>CM021106.1:454026034-454403868 GCA_007115665.2 Sequoiadendron giganteum
AAATGCAATCCTAATGCAATTTTCTATCTTCGGAGCACTGATTTTTGCTATAGCATAAGACATTGGGAGTCAGGGTATGTAAACCAAGATGGGTTAGTGTCCAATGCATAAAACAAACACAACAAACAAGAAGGTTATTCCAACACCCCAAAGTCATGAAGGTTTTGGTCGGGCCAGGTATTGGAATAACCACAAGCACAAAAGGATGGACCAGCGTAACACAAGACCACATGAGTCTTGGTGGGTACTGCGTGGGACAACCAATAAGACAACAATAAAGAAAAGATCAAGATACCCCCTTATGTCTACTAGTGAAAGCACACCATGATATGATGGATCAAGGTGACTATGACAAGTGATGATAGGGAGTTCAAATGATAAACAAAAGCCAAAAGCATCAAAAGATCAGAATCAATTTCAAACATCCTTTGCCATAAGATAAAGAGGATGGATGAGGTTGATGAGGTCTATTAGGAAGGATGCATCTTGTTGAGACCGATGATGGCTACTAAACTAAAATATCGATATGACGTAGGATATTCAAAACTGATTGGATCTGATGATACAAGTGGATCTTGTTTGTGAAGGACCAACTAGATAAGAGCATACTTGATGATACAATACACGATGTGAGACTAACACAAGACCAACACACCCTAACAACTTAGGGGGCACAAGATCAACACACCCTAAATACCTAGGGGCTCGAGGGTTGATCAAAGATCAACCTTGCCTACGTAAAAGCGCAGAGCCCTCGTAGTTCAATAAAATACCATGGATAAAAGCAGAAAGAGGATAATGAAGAGCACGATGGAGGATGCAGAATGGAAAAGTACCCTAGGGGAAGATGACAAGATTTATCCTTTCCTACCTGAAAGCGCAGGGGCAACATAGTTCGATACAAGGCCAAAGACAGACGATGGAGGATGACAAGACATACAAAATACAGAGCCCCGGGGGTGGATCAAATGATCGGCCTTCCCTACGTGAAAGCGCAGGGGCAACGTAGTTCGACACAAGGCCAAAGACAAATGATTGAAGATGAAAAGACAGATAAAAGATAGAGACCTGGGGGTGGATCAAATGATCAACCTTGCCTACGTGAAAGCGCAGGGGCAACGTAGTTTGACACAAGGCCAAAGACAAATGATGGAAGATGATAGGACAGACAAAAGATAGAGCCTTGGGGGCGGATCAAATAATCGACCTTGCCTACGTGAAAGCACATGGGCAACGTAGTTCAACACAAGGCCAAAGACAGACGATAGAAGATGACAAGACAGACAAAAGACAGAGCCCTGGGGGCGGATCAAATGATCGACCTTGCCTACGTGAAAGCATAGGGGAAATGTAGTTCGACACAAGGCCAAAGACAGATGATGGAATTTAAAAGATAGACAAAAGATAGAGCCCTGAGGGCAGATCAAATGATCGACCTTTCCTATGTGAAAGCGTAGGGGCAACATAGTTCGACACAAGGCTAACGACAAACAACGGATAAGGGATGATGAGATGACCATGATAAATGGATAAAAGAAGGAGCTGATATGATGAGCCAGGATAGGCCATGTAGATGGGATGGTTGATATGTGTAAGAGATGTATTATGTGAAGCTCAGGGATGGGATAGTTATTCAGATCATTAGAATATGAATTGGGAAGGTGAGATGATGGATAGATGAGCGATGAAGATATGAGAAAGATGTGGGGAATAGATAAGAATGAGGAGAGGGAGGTAGAAGGGAATTGGATTGTATGGGGTAGCCTATAGCTAGATACCAATGACATGGGATTATGAGATAGGAGGAAAATAGAAGTAAATGGATGGATGGATAAAAATGGGGAGATAGAAAGATGCTAAGATATGTGGATAGAGGGATAAGGAATTGGAAGGATGGAATGGATAAATGGATGGGAAGATAATGTGAAAAGATGGAAAAGAATTAGTGGATGAGAGTATAGGAAGATAAGGATTTGGTAGATGGAAGGGATGACTGGATGGATAAATGGATAGGCAGGTAAGGATGGGCAGGATGGGGAAATGGAGAGGATTACCTAGAAGAATGGATGGATGATGTCTCAAAGGACCTAATCACAAAAAAGATGTCCCCACTCTAGATGTGTCATGCATGATGAGGCAAGAGGGATAGCAGGATGGGTGGATAAGGGAGTGAGATGGGCAATGGAAGATAGATAGAGGTGGATAGGATGCATGGATAATGAAATATAGAGAGAGGTGGATAAGTAATATGATGGTGTATGGATGAGGGGAATATATGCCAAGAGGTGTCCAAAGCATGTATATAGGTTTTCCCTATCATTATTAAGATCACAAGGAAGAGGGAGGGACTGGGATAAATGGGATAGGATGGATATGATGTGGAAGACAGGAAGATGTAGGAGATGAAGGAAAGGAATGCGTAAGTGGATGTTGCCCCCAATCGTGGAAGTAGACTAGATGGGGGATTTACGCATGACGCTTGTTTTCCAGGTTTTCATCATGGTATGTATTTAAGGCTCTTGTTTGCAAAGTCTTCACCATTGGACGAATGATTTTCTCTTTACTATTTTCTATTTTCTTTGTTTTTTCTATCTTTTTTTTTTTTGGAGTTTGTTGACTGTCGAGACTTTTCGGAGAAAAATACGGATGGAGATGAAGGAGGATATGGATTCATAAGAAATATGATAAAGAGGATGGATGAAGGACTCAAGCATCAAGTTCCATATGAGGTAATAAGAGACCATGTGTAAAGTGGCCATTAGATGTTGGTACAACCTTTTTAGGAGAAATGGATTATGCCAGAGGATGAATCAAAGGGATTGGATGGGGGAGATATGGGGGATAGTGGATGGGGTGTTGAAAAGTGTATGGATGGAATGATGGAGTGGATGTGTGATAGGGGAAGGTGTTCAGGACCAACATTGGCACATGTGGTGGATGTGAAATGATAGGAGGGTGGATGGATGGAGAATGTGGCGATAATGGAGGCGTTGGGATAGTGAATTTTGAGACGTAAGGACCCTAAACAGATTTAGGAGATGGAGGATGCAAATTATTAGCAACTTTGGATGTCGTCATGGATGTTTCATTTGAAGGCATTGCCTCTTTTTTCTTTGGGATCCACATGGTTTTGTTTTTTGCTTTAGTGGGCCTTTGTGGCCGTTTGGATTGATTTGGATTTTGGACTTGATTTTTCTTTTCTTCAGCATATCTTTTGAAGGGGACACAAGGAGCTTTAGATTCATGTGGACGTTTGGATTTATACATTTTTTCTTTAACATCCAAAGTACTTTTATTTGCAATGGGATGGGTGCAAGGAGATGTATGATGTGGAGCGATGGAGGTAGGGTTATAGGGATTATGTGTAGATGGAGAATATGTAGGTATGTGCCTTTGTTGATCCTGATTAGGGGACATCAAAGTGGGATGTTTATGATGGGTGACATGGATAGGACGAGATGGAGGAGGTGATTTTGGGATATAAGAGCCCAAAATAGATGTAGTGGGTGGAGGGACATAAGGACCCAAAATGGATGGAGCAGATGAAGGAGGAATATGGACGGTTGTTTTGAGGCGATATGATGGAGGAGGGGGGATGGCAGCAAATGATTTGGTAGAATGATGAGAAGTACCTCGCATGCCTTTAGAAGAGGATCGTTTAGGATGTACTAAGGTCATACCAACATCTTTGGAGTGCAATTTTTGAGAGATATATCCAAGACCATGTGTGCCTGGATGTTCTTTGACTTGGATGGGCTCTAAAGTACCTTGCTCATGAAGGCCTAAACCTTTTCTGTGATAATTCATGTTTTGGAGCATGTGATCTATGGTAGGATGCTTATTCTTTTGGAAGCATGATGCGAGTTTTTTATTAGGTAAAGGAGGATGGTTGGTGCATGTACTTTGTTTTTCTTCTGCAAGGAGATCACCATGGATGAGCGTAATGTTATTGAGGTGATATAAAATTGGTGTTGTGGTGACAAGGCTAGGCAGCGATGGAGACGAGGGGATAGCAACATCTTGATCAGGAGGAATGAGTGATAAGGGATCGAGAGAGGGATTGGATGGTATGGAAGGATCATGATTTATGCCAGTGGGTGATAAGGGCTCATGAGAGAGATTAATTGGATCTTGCGTGTGAAGGGGATCATGGAATAGAGTGGGTGAGCTAGTGTGATCTTGAGACGGGGTATATAGGATGATGAGATCAGCATTCAGGTGAGGAAAGGAATTGTGAGATGGGATGGATGGGGTACTATGATCTTGGGATGGATGGATGAGATGGTGGGATCTAGGTTTGTGTGCTTTGGATCATTCCCTTGGCATGGCTCGACATGTGTGGGAGGCATGGTGATGGAGGATTGTTGGAGGGACTCCTTAGGTGGGGGAGATGGGAGGATAGAGGATTCATGAAGGTCATGGGATTTAAATTTGGTAATAGTAGGACTAGGAGGAGGGGATTGGATGTCTCCAATAGATTGGGTGGATGGGGATTCAATGGATTCAACGGGTTTGACAGGGTCAACCATTTGGATGGTGTCAGGAATGGAAATGGGAGTGATAGGTTCAGGATGGAGGAGGGCCTCATCACTAGTGATTGTACATGATAGAGTGGGAGGCAATGGTGTCTCTTCTTTCATGTGTCCCTGGACGACATGTGAAAGGGATGTAGGATTATGTGGGGTGGTGGGAATGGATGGAGGGCTAGGATTAGGGATTGGTGGATTAGGATTAGATGTGGGGATGGGAATGGATGGAGCATTAGGGATTGGTGGATTAGGATTAGATGTAGAACTAGGAGGATATGGAGGATTATGGTTAGGTGAGGGGATGGAAATGGATGGTGGATTAGGATTATATGTAGAATTAGGAGGAGATGGAGGATTATGATTAGATTATTGGATGGGACTAGATAGAGGACTAGGGGTGGTTGGAGGAATAGGTGGGTTATGTTTAGAGGGAGGATTAAGATATAATGTGGTGAAGGGGGGAGATACGTAAGAGGATGCAAATGATGAATTAAGATAGGAGGATGCAGATGTTGGATTAGGTTGGGATGGTGGGTAATAGTAGGAAGATGTGGATGAGGGATTAGGATTCGAAGATTGGGATGATGGAGGAACGTAGAAAAATGTGGACAATA
Source organism: Sequoiadendron giganteum (assembly GCA_007115665.2). Taxonomy (NCBI): domain Eukaryota; kingdom Viridiplantae; phylum Streptophyta; class Pinopsida; order Cupressales; family Cupressaceae; genus Sequoiadendron; species Sequoiadendron giganteum. The sequence continues at coordinate 454,031,178 of CM021106.1, forward strand.
GATTAGGATGAGAAGATTAGGGTGATGGATAATAGTAGGAAGATGTGGATGATAGATTAGGATGAGAAGATTCAGATGATGGATAATAGTGTGAAGATATGGATGATGGATTAGGATGGGGAGATGTGGGTGGCGGATTCTTGTAGGAGGACATAAATGGAGGATTAGGGTAGCAATATGTGGAGGTAATAAGGTAGGGTTATTGGGATGGTGGATTGTGATAGGAAGGTGTGGATGTTGGATTAGGATGGAAAGATTGGGATGGTGAGTAATAGTAGGAAGATGCGGATGAAGGATTAGGATGGGGAGATGTGGAATTAATGTAAGGATATTGGGATGGGGGATTATGATAGGAAGGTGTGGATGTTGGATTAAAACAGGAATATTGAGGTGGTGGACCACTTTAGGAAGACATGTATGGTGAGTTGGCATAGAAGGATAGGGATGATGGATTTGGATAAGGAGATTGAGATGGTGGATTAAGATAAGAGGAATATTGGGATGGGGGATTGTGATAGGAATGTGTGAGTGTTGGATTAGGATGGAAGTTTGGGATGGGTGATTAAGGTAGAGATATTGCGATTGCTGCTGATGATGAGGATAAGAGGATGTGGATGTTGGATAGGATAGAGGTTGAGAGGGAGGACCTAATGAATATGTAGATGGTGAGGATGTTGGATATCCCTTGTTAAGGGTAGCATAAGGACTGTTAGTAGATGCAGATGAAGGAATGGGGGGATAGTTCAGAGAAGTAGTTGGCTTTTGGGGGTCGATTGGAGAGAGATTTCTAGCAATGATAGCATCAAAGGGATCTATATAACACTCTTCGTGATCAACAAGACTTTCATTATCATCGTCGACGTAATTAGGATTTCCCTTGACTACTATTATTGGTGTGCGAAAGGGGGATAAGGATTCATGATGGATACAAAATGGATATAGATTGAGAAAATGGAGGGGACCAGATGATGGAATGATAAATAGGATGTATTGGAAGAAGATTTAGGCCAACTAAAGCTCAAGTTGGGATTCAGGTCAAGCTCATATCGGGATTGGATTAAAGCTCAGATTAGGATTAGATTAAGGCTTAGATTAGAATTGGATTAAGGCTCAGATTGGGTTGGAGGATATGATAGGATTGATTTAAAACCAAGTTCAGGGTTTTTATGTAATGCCCCGCCAAGTAACCTTAAAGGAAGTTGCAATTAATGTCATAAGTGAACCAATTTTTTTTTATAAAGTGCATTTAACTTACACATTCACTTACTAATTAACAACAACCTCTAAGGCTACAAGGTTAGGATTACTTAAACCCACACATACATATTACATATAACCATAGCATTATAAATTTTATGACATAAACATCATACATCATAAGAATACCACATAACATAATAAAATAATCAACCAAGATACAATCTCATAAACAATAATTAAATCCAATAGTTACATCACTCATTCCTAGAATGAGGCAATAGTAAAAATGTATTACAATAACATAATCTCACCTCATAAACATAAGAGGGATAAAATAACTTATACGAATTGAAAAATTATAATGCAAGAAATTACAACAAGAACCGTGAGCTGTCCATCTGGATGTCTCGCCACCAAGTACTGAAGATCAATAGGGACCCAATGGTTTTGGTGCATGTTCCACCCAACCAAGTGGTACCCGAAGGCCCACCCCCCATGCTAGGAGATAGTAACAAAGTAACATGGACAAAGATTCTACTACCTTTAACCCAAGGCAGACTCATACTGACCCATGGTGATATAACCAAATAAATGAACTAAACTGGTACATCTCAAATACAATACAAGTACAAATCAAGTACAACATTCACATCACTAACATAGGTCACATTGCTTCCAGACATAATATAGATCAAGTATGTTCACAGAACCATACACATAAAACAAATAACAACAGTTGTCCTAGATAGAGTGTCATCGCATAGTAGTCATGAGATCTCCTCTGGGAATCCTTCATAGGCTCCGGTAATCTTGGTGGCTTCAACTGAATCTTGACACTCATACTCACTCATGCGGCATCAAATACCTCTCGTACTGACAAGATAAATGACTATGCCATTCCACGCCTTCTCACTCATCCCAAGTCTAAACGAGCCCTTGTGTCTATGAGTGAGGATTAATTATCTTGATTAATGTGAATGCATCCTAATCATATAAGTACATTAATTTAATTATCACTTGATCAACTCACTTTTGAAGGTTACCCGGTTTACCACTTTGGGCTCCGGCCCCTTACAAAAGCCACTCTTCTATTCGACAACACACACCCAAACAATCCACCAAGGGAAACACAAGTGCATACCAACTAGGCATCATAATCCACTCCAAAACAATGAGTCAAAAAAAGATAGAACTCACTCCAAACATCTTGGAAGCAACAAACACATAGTCCACTCCTGTCACAAGAGGTACAAAACATCCCCGTTCATGGAAACCAGGTAAAATTGAAAAGACACCATGCACTACCCAAGGGAAAACAACTGGATGGCATAAAGATTTAACAACCCTTATCCTCTAAGTTCTTCTAGAAGACTTATAATTTATGACTAACACTAAATCCCAAAACCAACAATGCAACTTGACGACATAGCAACAAAAGCATTCAAGTCATTAATCAAATCTAACATTTGGATTTCCTAAATCCATACTCATTCAATAGGTAGTGTTGACAAAATCAGAGACATGATAACTAGATCATCTAAAATAATCATAACCCCTATTTCCCCTTTCATTATTGAAAATCTAAAACAATTAAACTTACTTCCCTTTACTGAATACAGAGGATTAAATCCTTTAAGATAATCACGAGGAAGATACTACTTTTGGATATACTAAATCCATATCTCTTTCATAATCCAATCACAATGATTCAATTAATCTAAATAGAAATTAATAATTAAAATAATGATTGCCTCATCAATAAAACAACTTCTTAATTTACTTTTAAATCGACACAAATCCATGCAAGTAACTTTTTCCATTTCCTAACCAAATCTTACATTTCATTTAATTTCCTATTTAGAACATGCAATCACTTTAATATAGTACAATATCGTTTCTCTACCCATTTACCCATATACACTAATCAATCAATTTTAAATCTCTATTCAATTTCTTATTTAGAACATGCGATCTTTTTAATATAATAAAATATCGTTTCTCTAACCACTTATCCATATACACTAATCAATCCATTTTAAATCACTATTCAATAATATATTGCATACATCTTATTAAAATGAAATACGATAATGAATTTACCCTTAACATATTTTTATATGCTCCATATTATATATACACCAAACATATATATTAATAAACTCAATCATATAGATTCTTTAATATTCCAATCACAATGATTAATTTGCTCTATGGAAATAAAACATAATAACTATTGCCCTTTCAAAATTAATTGAAAAAAAAAACTAAATAAGTGTCTTTATAATAAATGATAGACTAGTTCAAATAATTTAAGTCGAATCCATTGTTTTCCTTTAATACTAACATAAATCTTCTACAATAATTCTTTTCAATTTCCTAACCCAAACTTTATATTTCTTCTAGTTTTCCAACAACACCATATGTTAATCCCATCTAAATTTTTTCTCTTTCCAAACTCTTGTTACACACATCCATTTATTCAAACCATAAAATATACATTCTCAACAAATAAATTGTTCAAATAGAAAATAATTAAATTAAGGTAATTAATTGTCTCTTCATAATAATCAATTTCTAAACTTACTTTTAAAATAACACGATCCCATGCACTACCAAGAGAATTCACAATAGGTTGACATCACAACGACAACCCTCAGAAACAATAGACCATCTGGAAGACTTATAAACTAACAGATATTCAACCCATTCTCAAAGCATAAACACAAAAGACATAATCATTGAAGGCAATAGAAAAAAAATTACATTTGGATACTCTAAATCCATTTTTCATTTCATTACGTAATTCATTATATCGATAAAATTGAATTAAGAATTCATCTTTTCAGATAGGAAAGAAATTACACTAATATTTTATTCTCTAATTGCTTTTAACAAAATAAGTATTTTCAACTATAACTCAAAATATTTCGCTTTAAATTAAATAACCAATTGCCCTTGCAAATTAAATAATTATAAAATTAATCAAATTAACATTTGGTCACTTCCATAACTTATTGTGTTAAAATAAGATCAATATTTGGACTATAACCCAATATCATATATATATTTTTCCAATTAAATCAAATTAATAATTGAACCTTTTACACATGAATTTAAATTTCACAATTAAATTTTAAATTATGCATTCTTTAAATCAATTATTTTAACTCCTTCAATTAAACTTTAACACGCCATTTTGAAATAAACAATAATTTCCCCATACATTTATAATTTTAATTCCACTAATCTAATATACAAATTTTATTTAAAATAATATAAATAAATATAATTCTTTAATATTATAAATTATAATATAAAATAATATTAAATAATATTTTAATATTATAATAACAATACATAAAATATTAATATTTATAAATATCAATTTATTATTATTTTATTATCAGAGTAGCCATGGGAAAATAACTTAACATCAATCTCGTGTTTCAAGCATAACTCAAAAATTACGATTTGGGTATTTGCGATTTTTTGACAAGGATAAGAAAATTCCAAGGTGCAGAAACCCTTTAAATTTCCCGACAACCCAGTTTGTGTAAGTGGAGTTATACGCGACGCAACTAGACCATTTTACCATGAAAAAATATAACTAACCTGCGGATTTTAAAATCCGATTTTTAATAATAAACAGAGGGTTTCATTTTCTAAAAACATTCTAAATGCATTGTTCAATCTCTATGTTTGATTTCAATAACAACATAATCGATTTTCCCAAATAATTTAAATTCAACTGAAGTTTTCACAATTTTCACTCAATAATTTTCACAAGCAAAGGCTGTAAATTTATTTAATTCTTTTCTTCTAATATCAAATTCATTTTCTAAAACAGATTTAACAAACAAATCTTTAATCACTACTATTTAAAAAAAAAACAATCAAGAATAATAAAACACAAAGAGGAAAACCTGGTACAAGAAGCTATAGGAAGAGATGAATTTCTGATGCAAGCCTCCTCCAAAGATTTCCTGAATTTTCTTCAATCCTCAAATGAATCCAATCCAAAACCCAACAAATGCAAAACAATATTTCTTCCAATCAATTCTACAATCAAAATTTTCTTCAAACCCTTCTTGTGCAATTTTCCAAAATTTCTTCTCTGCTGTAAAAATGTATTTTTTTCTAAAACTTTTTCCTCAAACTTTTTCTGCCCTAAAATTAAAACATGCATTCCTTATAAAACAAAAATACCTAATACAACCCTAATTCACATTACATGCAAATTAGATATTTCAATTTTTACAACCCTAATTCACATTACATGCAAATTAGATATTAATTTCAATTTCAATTTCAATTTTCGAAAACCCACTTTCAATTTAAAATGCAATTTCAAATAATAAATTAATTTTCAAAGTTGAAACTCATTTCCCAAGTAAACATTTAATTACAATTTCTAATTTAATTCCCACAAGTTGAAATTAAATTCCAAAATTAATTTTATTTTTTTTATTTCCTTTCATTCTCTTGCATCACGTTTAATTAATTAATTTAATTATTTAATAACTAAATTCAACCCCTTTGAATTAAATTTAATTAATTAAATAAATTAAATATAATTAATTGATTTAAATATAAACTTTTATCCACATTGCATAATTTAAATTAAATAACCATCAACATGATTTAAATGCAATTATTCTAAATATCTATTTCCAAATCAAGAATCTTTCAGAATTAAATAACATTAAAGCAAGACAAACATTGACTCGACACACATGACTGACGACACACTAAGGCTAGGACATAGACTTGACACATGTTACCTAGCTACTATCTCCCGTTCAACTTAACTGTTGGATCGATACGCTCAAACCTGTGAAACTAGGTGGAGTCGATGTCATGTACCTACAAATCCTGAAACCAAGTAAACAACATCATACAATATATCCAGCATATAATACACATCATGAAGAAAAAATTATAGATTCGCAGGGCGCTCGCAAGCGAGTGATGCGAACCCGTCCTCTTCACCAATACACTCATCGAAACTAACACTTCCATCATAATCCAATAATCATCATAATAACATCTCATGTTAACTTTACAACATCATTAATCCATTAAAGCATGAAAAACACTAATTAGTTCAACATATCACACAATAATAGTTGTCGCTCAATAGTAGCGATCAAAACATCATAATAAAATGTATCCAGAATCAAAGTAACTGCAACCAAACATAGCATAAAGCAAACCGAACAAGAAGAAAAACAAAGGGGTATTACATTTTAACTAGAGGACGTAAGGTGTTGACAATCAGATTTTTGCCAGATTTGACAGTTTTTAAAAATTGTCATATTTTGCCATTTTAGGAAACTTCATAGGCGTACCCTTGAGAGTCCAGTTTTTTTTCAAAAAATACCCAATACTAAGATAGGATGAATTGCCAACTAACATCCCAAATCTGAGACATGCATTCCGAGTTATTAATGAAAATGGTTTTTCAAAAATTGAAAAAAAAACACTAAATTGTGATTTTGAGGGTCAAGATGAAACTTTGAGGCCTCAAAAATATGCTGAAACGGGGTCTAACTGACTCAAGATTTGTTGGAAATCCACATGCCACCTCACAATGCATCCACCCGTAAAATTTCAGCCGAAACCCACATCTGAGTCAAAAGTTATGGCCTCCGAAAGTTTCTGCATAAAAATTAAAACCCTCAAAACGAAGTCTAGATGATTGGGATGGATGATTTGATGATAGATATGGACTCAAATTTGGATGATGGGATCAAAGATCTGAGTAGAATATGATGGGACTGATTTCGTCGGTCAGATTTGGATGTTGGATCTGTTTATTGTCTGTTTGCCAACTTTTTGCTGCAGAGGGGTGAACTTGCCCTTCTAGGGTGAATTTTCCCTTCTGCAAGGCAAGTCTGCCCCATTGTAGGGCACAGAGGGGTGGATTTTCCCCTCTGCAGGGCAGGTTCGCCCCATTGGAGGGAAATTTCGCCCCATTGGAGGGCAGGTTCGCCCCATTGCAAGGCAAGTCCGCCCCTACTGCTTTTGGACTCTCTGAGCGGGTAAATGGGTTGTTAGAACGATGAGATGAGTGATTGGAATGGGGTGTTAGATAATTGGATTAGGGAAATAGATGACCAGAGTGGATGAACAAGCACTTAGAACTGGTAAACAATCACTTGGAATGGATGAACAACTCTCAGGTCACAGAGACAAAAGCTTTAAACGAGTAAACAATTGATTAGAACGAATGAACAACTCTTGAAATGAGGAGATGGATGCTTGGAATGGATGAAAGATTACTTGGAACGGGGAAACGATGGCTTGAAATGGACAAACAAAATGTATGCAAGTTTTCCTTTTTGGTGGAAAATGGGGAGAAACGGATGTTTGGATTAAGTAAATAGGTGCTCAAAACTAGGGAGTGATTACCTTAACTGAGGGGATGATCACTCAATATGATGACAAGATGTTTGAAATAGGGGGATGATTGCTCGGAACGTGAAAAAAAGAAAATGGGTGCTGGAAATGGCTGAACGAATGATGAAAAAGGTTGTTTTTAGGGCAAGTTTGCCCCTCTACAGGGCAGGTTTTCCCCTCTGCAGGGCAAGTTCCCCCTTTGTAGGGAAGGTCTACCCTTCTACAGTAAATTGTAGGGAAAGTCTACCCCACTGCAGTAAACTATCAAAAAATAGCAAATGATAAGGTTTTAGGTTCCCAATTGGTTTTTGTTTGAATCGGGAAAACAAGCCTAACGAATGGTGAAGCGGGCTCCCCAAATGATGAAATGAGTGATTAGAATGAGAAAAGGAAGCTTAGAAAGGTTAAATGGAGGCTTGAAATGGTCAAACAGATGGTTGGAATGGTTAAACATAGTGAAATTGATTGTTTAGGGGGGCAGGTTTGCCCCACTACAGGGTAGGTCAGGGCAAGTCTGCCCCATTGCAGTAAACTGCAGGGAAAGTCTGTCCCACTGTGGGAAACAAAGACTTGGTTTGGATGGAAATGACTATGGCAAAGGTTTAAAATGATAATAATGAGGCTAACTTGTCAAAAGATTTATTGGTTTCTCACAAGAAGACACTTCGAACAAGCACAATCTTATGATTAGTGTTAAGGGTATGGCCCACAAATCTCTTAATCTAGGATGCACAAGGCTTCTAAGGAGTCCTCGATATACTCTCGGTACGTGAGGCCTAGACCGTGAACACCAGCCCATCACAAGCGTGAGTTGGGAACCTCAACGAGATACTAAAGGGCTCAGACCAACTCTTCACGTCTATCTAGGTACCCTAGCTTCGACGCTCTACCAAATACGACGTGATTGGATTGGGGTACAACTTTGGCTCTCCCCCCTTTCTATACCCCTTCGGTTCACATGGTTGGGATCATCCCTTGGGGTGATGAAATCCCCAAGCAAGTTCCTCTAAAAAAAAGGCACTAATCATTTCCAGCTACTCCTCAAGCTCACACGAAGTGCAAGGGGAAATCGAAAACAAACTAGTGCCCTCTTGGGTGACACAAAAATAGAAACAACAAGCAGTGAATTTTAATTTCCCCTAATTAACTATGTGCCTAGATAAAAACAACAAGGAAAACTTTTAAATTTTGAACAAATAGATGGCCCTGCAAGCAAATATTAGTTGTTTTATCCTCCATTCTTTGTTAATTATGAAAGTATGCTACAAAATATTAGCAAGAAATTCAACTATACCCACAAACAAACAAGGTTAGGGGGTTAAAACCTCAAAACAACAAAAAAATGAGATAAAAATGATGCTTAAATGCCTATTTTTGCCTTCCAAAATGTGTTGTTTAGGGAAAATCCGCCCCTCTGCAATCAAATGTCAAAAACAATGTTCAAAATCAGGGAAAATCTGCCCCTTTGGAGTAAATTTTAAAAACAGTGTTCAAATTCAGGGGAAATCCACCCCTCTACAGTAAAATGTCAGAAACAGTGTTTAAATTCAGGGCAAATCTGCCCCTCTACAGTAAGATGTCAGAAACAGTGTTCAAATTCAGGAAAAATCCACCCATCTACAATAAAATTTTAGAAACAATGTTCAAATTAAGAGAAAATCCACCCTTCTGTAGTAAGATGTCAGAAATAGTGTTCAAATTAAGGGCAAATCTACCCCTCTGCAGTAAACTATTAGAAACAGTGTTCAAAATCAGGGCAAATCTGCCCCTTTGTAGTAAACTGTTAGAAACAGTGTTCAAATTAGGGAAAATCTGCCCCTATGTAGTCAAATAATAGAAACAATGTTCAAAATAGGGAAAATCCGCCCCTCTGTAGTAAACTGTTAGAAAATAGAATGTAAACTAGGGCGTATCCGCCCCTCTGCAGTAAATTGTTAGAAAGCAAAATGTAAACTAGGGTGTATCCGCCCCTTTGCAGTAAACTTTTAGAAAGCATAATGTAAACTAGGGCGTATTTGCCCCTCTACAGTAAAGTGGAGGGTGTATTTGCCCCTCTGTGACCTGTTTCCTACAAACAAACTCAACAATAGCAAACGTGAAATAAAGAGACCCGTTTTTTGGTCCCACCAGGCATGCCATAAATGTGATCCCTAAATGTTTATCTTATTCTAAAGATGCAAAACGACTATTATGCACTAATAGAAGAACACAAAAGATACACCTCAAGATTAGCCTAAGGAATGATAACACAAAGAAAGATAGAAAAATAATGATTATAAATGATTATACCTTTGTGTTGTTGAATCCCTTGGTTGGTCCTTGATGTTTGAAAGCTTGTGTGCTCCTTGGATGGCTATAAAAATGGTGTATGCAAGATGAGTAATGTGATAAATGCAAGTACTAATGACTAAATGGCTTGGCTAAATGGCTAAGGTGATGCTTGCAAATTGAGTGAGCAACTTGGTAGCATGTGGGTGCAAAATGACTAAGTGTTACAAAATGGCAAGAAAGATTTTGGTATCAAAATGCATAAGGTCCCTAAATGAGAGAAAGGAGGGGGTATTTATAAAGGAATTTGAATTCTCTAGAGAATTCAATGGTTGAGATTAAACCAACAAGGCCAAGATGAAGGGCTATGGTGAGTTGAGGAATCACAAGCCCTCACATCTTGACATGTAGAATGTGAGATGGCCTAGGATGTGATGATGTGAAAGTGAGGTGGAATGAAGGTACATGATGTGGAGGAAGGAAAAGTACCTTGGAAAAGGGATGATGTGACCTCTTAATGATCACATAAAAAAGAGGAGAATCTTGGGTAAATAAAAGTGAATTAAAAAATTCACATGATTGAAGAATCTTTTGGATAAAACAAGGTTCCAAAAGGAGAGGTGGAAACTATTTTGGATAAAATAAGGAAAAGGTAAGTACTTACCCACATGTGACTTGATGTGACAAGTTAAAGATTCTAGAAGACTTTAGTACATGTGATGTGACAAGTCAAAGGTTCCAGAATTTGCATGGGGAAGAGAAGATTCCTTTGAGGAATAGAAGTGAATTAAAAATTCACATGGGGAAGAGAGGAACCTTGGATGAATAAAAATGAATTAAAAATTCCTTGGGGGATGGGGAGAGTTGACCAAGGTACTAATTAGGCTTAACTGATTAGTGATTAAAAGATGATTAATGACTAACGAAGGTTAAGAAGCCAACTTGCAAAATTTGGAGGATGTGACATGCCTTAATCAAGGATTAGACATGTGCACATCTCTAATGAAGAGATTAGGAGGTGGGTTAGGATTAAGTGAAAGTGATGTGACATGTGAAGAATGAAATAAATGTCATATTTATTTAATTCATTTGATGAAAGGGGAACTAAAGGGGTAAGGTATTTAATTATTTAACTAGATACCTTAGGGATTAGAAGAGCTTTAGAGGTATTAATTAAATAATAGTGATATTAATTAATTAATGCTGATAAGGGCATATTTACACGAAAAGGGGTAAATTTGGACAAATGAAAAATCCAAATTTAGGTGTTTGCAGGATGTTAGCGTCGACTATATGGGCTAGACTACGCAAAACCTCTAATCATTGGTCATCATTGATCAATTTCCTTAAGTTTTCCACTATAGGCACCATTTTTCCACCCAAAGATTCAGTACTCAAGTAGTCTTGTATTCGTTCTAAATCTTTGTTCAATTGTTTTATTTTGTCTTCAAGAACATGGGCGACAACAGTCTCAACATCCATGTTAGTTTGTGAAGTTTTCATTAGTATGGTAGGATTAGGGAGAGTCTAAAATGGGCATAGTATTGGCAATACCTTGTGTCAAAGAGTTGGAAGACTCGGGATCCACAACAGATGTAACAACATTGTGGGATGCCATAAGTCTACAACTATGTCTCACTGAAGTATTGGTAATAGGACACTAGGTCATGAAGCTCATGCAAGTTTCAAAACACTATTTGTGCCCACTATGAACAGTAATGTGTCAAACAATTACAACAAAACACTCAAATGCAAAAATCAGAGAACAAAAAAAGACAACAAACACAAATACTAAATTTGAGCTTAAAATAGTTGGACTAAGTCACCTAGGGTAACTATATCTTGCACATGTTGTTACAGGTTTTAAAGTTTGATTGTCTGTTACACTGCTTAAGTTTCTCAAGTTTTTCATTACACCTCATTGTGTTACTACTTATTTACTTTTACCTAGTTGGTGAAAATGCTTTATATGAGTGTATTTATGCTTTATGTGATTAGGAAAAATAAAGAATAAATGTTGATTTAATTAATGTTATGAAATGATTCTGATTGTGAAACATTTGATGCAAATAAATGTATTGTTTTCAGCTAACTACTATTGCAAAGTGTAAGTTGGATGCAAGAATTAAATCAAGCCTCTTGAAGGGAGGGGAAGTATCACTCAAGGAGAAAAAATTGTTTTGGTAATCTCTAATAAAGACCTAAACTGAGATTTCACACACATAGTTAGTTTGGTCAAGTTAGGATAATAGCTTCGGGAATAGTAAGTTACCTTTAGTCTTGCTTGTTATTTGTTCTTGACGTCTCTATCTAGGATTTTAAGTTTTGATTATCTTTGTAATATTTGAGTTCTTCCTTATGTGTTTCTATTTAATCAATGAGATATATATACATGTATATATGTATGTGTCGATGATAAACTCATAACATGAGTAAATGTGTGCACGAGTATATGTAGATAGACATATCTATGCATGCCCATGAATGGATTACCCATATGCATGGGAATATCAATCGAACAAGGTGATACATACACATTCTGTGTATATATGTTGATCGATATGACTTTGAATATATGTGTTTAAATATCAAGGTGAGGTATAAATATAGTATATCGATGTATACATATATATATTAACATACATGAATGTAATGACGAAAAACATACATCTATACATGTATATTAATATATAATTAAACACATACGCATATATATGTATACACACACATACAAAAATATGTGAATGTATATTCATATATCGAATAATGTATTATACAAAATTGAGAATTGAAATATACATACACATATATATATATATATATATATATACATTAAAACATATACATACATATATATATAATCATTATGTATTAAGGATAATGTTTTCCATAGTGCTGAATTATTTAAACTAGCGCATGGCATATAAAACATAGCTTATGCTATGTAATGCACACAACATATTATCAAAGGAAATAGCGCTTGAATAACAACACATATAAATATATTAAGTGATGTTTAAAACATTTAAAGCATTGTATAGTGAATATGGACAACGCCATATGATAGCGCTAAGTATCCAATGCATATTAATGTGCAAAATATCTGCCAAGACTTTATCAAAAGAAAACAATGTAGAAAATGCTAATGTGCAAGATGAAGTCAACCAATTCAAAACAAGCATACATCGACCATGTTAAATGACGTGAATGGCACAATGTGGCACCAAATTGGGAATAAGATGAATCGATTAGAAGTCTATTTTTAATATCAATTTTCAAAATGAGAAGCATTTGAAATATGTGGAAATAGTCTTGTGTGTAGTTGTTTATGTAAGTTGACCTATAGAAGACAAATACCTTGCTTTTCTAATTGTCATACTTGTTCATTTGAGAAGTACAACTCATTCGCCATGGTTGCATATGTGTTTGTTGTGCATCAATTTTAGTTGTCACCTTTTCTTTACCATGCCGAGTCAAACCATTTGAGCTAAGAAGTGTCATTTCCAATACCCTATTTCTAGAATTTAGTTGCTGATTTTTGTGTATAAACAAAGGTGCTATCTACCTCATTTGGGGACGAATATCTGCATTCTTGTTGTGATATTTCTGAGTTATTTTTATCTGATTTTTTGAGTTGAGGGATTTTGAGAGTTGTGAGAGTAATTTGAGAGTGAGAATTAGTGAAGAGGGGGAAGGTTTATTTGGGGTGTTGCTTATTGATATAAGGAAAGCTGAGAAAGGAATCTAGTTCAATCAATTGGAGCATTGCGTGAATAGGCACGTTGATTTCTATTCTCTTATACTTTTATGTTTGAAAAGATTGTGTGACTTTGCTTGTCTTGTTTGAAAAATTAGATCAATTGCTTTTTAGGGAAAAGTTATTTTAGTCTTTGTGCAAGGGAAGATTGCTTGATATACTTAGAGTAAGGAACTATTATGTATGAAGTGTTTGTACATATTCCAATTAAGGAGTAGGTGGTTATAAAGGGATAATTAATATACTTGGGAAATAGCTTACATATCTAATGGTTAACCAAGTTAAGACCTAGAGTCAATTTTATTTGATGATAGAAGTGTCATAATTTAACATAGAGGTTATATGTTATTCCCAAGGTTAAGTTTACTCCATGGGGTAAGGGAATAGACTATGCATAGGTATGAATGATCAATATAAATCTCACTGGGAAGGTGGGTTATGTTTGATGATGTCCACGCTAAATTTTGGGTGATGAATACTTTGGCCAAAGTAGTGTAAGTTGACACTATTTACACTGTCATTCATTGTGATCCAAGTTTATATACTAGGTAGAGGAATTTCATATGTGTAGGTTGTAGCCACTATGTGATAGATCTAGATATGTAGGACACAACACCATGCTTGAAAAATGTCAATTTTTATTATGAGGTTATCAAACCAAATCTTTGTCAAAGGGTAGGGCCATCTATCGGATTGATAGATGTGTGGGGGACCACCATTAGTCCAAGGTTGGTAAAAAAGTTCTTGAGTTATGCTTCTCATCATGAATAGGCCACCAAGATTTGAATGGAGGATTTCCAAGACTATTCGTACATCTATTGTTAGTAACTCTACGGATTCTTGTTTGTGTATTTTGTATCCATTTCTATGGAAAGATTGTAAAAGAGAAATGATATCATGTACTATGTAATCATTACTTTGGGAAGTTTTAATACTTTGATTTAATTCAATGGTAAAGTTTGGAAAATATATTATTTCAAATGTGCATGCTATCTTGATAATTTTGAAAGAATTTTTTTATTGCTCATAATGGTTAGATGCTTAAACTATTTACTTGAGGGTAAAACTTAGGAAAGTTACTGTGTAGAGAAATAGGCATGTTACACATGGTATCAAAGCTACCAGGTTTAGCTATGGAACCTATGTGCTTGCTATGTTTTCTCTTCCAACATTATGAGTCTAATGTTTGGAAAATTCTTGTGGCAAGATGGTGCATCTCAATTTAATTGCAAGAAAGTTAGTGATCGGAAATGAGCGCTACCTACAAACCAAGAAGGAAAAGGAAGCCCTTGTTCATACCATTGAGGGAACAAACTATGACAACACCATCTGGCTAAGTGATACTGAGACACTTAGTCACTCTATCACAAATTAGTCAAGAGAAAAGAAGGATGAGAGATGAAGTCAATTTGAAAAATTTACCGTCTATTTCTTCAGAAAGATTAGACACATTATCACTTTCCAGGGATATTCCCTCAGAATGTAGTTTAATTCCAACATTGATATTTAGGAATCCTTGAGTAGTACCTTTAGCTGAAGTAATTGTTATAGACTCTAGTGGTGAATCAAAGGGATACGTTTCCAAAATTATGTATTGGAAGATAAATTTGAGGGTTACTATAATTTTTGGGATAGAGAAGAGAAAATAAGAGATGAGAAAAATCCAGAGGGGTATACCCCATTGAGTTATGTGTCTGAGAGTGAATTCGAGGGATACTCTCCTCTTGACTATTTAAATAGTTGATCTATGTAAAATAAAGGATATTGAAATCCTTATGAATAAATGAAATATTATGTTATTATCTAAATTGCATATGTAAAACTCAATGAAACTATTGTTGGCCCCATGGTTTTTGTTGCACCAAAAGGTCGACCTGTTAATGCTCTATACAACCGCTAGAGTTAATGGGTCCACATGAGGTAGTTAGTCTAGGTCACGAATCTTGAGGGGAGCGTTGACCATCTACCAACAATCTCCCCTTCAACGTTACTGGAGGGGATTTGAACCCGACACCTTTGGCTCTAATACCCACTATTGGCCCACTGTTCCTATTACACAAAAAGGTTAACCTGTTAATGCTCGATACAACTGCCAAAATTAGTGTATCCACAAGAGGCAGTTATTCCATGTATCATGAATCCCAAGGGGAGTGTTGGCCATTTTCCAACAACTATGTATATGTTTATTTTCTCTTTTTGAAATTTTTTCTATGTATTTAGTAAACCATGATAGGATATAATTAAAGATGAACCTCTAGGTCTAACTATACTTAAGAAAATGGCTAGAACAAGAACTAATTTTGGAGGGAGTCAAGAAGTTGGACAAAATCTAGATAATGTCGAAGCCGAATTAGATTGACTTCTAGCAATCATGGATGAAACTAATGCAAGAATAGGAAACCTTGAGAATGAAGTGAGGGGAAAAGAAAGAGTGTAAGATGAAGAAGTCCCACACAAAGAAGATGAAGAAGTTCCCGACAATGAGGAAGAAGGGGGAGATTCTAGAAACCACACTAAATCTAGAGATCAAGAAAGTGTTAGGACATAATCAAACTCTGATGGAACCAAGAGAAATTGTATGGTAATTGAAATATATAAGGATATGATAAATATTACTCATCCTAAATTTGAGGGAAGCACTAGTGGAGAAGAAGCTGAGGCATGGTTAATTCAAATGGAGAAGTATTTTAAATTAATAAATTATTTAGAGGTCACCAAAGTTGTGTGGGGAGAATTCCAGTTAGCTGGAGAAACCTCTAATTGGTGGATGAACAAGAAGATGGAACTTGGAATCTATTCCTTAAAGTTGACTTGGAATGATTTTGTTGAGATTTTTTAAAAGAGATGGTTACCCCAAATCTTTTTCGATCAAAATCTCATTGACTTTCGGAATCTTAAGCAAGGAGAAATGTCAGTGAATGAATACTACGAGAATTTCACTCATCTTTTGAGGTATGTACCAATGTACCAAAAGGATGTGTAATTTTGAATCAAGAAGTTCATCATGGGACTAAATGGCCAAATAGGTGGATGTAAATTGTCCAACCATAGTGGATTTAGTATATGAGAAGGCAATCAAGAAAGAGGAAAATCTCAAAGCCATCTCAATCTACCAAGAGAAGAAGAATAGAAAGAAGCTCAGAGGACCTCAACCAAATCAAGCTCCAAAGAAGTTTAATGAGGGGTAGGAATTTCAAAGGCAAGGGGAAAAGGTACAAAAATAACTAGAATGAGATGAGGAAGGATCGTTGAGGAAACAACTACAACAGTGGTAACTATAAAAAAGCTAGAGGGAATGGTGGTAATTCTGATAGGCCAACAAAAATAAGAGGACCAGTAAGAGGATGTTTTACATGTGGAGGGGATCTTTTTGTAAGTAAATGTACCAACAAACCATCAAGTCAAAACCACATGGTAATTCACTTCCTCCTCAGCAAGTTGTGTTTCAACAAAGGATCCATGTCGTAGTGGACAATCGACAAGTTGAATACCAAATCACCTCGGTGGAAACTCCAAGTATTTTTTTGGGTTTACCTATTTCCATATTTATTGATACAGTAGCCACATAAAATTTGTTTCACCTAGAGTATCTAATCAGATTTCTAGGAAGGTTGGTTTTATGGAAAAATCTTGGGTTGTAGAATATGCAAACCGGGAAAGAGCAACGGTGAACCAATGTATATTTGAGGTAAGGGTTGAACTTCCAAGTTTCTTGACAGAAGTAAACTTGTACGTAGCACCCTTAGGATCTTATGATGTCATCCTAGGTATGAATTGGCTATGGAAGCATAGATCTAAAGTAGATTGCCATGCTAAAACCGTAGAATGTCTTGACGATATAGGTAACCCAATGTCTTTTCAAGGAACATCTAGAGAAGTGAAACTGTGATAGATGATGGCTATGAAAATGTATAGGTTGAAAAGGAAAGGTTTCCAACTATTTGTAGTTAAAATTGAAAGGAAAGTAAAGTGCAGAATACACCTTCCTAATGCTAATATTCAAGAGAGAGATATAGAAAATATTTCAAAAATTTATAATTATAGTTCATTCAAGACACACATATTAAAACACAAATAGATAATAAAAAATCACCACAAGATTTATGTGGGAACACCCTTTCGAGAAAATACCCACACACCAAATCAAAGATCACTTGTATTACCATAAAACATAAATTACATACAAGTTCAGAGCTATGCTCTTTCAAGTGCTTCTACAGAATGAAATTAACAACACTCTGTTACATTCACCTTGATTTACAATTCACTCATTCCAATTATCAATCCAATGCACTAAAACATTCAATAAAAACTTCTCAACGTTGCCAGAAAACTGACGCTCCAACTTCCAAATCAAACAAATGGTCCCAAACATGCTTAACCATCACCTCAATGAACTATAAATTTTTTGAATGGACATGAAACCATGTCTCTCTGAATTCTCACTGTCACCCCAATATGCCTATCGTTCCATTAGAGTGTTGAAGAGACTCTCAAGACACTCCTTCTGATATGGCGAAGTCTTGTCGATGAAGTCCTATCAGAATGTTGAAGGGACTTCCATTGTTGTCATGTCGATAACAATATTTTTCTCTAATACCTCTCTATTAGAATATCGAAGGGAGCACATTTTAGGTCTCGTCTCCTCAAAAATTATCTTCCCACCATTCATTAGAATATCAAAGGAACTACAAAACAACTCCCTTTGACATTGACCCGTCACTCCGATGTCCCTTCTAATAGTCCATCGGAATGTCAAAGGGACTGCAAAATAGGTCCCTTTGACATTGTAATGTCTCTTTGATGAACTTGAAGCCCAAACTTCCAAAAAATTATTAGCATGTCAAAGAGACTAGCCATTTCATCTCACTGAAATTCACCTGTCAGTCCAATGAACCTTCGACCGATGCCTTTAAAACCAATAATTTTGAGACACCTATTTCTCAGCATTCTCCCACTTGACGAAGAACTTACTAGATCCTTCCAATGCTTGAAGTCACTAAATATTCTAGGCCCCAAGGCCCATCGAATTGGCACATCATTTGAAGTTTTCATGTTCATAGGCTTTGTTAATGTATCAACAAAATTTGCCAGAGTATCAATTTTTTCTAGACTAACATTTCCATCCTCCACCATATCACAAACAAAGTGGAATTGCATGTCAATATGTCCCGTCTTGGCATGGAAGGTTGGATTCTTCACCAAATAAATGGCACTCTGACTATCACAAAAAATAATAATCTGCCCTACATCAAAACCAACATCAAAACATAATCTTCTAATCCAAATGGCTTCCTTGTAGGCATGAGTTTCTTCCATGTACTTAGCCTTAGTATTGGATGAAGTGACTACAACCTATCGCTTGATCATTATGTTGTCAATGTCCCCTACCTAACTAGAATCCACATATCAATGAATGCTAATTGAACTCTGAGATCTAGTAGAGTAACCATGATAACATAAGGCATACTCAGAAGTACCCTTCAAATACCTAAAAAATATGTTCACAACATCCCAATGTGGCCTTCCTAGATTATCCATAAACCTACTAAGAACTCCCATTGCTTGGGAAATGTCTGGCCTAGTACAGGCCATTACATACATTAAAATGCCAACTATACTTGCATAAGGTACCCTGGTCATGTCCTCCATCTCAATAGGAGATTTTGTACAATCTTCAACATAAATTTTCATTCCCTACAACACTGGAACAACTAACTGCTTGCAATCCACCATATTAAACCTCTTTAGAACATAATTTATATACTTTCTCTAGGTGAGACAAAGTATTTTATTTCCCATATCCCTCCTGATTTACATCCCCAAAATATACCTAGCTAAACCTAGATTTTTCATTTCAAACTATGCTGACAATTGAGATTTTAATTCAAAAATCATACCCTTACTATTCCCAATGAACAACATATCATCCACATACAGGTAAATAATAAGAATATGACCATTTTCAGTTTTAAAGTAAACACAACGATCAGAATTTGACCTCACAAACCCCAAAGACAACACATAGGTATGAAATTTTTTTGGCCCCACGATTGTCGTTGCACCAAAAGGTTGACCTGTTAATGCACGATACAACCGCCAAAGTTAACAAATCCACGGGAGGTAGTTAGTCCATGTCACAAAACCTGAGGGAAGCACTAACGATTTTCCAACAATGTCCCCCTCTACGCAAGCCGAGAGGATTTGAACCCAACACCTTTGGCTTTGATACCAATTTTTGGCCCCATGGTTGTTGTTGCACCAAAGGTTGACCTATTAATGCTCAATACAACTGCTAGAGTTAATGGATCCATGAGAGGCGGTTAGTCCATGTCACGAATCCCGAGGGGAGTGCTAACCATTTACCAACAACTTCTGGTACCACATTATAGGGGACTGCTTCAAACCATACAGAGATTTCTTTAATTTGCAAACTAGGTTTCCCTTACCTTTTTCAATGAAGTGCTATGGTTGGGACATGAAAATATCTTCCTTCAAATCAACATGAAGAAGCATTGTCTTCACATCCATCTTCTCGATTTCTAAGTCATATGTAGCTGCAAGTGACAACAAAAATCTGATAGACTTCAGCTTAGCTATAGGACAAAATATTTTTCCATAATCAATCCCCTCCACTTGGGAATATCTTTTTGTGACCAACCTTGCTTTATGCTTCTCAAGACCACCATCAAGACCTACCTTTTTCTTGAATACCAATTTACATCCAACAAGATTTTGACCTTCAAGCAAAGGTACTAGATCCCACATTTCATTTTTCTTCAAAGATGCCATTTCTTTGTTCATGGCTCCTAGCAAGGAATCTGCATCAGAAATACCAAAAGATTATCTAACAATCCTAGGCTCATCAGTGTTAGTAATCAAATTATAGGCACAACTGGAATCTAACATAGAATATCCAAAACTTTCAGGTTCCTACTTAGCACGCGTATACCTCCTCACAAGTTGAGGTTGAGGTTCTTCATCTTGTTCAGAACTTTCAGAGCTACTTGATCTCTCCTCATTAATAGGTCCACCATGAGTACGTAGTTCATCTTTATTGGGTGTAAGAGGAAATTCAACTATCACCTTTCTTTCTTCTTTCATCTCTGGCTATAGATTAATTATAGAAGGTTTCAGCTCACGGAAGATAACACTTTTTCTATACAACACCTTCTCTATAATTGGGTTCCAAATCTTGTACCCTTTCACATTGATGCCATAACCAATGAAGATACACTTCACTCCCTTGTTCTCCAATTTAGATCTCTTTTCACTAAGCACATAGGCATATGCCTCACAACCAAAGACTCTAATATGTCTCAATGAGGGATTTTTACCAGACCACACTTCCATAGGTTTCTTGTCCACAAGCATTGAAGTAGGAGATTTTTTAATCAAATAACATGTTGTAGCAACAACCTTATTCCAGAAATTTTGTTCCATACTAGCACTAGTCAACATACTTCTCGCCCTTTCCATCAGCGTTCTATTCATCCTTTCTGCAACTTCATTTTTTTGTGGAGTGTAAGGAGTTATTTAATGCCTTTTAATTTCATGGTCCTCGCAAAACTTATCGAAATCTGTTGAACAAAAATCACCACCATTATCCGTCCTCAAACACCTAATCTTTCTACCAGTTTGATTTTCAACCAAGGTTTTAAATTCCCTAAACTGACTGAAAACTTCAGTTTTACTTCTGAGAAAATAAACAAAATGTCCTTCTTGAATGACCATCTATGAACGAAACAAAATTCATAGATTTTTATAATGAAGGAACATTAACTGGACCAAACATGTCAACATGAATATAATCCAGAATACCAAAAAATTTACAAGGAATAGAATAAAATGAAACATGGTGTTGCTTTCCATATATGTAATGTTCTAAAAAATCAAACTCAAGATTACAATCATCAAGCCCTTCAACCAAGATTTTATTTTTCAAGGATTTAAACCTTTTTCACCAATGTGGCCAAGCCTCTAGTGCCACAACATTGTCTTGTTCATTGGGAGCTTCACCTCTAAAGGGTTTGTACCCTCACGAACAACACCACCTTTCTCTACATGATCATATTTACGTGACTTTGTAGAAACACTATTACCTTGTACTACACATGCGTCCAAATTATACAAAGAGCCAATTCATGCACCCTTAGTCAGCACCATAGAGCCTCTAGTCATTCTACAAACACCATTCGAGAAAGAGACTTGCACACCAACATCATTAAGCTTACTTACATAAAGTAAATTATGATCCAGACCTAGTATTTGCATCACATCATCGGTTCCCTTCACTCTTCCATCGGGAAACTGAATTTTGACTCTTCCACAACAAACAATCTCTAGGTGAGAATCATCACCCAGATACACCCTTCCACCAAAATATTTTTCATACTTTGAGAACCAACCTCTATGAGAGGTTATGTGAAAGGAAACACCTAAGTCAATCAGCCAAACATCTTCTGATGCCTGAATCACCAACGCTGCTATGAAGGCATTTGCATCACTTTGAGAAGGTTCATTTTCAGAAGAACTATTTTTTTCTTCTTCTTCTTCTCTTCTTTGTAGTCTTTTTGGATATGTCTGGATTGCCCACAGTTCCAACATTTCACCTTGGAATTCTTACCAAGAGACTTTGATCTCCCCTTTGACTTGGATTTAGACTTCTTGTCCTTCTTTTCTTTCTCCTTTGATCTACCTCAAAAAACAAGGGCCTCCTTGGCCATCTCAAAAGACTTCCTTCACATTTCTTTTGACAAGAACAAAGCAACCACATCTTCCATCTTGAAAGTGGTTGTTGTACTCCCAATAGCCATTATTAGGTGATCCCATGTGTCAAGCAAAGAAAACAATGAGAGCATGCAATGATCCTCGTCATCTATCTTCACACCAACATGCCCCAACTGAGAAATGATCATATTAAATGTATTCAAACATCTTCAAAGAATACAACTTCTTCCTCTGAAATAACTTATTTACTAGATATTTCCCCTAATAAATGTCACCAAGATTCTTCTAGAGAAGTTTTGTGGTCTTTTCTTCATGGATGTTCAAGAGAACAAAAACGATGAAGTACAATCTGATCAGACCCTTGTCTTTCTCGCCCATTGCATCCTAGTCATCTTGTGAGGTTGATGATGGTTTGTTAGAGGACACTACATCCCATAAATCTCAATCCATGAGAAAATCTTCCATCTTGAGTTTCCACAACTCAAAATGATTGTTGTTCAATTTCTCAATCTCTACTCTTTCAGATGTGCTCGCCATCTTAAGTCTGTAATAAGTTATAAACTGTATTTCTCTACAAAAATCCCATTGAACAAGATCAACACAAAAACCCATCTTACCCACAAGGACAACAAAGTTGGCCAAGCTCTAATACCAACTGAAAGGAAAGTAGAGTGTGGAATACACCTTCCTAATGCTAATCTTCAGGAGAGAGATACATAAAATCTTTCAAAACTTTGCAACTATAGTTTGTTTAAGACACACATATTAAAACATGAATAGACAATAAAACATCAATACAGGATTTACGTGGGAAAACCCTTTTAGTAAAAAACCCACACACCAAAGAAGAGATCACTTGTATTACCATAAAACCTAAATTACATACAAGTCCAGAGCTATGCTCTTTCAGGTGCTTCTCTAGAATCAAATTGACAACACTTCCTTACATTCACCCTGATCTATAATTCACTCATTCCAATTATCAATTCAATGCACTACGACATTCAATACAAACTTCTCCAACATTGCCAAAAAATCAACGTTCCAACTTCCAAACCAAATGAATGGGCACAAATAGACTTAACCGTCACCTTGTTGAACTCCTATCAAAATTTAAAATGGACTTGAAACCATGTCTCTCTAAATCCTCACTATCACCTTGATACGCCTATCATTCCATTGGGGTGTCAAAGAGACTCCCAAGATACTCCTAGTTTTTTAGGTTTTAGTGCCTGATAAGAGCAAAAAATAAATAGATGCTAAGGAACATAAATGAATAAAATAAAATTATAAATTATCACTTTCCTAGGACAAAAAATGTAATTTTCAGAATTAAGGAAAATGAATCACCGATTACATGAAAATTGCATACCCGAAAGCCAACGCTCAATTTATTGAATATCTAAATTGTTGGAACCACAACATTTAGAAAAGATCTGATATGAAATTAAATCTACTCCTTAGTGGTTTGAAAAACCTAATTTCCAACTAGGGTTTGACTGAAAATGACTCCCAAATCATATGACCAGCTAGTGAATGCACTGAAATGGTGATATCTGCTAATAAGAAGTCCAAATCTGAAATTATCTTGTGATAACTCATTGTTGCAATCAATTCTAAATGCAGATTAACCAGTAATGAAGTCCAATAATGCCCAAATAGAAACCCAATGTAGATTTCCCTATTTGGTGAACTTGGTTTTCATCCAATTCACTATCCTCCAAGGGATTGCGTCCTTAGAAGACCTGTATGTTGTTGAAACCCTCTTCCAAGAGCTCAAAACTGCAATTGCTTTTGTCAAAATGAGAATAGAATGCCCAAAAATGAGCCCAACATATTGCTTTATAATCACCCATGAGCTTTTTAATAAAAATTAATAAAATAATCCTCCTCAAGGGTCTTTCCTCATCAAAAGAAAGGGCTACTTTTAAAAACAACTTTGAATTACTAGGATGGGGAGCACTTTTCACTATTCCTTTTATAATTTTCTATTACTATTGACTTTTTACTATTCCATTAAAGAAAACTTTAATATTTCCAATTTATCCCTAGATTCAAACTCCAAACTGAAAGGCTCATCAAGCTCCTAGCTAAGCTCCCAACCCTCAGTTGGGTCCTCTAACCATTTTTCTGACCTAAGAGAACCCTAATAGTAGGCCAACCTCTACTATATTCTGAATTGCCTAAGGAAGGGACATTACAATCCTCCCTTCCCAGGATTGCTTGTCCTCAAGCAATCATATGCCAATTCGTTGCTCCACTCTGATATACATGCCATATAACCATAACTCCTGAAGCAAATCACCATGATCATTGAGTAAAAATGCACCATCCATGTCAATACTTGGATCCCAAATCATCCTACCCATTCAGCTATAGATATCCATCATAATACAAGCAACACATCCATTTGTAAGAGGAGGCCATCAAAAAGACATGGAAATCAACTTCCATATGCACATGAAACAACTCATTAGGCCCCCAAATGTTGTCGTAACTCAGGTCTAAAGAGAGAACAAAGTCATATGGGTCATCATACATGTCAAAGAGACCCATGTCATACTCCCTGTTGCCCCCATGAATGTGCTTCCAAGTAAGACAACTACTATCCCATAATGAATTAATGGGGATGAAGTCAACAATCAAAAAATAAAAATCTGCCATACTATAACAAATCGGTGACAACCATAGATGAGCTATGGATGCCTTTAGCACCCATCTGAGGAAAATTTTGAGTGTTTGGTCCACTATGAGTGTTATCACCAAAATCAACAACTAAAAATTCTCAAGTCCCCATTTTATTATCCAAATGGCATGCCTCATCAGCTTCCCTAGTGAGTAGGGGTGGAATTGGCTCAAAGAAGCCTTCAACACTAAATGTCACAAGGCTGCAAAAATCCTCATTGTATTCTTCTTCAATATGTTCAACTCCCACACCATTTACCTTGTCATCTTGTGCCTTCGAAATAATTGCTATACAAGACTAAATTTTTGGCTGATGCAAGAAGTGATTGTGCCTACTCAAAATTAGACAAGGATAAACAATCTTCCTTTCTTGTTTCCCTTCCAATTGGATAACCATGCCTCTAACTCTACCCATTTGTAAGTGATATGTTCTTATCAGCTCCAAAACCTCTTTGAAGGAGTGCAAATGTGGATAAGAAATACCATGCTTTATTCCTTTTTGTCTTTCCTCACTTTAGCCTAACCAACTGATATCTTTTATTGTTTCCCTCCAGCCTTCTTATCTTGCTACCATGGAACAGAACAATAGCATGCAATTTATATTTATGGTTTGTACCAGTCCAAGTGTATGAAGATAGGAAACTATCATTAGACCCATTCTCAACAAAGACATAGTGATTTCCATCATTATAAATTGTTCTAAACATTGTTGTATCAAAACTGAAATCACACATCTCCATACCCAATAATGAAGAGTGACAATCAAACCATGGAGAATAGTCTATCCAACAATCCACATACTCCCATATGGAATCCTCATCAATATAAAATTGTGTCAACTCAATGGTTTGACCAAACCTATCGAAAGGAAGCAATGTACCTTGTGGATTTGAATTACCTCCATCTACATTGTCACACACATGCATGTCATCAATGGTTGGCCCATGATGATCAAACAAAGTTGATTGCCTCATTCATTTTACCATCTATAGATGTTTTTTTACATGACCAACAATAATATTAGCTTTCCTTGCTCTCGATAGCCAAATGTTACACTTCTCTTATGTCTTTTCCACATCCTCAAAGGTCTGATATACAAAATCAGATTGTGTAGTGCCCTGTTTTTCAAGATAATTACCATAACCGACACTCCAATTTTGTATTCCATCATTAGTAGGCCACAAGTAATTATCATCCAAAGGTGCTAGCATGTCAATTTCATGAGAATGCAAAACCATAGGACTATTGTCCTCAAACAGATCAGGTATAATGTCATGCCAATCCTTAAATTTGTGATCAATTTCAACATTGAAATGCTTACCATCAAATTCTAGTTCAATACAAGGCTCCTTGCATGCAAACAGTAGGTCTTCATGAAGCACATCATGACCCAAAGCTATCATTGATTTGGCTACTATTTGATGAAGCAAGGTATACTTGAGGGATTTCATAATCACTTGTTTGCCATCATGTATGAAACTCAACTCCATTTCTTGTAAATCTTGGATGACCCTTTGTAAATAATGTAGCCATTGCATAGAAAGTACAATTTCATTGCCCTTCAAATCAAGTACATAAAATTCATCACAAAGGGTATAATCATCAAAGATAATGCTAAGCTTACTTAATTTCTTCTTGCAAAGAATAGTAAGTCCACTTGATATAGTCACATCAAAACCCTCAAAATATTCATAATGCAAGCCTCTTTTCTTTACCAAACCATCGTAAATATAGTTATGTGTAGCTCCAATCACATTGTGATCTCTGTCCTTCATATGCTCAATCTCCTCACTAACCAAAATGATTGGATCCTCACATGGGATCATTGAGTGTAGTGTCTCATCCATCTCATGATCATCAATGTGTGAATGACAAGAAGCAACATGCTTGTGTGTGAAATCCTCATAGATCTTTATCCTCTCTTCCCTTATGGGTGGAAGGTCATCAACTAAACGTGTTTCCAACTAAAGAGTATGGGCATAATGGTTGTGAGTTAACTTCTCTTTCATGGTTCTCATTGCAAGTGTGAAGAGGTGATCTCTATCCATAAGAAGGTGCACATAGTTGTCTTTCCTCTTGATCAAAGCTTATTGCAACACTTCATGATCTTGGGGCCTATTTTCCCCCCATAAATCTTCCACCATCTCATAAACATGATCAAAATGGGATAAGTTTTCCATGATCATATCCTCCTTCACCTTTAGTTGATTCATCAAGGGACGTGAATGATAGGGCTTTCCTTCCTCACGCAAGATCCCAGTTGTACCATCATGTTTATTATCATATGCAAACAAGGGATTATCATGATAAGATTGAATTGTCATCATATCAATAGACTCATGCCTCTCTACATTCGTTGATATAGGATACTGGAAAAATGAATTTCCCATCACTTACTTATCTTCCCACTTAGCATGACTAGGATCATGATCTCCACAATCTTCATTGTATTCAAACTCACATGAGGATTCTATACTATTGTTCAAACTCAAAAAATGTGAATGTTGATCATACCTTCCCAAGGTGCATTGGTTGTCTTCTCTTGCTTCTCTCTTCATAGTCGGTGACTCCTCAAGAAGTGTTGGTCTGGGAGTAGTGAGTTGAACATAATATGTCTCCTTAGCTGGTTTAGGTGTCCCAAACCTGCTAGATGCTTCCATCTCTACGGTGGATCTATTTTTTTATATTCCCACCAACTCCATGGTGTAAGGTTTATGATGAACTACGCATTGTCAAAGTGGAGTATCTTCCCATTTGGCGACCTCCCAGTCTCTAAGAACATATCTTCAATGCAATGAATCTCAAACATCCTCATCAAATTATCTTCTATAGTAAACATTTGTGTAAAATTAGGGGAGCCAAGGTTATTATAGGTTGCCATACCCTGTACAATGCTAGGAATTATGATCTCTCCTTCATGTTTCTTGATGGTCAAGGTTACACAAGTTTTTCCATCATCATCAACCAATGGATGTGATGTCAAGGTACATAGATAATTCTTCTCAAGCAGCTGATCTTCGTGCTCAACATGAAAACCATGCGATTCTTCTTCCTCCAAGCTATGGTCTTTGCATGATGACTGAATTTTTCTCTTCTTATCCTCATAGGTAGGTTGAAACACATCTTTGTTCTCTTCTTCCACCATAGGGTTGTCATAAGTTGACTGATTTTTATTCTCCTTAGGATGCAAATCAAATGGTAACACATCTTCTTGCATTTCTTCTGCATACCCTACAAGTGGCTGATCCATTATGGTGTCTTCTTCAACTTCATGGTCCTTATGAATGTCAATACCTTCATCCATCCTAGGGCTTCCACATGACTGAATTTTGTATTTATTATGAACATGGATAGGCTGAAACAAATCTTCTTTCTTTTCTTGTTTTTGCACATTTAACTCTTCACCTTTCCCAATGCTTTCTTTACTATCCTTTGATATTTCGTTATTTTTTCGCTACTGATATGGACTTGAAAAATTCAAGTCATCTTCATCCTCATTCAGTATACCCAAAAATTGTGTAAAGGAAAGGATGTCTTGTATCTTTTTAGGAAGGGAGTGATACTTATGGTAGATCCTCATAATTGCATCATGTGTTGCCATGGCATGAAGTCTCTTACTTGTGCTTGTAGCTAAAGAAGAAACCTTAGAGTGCCCACTTTTCCTTGAAAGTGAATCATCTAAACTCTATAATTTATGATTGATTTGTTGTTGTGTTTGTTCAAGGTCTTTCATTATTTTCTCCAGAATAGGTACCTTTTCCTTCTTTGGTATAGCAGGAAGGAAGGTAGGTAACAATCTTCCATAATTCTAGCCATGAAACTAACTTTTTATCCAAAATGAAAATCAATCCAAATTGTAGTGTACCCAACTGATTTCATCTAACAGGTTGGAATGATTGTGGCTCTGATACCATTGAAAGGTTCCCAACCCAAATCTGATCCAATTTTATGAGTTTGATTTTTAATTTGACTTTGACCAATGAATAGGGAATTTGTTTTTTGTTTGTTTTTGTTGTTTTATGAGTTTTTTTGTGATTTTGGTGGTTTTTTATTTTTTTTGAGATTTTTGTGCTTGATAAGAGAAAAAAACAAATAGATCCTAAGGAACATAAATGACTGAAATACAATTATAAATTTTGACTTTCCTAGGACAACAAATGTAATTTTTAGAATTAAGGAGATTGAACCACCGATTACATGAAATTTGCATACCCGAAAGCCAACGCTCAATTTATTGAATATCTAAATTGTTGGAACCACAACACATACAAAATTTCTAATATAAAATATGATATGCTCCTTAGTGTTTTGAAAAACCTAATTTCTAGCTAGGGTTTGACTGAAAATGACTCCCAAATTATACGACCAGCTGGTGAATGCATTGGAATGGTGATATTTGCTGATAAGAAGTCCAAATCTGCAGTTATCTTTTGATAACTCACCGTTGCAATCAATTATAAATGCAAATTAACTACTAATGAATTCCAATGATGCCCAAATGGAAACCTAGTGTAGATTTCCTTGTTTGGTGAATTGGTTTTTCGTCCAATTCACTATCTTCCAAGGGATTTCATCCTCAGAAGACTTGTATGTTGTTGAAACCCTCTTCCAAGAGCTCAAACCTACAATTTATTTTGTCAAAATGGGAATAGAATGCTCAAAAATGAGCCCAACATATTGCTTTATAACCACCCATGAGATTTTTTATAAAAATCAATAAAATAATCCTCCTCAAGGGTCTTTCCTCATCAAAAGAAAGGGCCAATTTTAAAAACAACTTTGAGTTACTAATATGGGGGGAAATTTTCACTATTCCTTTTATAATTTTCTATTACTATTCTCTTTTTACTAATATATTAAAGCAAACTTTAATATTTCCAATTTATCCCTGGATTCATCAACTGAACTCCAAACTAAAAGGCTCAGAAAGCTCTCAGCCCTCGGTTGGGTCCCCTAACCATTCTACTGACCTATGAGAACCCTAATAGTAGGCCAACGTCTGCTATAGTCTGAGTTGCCTAAGGAAGGGACATTATAGGAAAAGTCTCACCGATGAAGTCCTATTAGAATATCGAAGGGACTTCCATTGTTGTCCTGGCGATGACGATATGTCTCTATGATACGAATCTATCAGAATATTGAAGGGACCACATTTTAGGTCCCGTTGATATCCTCCCATCTCCTAAAAAATTCTCTTCCTATCGTTCATTGAAATGTCGAAGGGAATACACAACAACTCCCTTCAACATTGACCTGTCACTTCGTTGTCCCTTGTAAGAGTCCATTGGAATGTCGAAGGGACTGCAAAACAACTCCCTCTAACATTGTAATGTCTCTTCGATGAACCCGTAGCCGAACTTCTAAAACTTTATCGACATGTCGAAGAGACTAGCCATTTCGTCCCATCGGAATTCACTTGTCAACTCGATGAACTTGTCTGTGTATATATGTCGATCAATATGACTATGAATATATGTGTTTAAATAACAAGGCAATGTATATATATAGTATATGGATGTATACATATATATATTTGTAAGTGGTGAATTAGGTGTAAAGCACAAAACACTTCTTAATATGACATTATATCAAAGACAAATCAAATTGAACTAATTCAAAGCAATAATCTACTGAAAGCGTCATATTGTTCTCTATCTCCAAAGATTTATTAAATCACAATGACTCTTAGATCGTGAGTGCACTATGATTGTTAAAATGACAATTCAAAGAATGAGATGGATGCTAAATATAGGAAAATAATCCTATATGATGATTTCTAAATGATTAAACATGAAAATTGACAAATGAAGAGCTATAGGAGGCAACCGTGATATGAAAATTTGATTGCTTGATGCTTGGATGCTTGGATGCTTGGATGAAATTCTATAGAGTAAACTTGATAACCTGGGGATACTTTTCTTGGTTCAATGAGGTTGTATTTATAGATTTCCTGGTTTTAGAAATGCACAGGGAAGGCATTGAGAGGCTTGGATTCAATCTGGAGGATTGAATGGTGAAAGATGGAGGAGAGTGAATGAATTTTGGAGATTCTCTCTACCCATGAAAACACCAAGCAAGAGAAGAGGAAAAATTGATGGAGGAGGATTGAGAGAAGAATTTGGAATTGGTCTCCAATTTGTCTCCAAAACTTCCTGTGAAGTTTCAAAGCATTAATTGTGACATATTTTAGACATAAATTAGACATAGGATATCTAATTCATTTTTGAGGAAATGTAGATGGAATATTCCTTATGCTTTTATTCAAATATTTTGATTTATTTAAATTAGTAAAAGAGGGATAAATAATTTAATAAAACAAACTATAGAATTTTATTAAATTAAAATAGAAGAATATGGCAATTAATTAATAAAGTGTTTGATCTCTATTTAATTAATTTAAGATCGATGTGATAGAATAAAATAGGGATTTGATGATTAAATCAAACAAAGTATTTAATTTTGTTTATTTAATTAAGATGAGATATTAGAAGAATTTAAATGTGACTTGATTGTGAACTATATAAATAAATATTTCTATTTATTCAAACAATAGAGGAAATTGGGATAATTAATCAAGTAATTCATGTTTAATTAATTGGATGCTCTAGACCAATTTTAGGTGTATACATTTTCCCCCTCTTCAAAGTGATGTGTTTACGCCTTGCTTCGAAGAAAATTTTGCTGCTACTGCCAAGATTGATGATAAAGAAAAATAATTCCATATGCCCCAAACATGCCCCAGACATTGATTTTCAGATGATTGATAATATGCCCCCTCGAGAGATAAATTAATGATTTGATGTTTTTTAGAATTTTTTTTGAAATTTTTATGATTTTCTGATGATTCTATGATGATTCGATGATGATTTGATGATGAAATAATTTATCTCTTGATATAGAATATTGATTCTGCTAGATGATAAAATGTTGCCCTACCTTGCCTCCTTGTGTTTGATGATTTTTGATCATGTCAGCCTTTGATTTGATATTGATTGTTGATCTGGATAGATTAGAAGATTATTGATCTCATTATAGGTGAGATTCAATGATTGATTGATGATTGACCTCATGATAGGCGAGGATCGATGATAGATTGATTGATTGACCTCATGATAGGAGAGGATCAATGATAGATTGATAATTTACCTCATGATAGGCAAGGTTCAATGATAGTCACTCATGAGATTTGATCAAAGTCTCACTAGAGCCGATTAGATTGATAGGCTGATTGATTTTTGATTGATTATAGGAGGATTTTAGAGTTTTTCCCAAAGATGTGGGACATGATTCCGCATCTAGTGTAGCTGATATAGATATCATTAATCGATGTGAAAAATCTATAATGCAGATGCAAAACTAATATGAATGCAGTCTAATTTTATCATGCAACTATATGCAAACTATTGTCATTTTAACAGTACTTTTGTGCTTTTTTGTCATCATAGAGCTTTATTGGATGTTGAAAGTGAGTACAAGCATCAATGGTATATGTTAGACCAATGACGACCTGAGTACTACTTTCATGATTTTTGATATTGCAAGCGAACACAAGCATCGAGGTATAATTGAACCGAGATGCCCTGAGCATTCATTGCATAAACAGCAGTGATTAATCATTTCAATGTGTGAATTTTGAATGTCATCGGTGATACATTTGCATAGCACATCCTCCAACAATTCATACATTCATATGATTAACTTACAGACAACAGACAATAAAAATATCATTCTCCTTCCTTGCTTCTCTAGTCCAATACATCATTGAGTTGCTCCAAAGAAATGATAATAAAAAATTCAATTTGTCCATTGTTTACTTAGAGTGTTTCATTCATTATTCAGATTTTAGATCATCCATCCTGATTTTGTGATGTTTTTGTTATTTTTGAGATTTTGACCAAAGACCTAACCTACTAACTTATCCTAGGGGTCTCGGGGGCTAATCAAATATTAGCCTTGCTTACGTGACACACGCAGAGACCACGTAGTTCGACTGACACAAACCTATGTTTTTTTGGATTTTGCTTTTCTAGACTAACTTTTTGACATGTTTTTGGATTTTGATATGATATGGATGTTTGAGTGTTTCCGATGGTGATTGATGTTTGCATTTTGATCATTGTTTTTGTTTTTATTTTTGCTAAGCTCATTTTTTTATTGCCCCTAGTGATATCAAGATTTTCCCCCAAGCTAGGGTGAGACATGACCACATTGCAATGATATGTACTTGAGATTTTATTGCACCTTTTTCAAATTTTATGATTTTTTTTTGTATTTTTTAGGATATTTTAAGATGAAATGAGATGATATGCCTGATTGAAGGAACAAGATGCCCCACAATAGGGGTAAATGCAACCATTGATAATTGATAGATCAAAATGAAAGTTTCACTACAAAACATGTCACACAAGCAATATATCTCTTGTCGAAAGATGATAATGGTATGATTGATTAAGATGCTAGGAGTGATCTATTCCATGAGACATGGTGATGATAAGATTGATGATTGTTGATGATTGATTGACAAAAGATATGAGGATTGGATAATGTTTTGTAGCTAGGCTTAAATATGATTTGTATGATAAGATTCGAGGTTGTAAAGGGACACGATGACATGGATTTTGATACGCTAGAAGATATGGAATGGAAGAAAGCGAGGAAAAAATAATGAATGGTATGATCAATACCATATAGATAAGATACAAACACAAGGCCCAAGTATTTTTCCCCTATTCCTCATCAAGACCAAGGAAAGGAAGAAAGGATGTATTTAGTAAGAATGATGGATATGGATAAGATGAAAGATATGGTATGGAAGATATGGATAAAGCATATAGGATAAGATATATGATGTTCAAGAAGATCCTTAACCTTGTCAAGATCAAAGGTGGATATGTAAGGAATGAGCATAGAAAGGATAATGACCATGAATGATAAGATGGATGAAACTTGTTCCTAAGTGTAGAGTGCAAGAGGAATATGGAAGATAGGATATGGATGATAGGGAAATGGAGGAAGGACTTAAGCATCAAGTTTCACAACAAAATATCCCTCTAATAAACCATGGCAATGGGAATTAGACTCCTAAATTTTGGTAGATTAATGATATGATGGAAGAATCTAAGGACTTATCCAAAGGTTTGGATTAAAGGAGAATGATGGGGATGAATGTTGGATAATGGATAGGAGGTTGGAAGGCTTGTTGATGGATAGATGGAAAGGATGGAAAGATCAACATTGGCACACACCTTGAAGGGTGGTGGAGTGATGGAGGAAAAATGGATTTGGAAGGTGATAGGTTATTAGATGGAAAATTGGAGGAAGCTTTTGGATTAGCAAATTTGGATGCCAATTTATATTTTATTGCTTCTATGAGACTTTTAGGAATCCACATGATTTTTGACTTTGATTTTTTCTTTGTGGGCCTTTGCGGCCTTTCACATTTTTCTTTTTGATTTATGGACCTTTGTGGTCTTTGAAAATTTCCTTTTTGCTTTGATGGGCCTTTGTGGCCTTTTGAAATTTCTTTTGATTTATGGACCTTTGTGGTCTTTGAGATTTTTTCTTTGATGGGCCTTTGTGGCCTTTTGAAAATTTCTTTTGATTTTGGATCAATTTTTCTTTTATTTTTGCATGTCTCTTCGAGGAGACATGTTGATCCTTTGATACATGTGGATTTTGAATAGAAGCTTTTGATATTTGGCATCCAAATTTCTTCCAAGAGCAATGGGAGGGGTGGATTGAGATGGATGATATGGAGGTATTATTGATGAGTTAAGGTGGGTAGAATTTTGAAAGGTCATCAAGGATGTGTGCCTTTGTTGTTCTTGAGAAATAGGATATGGACCTAGGATAGAGGGAAGCTTCGATGGACTAGGATGAGGACCTAAGATAGATGATATGTTTGGTGGATTAGAATGAGGACATAGGATAGATGGTAGGTTTGACAAAGTAGGAAACTTAGGTGTATAACCAAGGTCGTGGTGATATGGATTTCTTTGAATAGAAAGGGGTTCTAGGATACCTTGCTCATGAAGGCCTAATCCTTTTCCTTTGTAATTCATACTTTGACATATACGTTTACCAATGGGATATGTATTGTTTGTGAAACAAGATGTGAGTCCATATTTGGGAGGATATGATATGGATGAGAGGATAGGTGTTGGAAGTAAACCGGAATGGATAAAGGTGGAGGATCCCAATTTATAGGGATGGGGTTCATGGATAGCTTGAGTAGGTGTGATAGGCTCTTGACATGGGGATGATGGGGTGTTTTGATCTTGACTTGGAAAAGAATTATGAAGTGGTATGAAAGTCATATCTTGATCATGAGAAGGATAAACATATTCATGGGATGAAAGGGTATCCTTGAATGGAAGCATATCTTGACCTTGATGAGGAAGGGAATTATGAGATTGTTTAGAAAGCATGTATTGATCATCAGTTGGTAAGACATCATTAGATAGGATGGAAGAACTATCATGCTCTTGTGATGTAATATAATTATGAGATGGTATGGATTGATGAGATGATGTTGAAGAAGAACCTGGAAGGATACTTGTCTCTTGAGATGGAAGGGATTTATTTTGGATGAAAAGTGAAAGGAGGGGATCGTCATAAGATTCTTGAGAAACGGGATCTCGATCAAAGATTGGAAGAATTTATGGAATGTTGATATTATTGGATAGAGTGGAAAGAATATTTTGATCTTGATGTGTAGGGGATTATATGCTAGCATGCTTTGGATTGAGAGATTGACATGAATCATTGGATGCTGAAGATATGATAGAAGAGGATGATTGGGTGGAATTGTTAATTTGAGTGAAAGAATCTTGAGGTTTATTTTGGCTTATTGTGGATGGAGATAATTGCATGACATGATAGGATTGCTCAATATCATTTGTGTTTCAGGACTTAGATTTGGGCTTATGGATCTTTTGTAAAAATTCAAAGACATCGAACTTTGATGATGTAGTTGTTGGTGGAGAGGGTGTCATGTCAAGATTTTTGTCAAAGGAATAAGCACAAATGTCTAAAAGCAAATATCTCTATGTGGTTCTTTCCCTTTGCACATCCCAGATTTGTTGTTGAAGGTTTTACATTTGATGAGCTAGAGCATTCAATTGATCCTCATCTATTTTGGCCATGGTGGTTTGAGTTTTAATTTCCTCTTATTTGGATTTTTAGTCTTCATGACCTTGTTAAAATGGACATACGAACATTATTGTTTCCAATAAAATTTTGATCTTAGTTTGGTAAAGTGTCAAGGATATTAAATTAAGTCGAATAGAATGATAGATTCTATTGATTAGACTAAGTTGATAAGTTTGATTATAGGGTTTCATTTCTTTGATTTAGGATGACTGATCCTGAAACTTAACTTAATTAATCAAATTTGTTTGATTGAGACACTTTTGGATGGTAGATCTTGGTCTGATTTGAACAAATTCAATCGTAAAGTCCAATTTATGCAAGTTTAAGACTCTGTTTTGATTTAGGAAAGTTTATGTTCTGATAAAAAAAATCCAATTTTTGATGTTAACTGTTTGACAAGGGTTTCCCATAGCTTTTTGTTTTCTTTGTGTTTTTCAAGATGATCTTATCTGAATTAATGTTTTGAAAACACAACAAGCATTATTAAAACAGTTGTTTCTTTAAGACGTAGAGTCTAAACAACAAGTGTATGTTTAACAATCAAACATGATCCTTCTTGATTTCCACTGGTTTTTGACAAAGAATAAACTTCAATCAGACTCACTCTTAAGGTCAAATAGGTCATTTTTATACTGACAACCCACATCTTGAAATTGCGTTGACACACACAGCCGTGTCACCCCCTAGAGGGCGCCTGTGTTTTTGTCGTTTCCAGGCACGTACTCAGAGTTGGATTTCTCGTCCTCTGAGGAAACGGTCCTTGGAAATTATATGGTGAGTGTCTTGGGGGTAGATTCTTCCCTCCCCTTGCACCATGAGTATGACAATGTTTGGATACCGACTCGGCAGGATACTACTCTATGGTTCATAGATAGGGCTTCTGTGTGGTGCGGCAATTGATAAACTCCCTCAGGAGACCTCCAATCTTTAGAACAAATATTTTGGGGATGGTTATCTTGCTCACTACCGTCAAGTTGGACTTTCATCAACAACTTGCATTTTGATTATAGTGGGTTGGAATCCTTGGCTTTAGGCGTTCCCACTTAGGTCGTTCCCGTAGGGTGAGTGCTTTTTCCCACTACAGTAAGCCTTCTAAAGGATTTAATAAAGCGTGAATTGCATGAAGTAAAGATGAATCTAGCGCTTTGATCACCCAGTTAAGGGGAGAGAATAAGCCTAATCACCACAAGGACAACATATAAGTTGTTATGTTTTAAGCCCAAAAGACAATTTTCTAATCTATGTGAAGGTGTTGCTTCACAAAAATCATGATGTTCTTTTTAACTTTATACTACAAAAATGTGATGACTACCCTAGGATTGATAAATTTTCTTTTAAGAAAACAAAAAGTGGCTACCCTAGGATTGATATATTTTAGAAACCAAGAAGTGACTATCCTAGGATTGATAATTTTTAGAAAACTTGAGGTGACTATTCTAGGATTGATAAATTTTAGCCCAACTATGAAAAAAATAAAAATCTGGCCGCGGTCGCGTCGGATCGAGACTAATTTTACAAAAGCGTTGGAATATTGCACCGAAGCGCTAAAATAGTTACTTGATGTGCTATAACTCAGAAGCGCTGAAACAAGACACCGAAGCGCTGAATTTTGACATAGAAGCGTCAAATCACCGATGTGCCGAAACAGGACATAGAATCGCTAAATCTCAAAGCATTGACATTTTTGACGGAAGTGTTGTAGTAACACGGAAGCGTCGAAACAAATCACGGAAGCGTTGTAGTTTTCCACGAAAGCACTATAGTATTTGAAGAAAGCGCTAAAAGAAAAACACGTCGGGAACCTGCATGACACTTTCCAGAAAATTTGATAGAATTGGGAAAATTGGGAGTTCGGCCCCACGGTGGGTGCCAAATTGTAAGTGGTGAATTAGGTGTAAAGCACAAAACACTACTTAATACAACATTATATCAAAGAATTTTTTTTTTTAACTAATTCAAAGCAATAATCTACTGAAAGCGTCATATTGTTCTCTATCTCCAAAGATTTATTAAATCACAATGACTCTCAGATCGTGAGTGCACTATGATTGTTAAAATGACAATTCAAAGAACGAGATGGATGCTAAATATAGGAAACTAATCCTATATGATGATTTCTCAATGATTAAACATGAAAATTGACAAATGAAGAGCTATAGGAGGCAGCCATGATATGAAAACTTGATTGCTTGATGCTTGGATGCTTGGATGAAATTCTACAGAGTAAACTTGATAACCTGGGGATACTTTTCTTGGTTCAATGAGGTTGTATTTATAGATTTCCTGGCTGTAGAAATGCACAGGGAAGGCATTGAGAGGCTTGGATTCAATTTGGGGGATTGAATGGTGAAAGATGGAAGAGATTTAATGAATTTTGGATATTGTCTCTACCCATGAAAACACCAGGCAAGAGAAGAGGAAAAATTGATGGAGGAGGATTGAGAGAAGAATTTGGAATTGGTCTCCAATTTGTCTCCAAAACTTCCTGTGAAATTTCAAAGCATTAATTGTGACATATTTTAGACATAAATTAGACATAGGATATCTAATTCATTTTTGAGGAAATGTAGATGGAATATTCCTTATGATTTTATTCAAATATTTTGATTTATTTAAATTAGAAAAAGAGGGATAAATAATTTAATAAAACAAACTATAGAAGTTTATTAAATTAAAATAGAAGAATATGGAAATTAATTAATAAAGTGTTTGATCTCTATTTAATTAATTTAAGATCGATGTGATAGAATAAAATAGGGATTTGATGATTAAATCAAACAAAGTATTTAATTTTGTTTATTTAGTTAAGATGAGATATTAGAAGAATTTAAATGTGACGTGATTGTGAACTATATAAATAAATATTTCTATTTATTCAAACAGTAGAGGAAATTGGGATAATTAATCAAATAATTCGTATTTAATTAAACGGATGCTCCAGACCAATTTTAGGTGTATACAATATTAACATACCTGTATGTGACGAAAAGGATATGCCCATACATGTATATTAATATATAATTAAACAAATATGTATATATATACGCATGCATAGAACAATATGTGAATGTATATTCATATATTGAATAATGTATTATACAAACTTGAGGATTTAAATATGCAGATATATAAATATAAATGTACATACATATATACATTAAAATATATATACATATAAATATATATATATATATATATATATATTATATATATAATCATTATAAATATAATTATTATGTATTAAGATAATGTTTTCCATAGCATTGAATTATTTAAACTAGCACATGGAATATAAAACATAGCTTATGCTATGTAATGCGCACAATATATTATCAAAGGAAATAGCACTTGAAGAACACCGCATATAAATATATTAAAATATGTTTAAAACATTTAAAGCATTGTATAGTGAATATGAACAACGCCATATTATAGTGCTAAATATCCCATACATATTAGCTTGCAAAACATTTGCCAATACTTTGTCAAAAGATAACAAAAAATGCTAATGTGTAGGATGAAGCCGACCAAGTCAAAACAAGCAAACGATGACCATTTTAAATGGCAAAAATGACACAATGTGGTGCCAACTTTGGAATAAGATGAAGTGATTATAAGTCTATTTTCAACATGAATTTCCAGAATGAGAATCATTTGAGATATGTGGAAATAGTCTTATGTGCAACTGTTTATGTAAGTCGATTTGTAGAAGACAAATACCTTTCTTTTTTTACTGTCATACTTCTTGTTCATTTGAGAAGTGCGACTCATTCACCATGGCTATGTATGTGTTTGTTGTGTATCAATTTTATCTGCCACCTTTTCTTTACCATGTCGAGTTGAACCATTTGAGCTTAGAAGTGTCATTTTCAATACCTCGTTTCTAGCCTTTAGTTGCTGATTTTTGTGTATAAATAGAGGAGATATCTACCTCATTTGAGGACACATATTTGCATTCTTGTTGTGATATTTCTGAGTTATTTTTATTTGATTTTTTGAGTTGAGGGAGTTTGAGAGTTGGGAGAGTAATTTGAGAGTGAGAATTAGTGAAGAGGGAGAAGGTTTATTTGGGGTATTACATATTTATTTAAGGAAAGTTGAGAAAGGAATCTAGTTTGAGTAATTGGAGCATTGTGTAAATAGGCATGGTGATTTCTTTTCTCTTATACTTTTTTAAGTTTGAAAGGATTTTGTGACTTTCCTTGTCTTGTTTTGAAAAATAGATGAATTTCTTTTTAGGGAAAAGTTATTTTAGTCCTTGTGCAAGTGAAAGATTGCTTGATATACTTAGAGTAAGGAACTATTGTGTATGAAGTTTTTGTACATATTCCATATTAAGGAATAGGTGGTTATAGAGGGGATAAGTATTGTATTTGGTAAATAGTTTACATAGCTAATGGTTAACCAAGTTAAGACCTAGAATCAATTTGATTTTCTCATAGAAGTGCCATAATTTAACATAGAGGTTATAGGTTATTCCTAAGGTTAAGGTTACTCCATGGCGTAAGGGAATATCCTATACATAGGTATGAATGGTCAATATAAATCTTGTTGGGAAGGTGGGTGAAGTTTTATGACATCCATTATAAATCTTGGGTGATGAATACTTTGGCCAATGTAGTGTAAGTTGTGACTATTTACATTGTCATTCACTGTGATCCAGGTTTACATACTAGGTAGAGGAATTTCATATGTGTAGGTTGTAGCCACAGTGAGATAGATCTAGATATGTAGGACAACACCATGCTCGAGAAAGGTCATTTTTTATTATGAGGTTATCAAACCAAACTCTTCCTTGAAGGATAGGACCATCTATCAGATTGATAGATGTGTGGGGGATCGCAGTTAGTCCAAGGTTGGAAGAAAAGAACTTGAGTGATGCTTCTCCTCATCAGTATGCCACCAAGATTTGAATGGAGGATTTCCAGGGCTATTCGTACATCTATTGCCAATAACTCTACGAAGTCTTGTTTATGTATTTTGTATCCATTTCTATGGAAAGATTGTAAAAGAGAAATGATATCATGTTATCATGTACTATGTAATCATTACTTTGGGAAGTTGTAATAATTTGATTTAATGCAATGGAAAATTTTGTAAAAGATATTATTTCAAATGTGCATTCTATCTTAATAGTTTTGAAAGAAATTTTTTATTGCTCATAATGGTTAGATGCTTAAACTATTTACTTGAGGGTAAAACTTAGGAAAGTTACTGTGTAGAACAATGGGCATGTTACATATGTGTGTTGATAGGTTTGACAGTGAATTTTTTTCCAGTATTTATCCAATTTATGATTATGTAAATTCAAAATGCAAGTGCGCAACAATTTGCAAAATGTTAAAGCAATAAAAGACAGTTGTAAATGAAATTTGCAAATTTAAGATGCAACAATTAATTGATTCTAATATGAAAAAATCTGAAAATAATGATGTTGATGCCTTTTTGAAATAAAACAATGTAATTTTTTACTTTTTGAGCTATATGCAAGATGCCTAAATGAATACAATGAACACTTCCAAATTTAAATGACCTAACCTAGATTTGTAAGTGCAAATTATAGCTTATAATGACTGAAACTAACCCTATTGCAACCTATGATGCAATATGATATGCAAGTTTTTGAATTTTTATGCCTTTTATGGTGCAAAAATGAATGCTTAAATGAAAAATGCAACACAATACAATACTAAATCTAGATCTAGGATGAATTGCCTCATATTTCATAAGTTTTATAATATTAATAGGTCAGGTTCACCAAAATGAAACATAGAAAAGAGGTGGTGTGACCCCTAGAGATTTTCACAATAGGGTTTGGGAAACTTTTTCCTATATTTCATTTAGAAGTGGAGGTGGTGAGGGTTTGATAGATTTGGACAAGATATAGGACTGACTTACAACTTGATAGGTGAGTCAACCTACCCTTGGCCAACTTTGAGATGAGCTCAAGGATGAAATGAAATGATTCAACTAGACTAATGATGCAAATGACTATATGATATGAAAACAACATATTTGAGGTATCACAAACAAATTCAAACTCTAGAAATAGACTAAGCAAAGTATTGTGCACCTAGTATATGAATTTGGAGCTGAAAATAGAGGACCAAGTTGCATAGGGTGACTACGTCCTAGTTGAGCAATCTACAAATTGATTTCACAATCCTTTGGTACCATAATAGAGCCTTATTTTTCCACTTGCCGCACTATCGGATCACCATTGGGTATTTCTATAATTGATTTTCCTTTGTTGTCAAGGTGTAGGGTTTGATTGAAACAATGAATAATTGACCTTCAAACTTCTCCCAATCTTCTTCAGATATGAAACCTACACATTCAAAGAGAGGGGAAGGGTTGTGCCATATAGGGGCTTGCCTTAGTCAAACCTTGTGTTAGTGTTTCCACATAATGGCAATGCCAATTATAAAGATCCTATACTTTTGAGGGATATGGCTAAATGATAAAAAGGAATGATGAATCAACAATGGACTATAACTCACCATCCTTTAATGAATTCCTTGAGGGACTGAAGTCATGCACATATCCTCAAGGCTTGATTATTGCTTGCTTGATTTCTTGAAGACCTACAAGGGTTGGATCTCACAAACAATATGAAAACATAAACATGAACAAACTCACATACACTTTGACATGATGTTTTGATGTTGAAGTGCTGCAATAAATATCTAAAAATGCTACTCTTGACTTGCTTGATAATTTCCTGATCATAAGCTCTCTAATAATTTCCTAGATAATTTCAAATGATACAATAACTAGGTATTTATAAGCAATTATTCTAATTTCCTGAAAAACTAAATCTCAACATCCGACATTGGACATTTGAAATTCAAATAATAAAATGTCCACTCTAACATATTCAATTTTGGAGGAAAAATAGGGGGACTAAGTTTCCCTAGGCGACTGTGTCCCAACCCTATTTTGCAGGACTTAGGCTGTCAGAGACAAAATATAAAATGAATTATTGGTTTTCCATTTGCAATTTGTTGGAAAATGATAACATGGGCCACATAATGCATAACTTAGGAAATTAGGTGTATTATTAGGTCCATGCACTTAGGGGGAGCAAAACATAGTGTGTAATTGTCAAGGGTCACAATTTACGATGCTACACTTAATAATTGAAAAATATAATGGAAGACACATCTTCCTTACTAGCCACATGTAAAATTGCTAGGGATTTTTGGGAAACTATTTTGCAGGTTTTAGATCAATTTTCTTGTCGTTGGGTTGTAGAGGAGGATAGGAAAATTAACAAAAACAATAATCACAAATCTAGAGAGGAAAATAGAGAGTATTTTTGAAGAGTAAAAATGAAATGTTGATGCTTTGAAAAAATTAATGGAAAGATAATTTTCTAAAGAAGAAAACATTACAGGTAAGAAAAGTTGAGAACAAAGCTAATATATTGGGTTGCAAGAAGAGAATTTTCAACTAGTATGGAAATTGAAGTGAAGACCTTGTACGAGGAATATTTTTCATTATCTAGTGTATTGTAAGCTAGATTAGGTCTTCTACATAAGGATTTAAATTCCTAGTGCAATGTATTTTTTTGCAAGTTCGAATAAGCTATATAAGTAAATAACTAAA
This sequence comes from Sequoiadendron giganteum, assembly GCA_007115665.2. Classification (NCBI taxonomy): domain Eukaryota; kingdom Viridiplantae; phylum Streptophyta; class Pinopsida; order Cupressales; family Cupressaceae; genus Sequoiadendron; species Sequoiadendron giganteum. Next base: position 454,074,976 of record CM021106.1, read on the forward strand.
AAAATTGAATTGATTTTTGTCTCCAAATTTTGTTTACTTGTGGGTTTTTTGTAATTTATGAAGGTTGGCAACAATGTTAGGCTAATTTTAATTATTCTCCCTCACCTTAATTGCACCACTCACTAGATGAATTCTCTATATTACTTTGAGAAATACCTTGGTTGGAGCAACTAAATATTATACCCTCTACATTACATTAATGTTTGAAATATATTTATAGGAATATAATTATAAAGGTTAATTGAGATATATATGTACCCATCTATAACTCAAGTCATTACACACTTGACAATTATGTTGAAAATCTTAAGGGAATTTGCTTTGATTGCAAGTGAAAATAAAATTTATTAGAATCTCCCTATGAATATAAAGTAGTGTTAATCAATTATATTAAATGTATCTACAAATAAAGAATCAAGAGAATGTAGAAAAAAATATAAGGAGCATGTAAGAGAGGGGGACCAACCATGTCAAGGCTTTGGGTCACAGAGAGTTGAGAGCGAAGGTCTTCCCTAACTTACCTCACTCTAAAAGGATGGGGGTCGAGAATGAATCACACTGTGTAGTACTTTTGTCACTCTTCAGACCCAAATTTTAGGTTTAAGCTAGGCGAGCTGGTTTAGGGATTTGGTACTACACCTTAGACAACTCTCTGTCTGAGGATGGAAGTTCGGTTATGGGACGACATTGCGGCGCGTTGGCATCTCTCTAGTGCACTAGTGTCCATACGGCCAGAAGACAACAAGTACAGTAAAAGTTGTCAAAAGACCTACTGACAACCTAGCTAGTTGATCTAGATGGGAAAAATAGAATAAGGAAGTATAGAAAGTAAAGACAAATATGATATTTAGAAACTAAATAAAGGATAGGGTGATGAAGACAATCTCATAGAAGCACTAGTTTTCCAGCTAGCTCCACACACACATTCACCTACACAAAAACAAGAAGGGGAAAATTATGGGGGTTTTATAGGGGCCTACCTCAGTCAGACCCCCATTTTGGTGTTCCCACCTTCATGGATAACCAAAAATCAATAGAGTAGAATATGTGATAAATGGATTAGAAATTAAAGACTGCAATGAACACTACAAAACAATACTATGCTACTCAATCAAATCACAAAGGAGAGGAGTGAAGCATTACCACCTCCACCCAAAAGCTCACTAGCCAATGGAAGGAGAATGCAAGGAATGGACTTGGAAAAGTCACCACAACTGCAGTGGTGATGAAGGGAGGTCTCGCAAGACTCCAAGCCCACGTTTCTATGGCTTGCCTCAAACTTGCAATGTGGAGCTGATGGAGCTTCAAAGTTGTTGCAATGCTCATCGTGGAAGTGTTGAAATTTTGCTTGAGAGTGAAGAAATGAAGGGATTCAATGTGTAGATCATTCTAGAGTTCAAATGAAAGTGAGATGAATGAATTTGAAGATAGAATGAGCAATAATAAGTCATTTTTGGGGTAAGTTGGTCTAAGAGGCATGTTACAATTCGAACCTAATCGGGTGTGTAATGCCTCTGCCAGCTTCAAACATAGGAATTCGTTAGGGATGACAGCGCATCACAAAGACGTTTGTGCATCGTGTGTGCATCCCCAATAAATATTCTCTCACTAACACACAAGACAAACACAAAGTGGATGGAAGGTAGGTGGGTGATGTGGAATTTTTCCTTCGGATTTGATTTTCTAAGGTGAGGGTATCTGAAAGGAGAATTTGCCTAAGGAGTGAAAATTCACTACTATACATTTTTCCCCCACTTTAGAGAGCATGAGTATTGATGAGTGCTAGGTAAAGTAGATCTAAAGGTTAGAAATGTATACCTAAACTATTGAGGAAGAAAACCGCGATTTGGAAAACTCAAAAGCACAAGGCAGGAAAAGGACTCCACAATTACTCTCCTTGGGGAGTTTCAAACAAAAGGACACCATAGCCCCACAAAACTATGAAGTTTCATAAAGTACATCAAAGGCCCTCAGACCTGTTGATGGTTAAAATGACACAAACAACATTAAAACAGAATATTTCTACTCTATCTCTCTTGAAAGAGAAAGACAACCTATAGTGGCCTAACTCCCAAGGTCCTGGTAGTTGGTTCTCAACTATCTGATGTCACTCAATTGGTTCATGCAATTGTAATATTCAAGGGGCCTGTGCTGGTAACAAAGGATTCAAGCTATGACTCTCTAATATCCATGGGTTTTAAATAAAAGAAAAAGATAGATCAAAGGGGTAAATCAGCAAGTATGAATTAAATTTATCTAATATCCAGACATATACCTCTAACAATGAATGTTTTCTCAACTGATCACAAAAATCATAGCATGACACAACCCACAGTATAACGGTACCATCGTATACATCTTAGGTGCTTAATTCAATTCCACTATTCGCATATCACAAGTATTTCCAAGATTTCAAAACAACACATATTCATTCATCATCAAAACTATAGATCAACAGACTTTAATAACTTTAATTCAATGATAATTTAACAAGATAATCTTTAAACTTGGTTTCTTCTAATGACTTTCATCACATAAGAAACTATCATGCTTCAGCACAATCATTGGCATTCAAGTGGATTATAACTCATTAACCTTATCAAACAACACAATTCAATGTAAACTCCATATTTCGTAAACCTACAATTCTATTAACTGTCAAAAGATCTAAGTACAATGTGTCTCTGTAAAACTCTCTAAAATTCTATCTCCTATAACTAGGTAAGCCAATTCAATTCTCAATTAGCCGACCCTTACAATGTGATACCCATCTGATATTTATAGATATACAAAAGAAGTTCGAACTTCAATTCTATCTTAGGCTTTCCACCTTTTTAGGAACAATCAACTTTCTTGTAAACTCAGATCAACTTTGATCTTGAGTTCTTACATTATGCATTCAGTTTGATCTAACAATAGAAGATAGAAATAGAAGAAAAAGAAGTCATGCGCCCTCAAGACTGTCAGTGTTGCATGCATGCAACATGCAAGGAAGAAGATCATCATGCGGGCGACATGCAAGGAAGAAGATCATCATGCATGCAATATTTTATGCATGTGAAGCTGGATCCGCTATGAACTCATCATAACTGGTGAAGACTTGTTGTAGCATATCCATATCTGGCCCATCAATCCAGTCATCTTCAAATTTGATGTGATCCAACTCAACTGCAACAAACTCTTTCATACTTTTGACCTTGATCAACTCTCTCCCTGCAGCTTTTATTTCTTCTTTGACTTCTACAAGCCGATCTATCACTAAGTCTCCTCCATCATCTTTCTCCTGCATGAGTCCTTGGAATATTTCATTCCATTTCTCTCTAACCTGACTCAAGGGCATGCCATCTTTGGTCATTACATTCACATCTACAATTATGGCCATAACCGCTCCCAACTCTTCCAACTGTTCAGTTAAATTATTAACTACATCTTGAATCTTATCCTTATGCTTGCTCAAAAAGATAGTCCTAAACTTGAGGATGCGAGAAGTCTTTTCTACAAAATCTTTGTTATCCTCTTCGAGTATAGATTCTTCTAAAAGAGTAGTTAGAGGAAATGCATTTATCTTCTCTAACTTTTCACTATACTCTTTGTACTCTTCTTCTAACTTCTCGGATGCCTCAATATATTGATGCATCTCTTTTATTACTCCCTCTGCCTCCTTGTAGGTTTCAAACCCCTTTTCTAAAACCTCACCTACCTCCCGGTTCACTTTGTCTATCCATTTGTCAACCATCTCCGCCTTACCTCTAACTTGCACCAAATCATCAACCTCCTTTTTGCTTAGCAAAATAGGAGTCTCAATTGCTGCAACCTATTGTGACCTTGGAGAGGAGACACTCTTCAAGAATGAATGTAACTGATCCAATTGAGCCTTAAACTCATTTTTCTTTTGTTTGTCCTTGATCATCCTTGATTTTGTCATTGAAGTCACCACATCAATCAGATTCATTTGTTGATTTCTAGTGGGTCTTCCCAAGTTAACCATACTCAATTGATAGTCTATGAGCTGCATATCCCCTACCTCCTTTTCAATCATAGGCATGGCACATTCAGCAACTATCTCCCCTTTATCTGTGAGTCTGGTAGAATGCAAAACTTTAGCCTTCTTCTTAGGCCTTTCCTATTCAGTCTCCTTCATCATGTCCTCCCAATTAAGAGGTTGAGGAGGTGTTCTAGCTCTCTTCTGCAAATCTAATTTCAACCATGTAGGAGCACTAGGAGCAGTCATCATCATAGAAGAGGAAGCAACAACAGTAGAGGAAGGTTGAACATTTACCTCAGGTTGAGAATCAACCTTTGCTTTTTCTTGTTGCTCCTGCAGCACATGCATCTGCACCCACTTCTCAGCCTCTTCTCTATCTCTTCGTTCCTTCTAATCCTTCTCTAACTTTTCTTTCTCTAAGGCCTAACTTTCCAACCGTTCTTCCTCTAAAGCTTTAAGTTTTGCAGCTTCGGCCTCTTCTTCTTTTTGCTTCCTAACTAGCTCTTTGGCCTCCTTTTCTTTTCTTATCCTTTCAGTTTCTTCCTTTTCTATCCTTTCGATTTACAAGGCTATGAGTTTCTCTGCCTTTTCCCTTTCTTCCTCAGCTTGTTGTTTCTTTACTAGCTGTTCAGCCTCTTTTTCTTTCCTTAGAGCTTCAACTTCTTGTTCTTTCTGTCGAGCCTCCTCTGCAAGCTTCAATCTAGCAACCAGGGCTTCCTTTTCCCTTCAATTTCTTGCTTTCTCCTCCTCGAGATCATGGATCTTCTGTATCAATTCCAGCTTGTCATTTTCTGCCTTGACCTTGATCTCATGCTCTTGTAGCCTCATTTACTCCTCCATTGTATCAGTTGTTGTCTTTGTTTCAACTTCTTTTACCTTTGATTGTTGTTGTTGAATTAAAGAATCAACTTGTAACTTTGCCTCCACTTCCTTTTGTTTCTCTGCAGCAGCCCTTGCATCAAATTCTCTGGTAGCATCTTCAAATTGTTTCCATTGTTCTTCCTGTGTAAGAACCTGCTCAATAGTATGATCTAGAGGCACGTTTTCTTGCAAGTCCTTCTCTGACAGAGTTTCATCCGAGTCTGTCTCAATTTCTACTAGTTCTTCCTCGACTTCTTTCCCTTTAGTAGCTTCAACCATGGCATAAAGTACTCCTTGAACTTCTTTACTTTTCTTTCTTGTGAGTGGGGCTTGTGCAGATAACTCACCCAATGCGGGCGTAGAAACAACAAATTCAATTGGAACATCTCCCTTGGGTGTCTCTTCTTCTTCATCAACTACCTCCAACTCTTTTTCTTCAACATCAGGAGGAAAGAATTCTAATGGTTCCTTGGAAGGTGCCTTTCTTTTAATCCTCTTATACCCTTTACCTTTCTTGAGGATTGGTCCCTAAGGAGCTTGAGTTCTCATCATCAACCATTGCACACTTCTATCTAAGACTGTCCTTCCCAGTTTCTTAATATCAATCGTTTCTTCCTCATTCCAGTCTATTGGATCTAAGTTTTTGGTGCCAATCTTCAAAGCTTCATATGAGGGATCTAATACAATTCCATCATCCACCAAAGTGTCAGGAATATTATCTTTAATACCCAGCTCTACCTTTAGTAAGATTTGTAATCTCTCATAATTATTCTTCCTTAAGTCATATTCATCCTGCCTATCACACCAAAAATCCTCTAACAAATTAAAATGTCTAGTAAACACTGAAGGTAATAAAGCATACATCTTCTTCTTTGGATCAAAATACTTACGACCTGTATACAATCCCAATTTCAATTGTATCAACTCATTACAAACCACCTTTGCTGCCTTCAAGTGTTGACAGCTATAGTCCCCCAACTTCATGGGAAATTTATGGCATCCTGTCTTGTGCTTCATCCCAAATCTAGCATTAACTCCAATAGCTTGATATACAAATTCCATAAGCACTATTCTATTGCTGCAGCATCTTGGAAGTAAATGGGGATGACCCTAAAAACCAAACAATCTGAAGTATGTAAATTTGGGGTATTGGATGTACCAACTTCCCCATTCAGAAATGAATGCCATAGCTTCTTGGCTTAACCTGTATCCTACATCTCAACTCAACTGGTTGATAACCACATATAAAAATGCATCATTGACTCTTCTGAAGTGAGTCTCAGCAACCTGAAGAGATAATTGATCGTAGTGTTCCCATACCTTCCTTTGTCCATCCAAGACTCCCATGATATCTACTCTATTTAATCCTGGGAAAATCCCCATTCTTGCTGCAGCATAGACCACATATGAAGTCATGAAGAAAGATTTGGTTTGTCTGACCCTTGTGAGCTGATCATGTATGGCATCAGAAACAATCATTGACCAATCAAATTGATAATCACCCTAAAAGATCACTTGAATAAAATGGAACATCCATTCTTTGAAATGGAAGGCATCCCTCTTCCCAAACACTCTGGATAACATCAATATCAAATCAGATATCTCCTTCTTGAAGTCTGCCGTCTTTGGCTGGTCTGCCAACTTGCTTAAAGACTTCTTCTCGGTGCTTAACCATCTTTTTTTTAGATGAGACTTATTGGAGTCTTTGTGCTTACTGTATTTCTCCAATGCCCCAGCCTTAGTTAGTTGCACCAAATTTTTGGGATCAGGAACATTAAATATGCTTTGGAACATCTGCGGAGTAAGATCTATACTCACATTATTCTCTGAATCCATGCATAATCTTGTAGCTAGATTATAAGTACTGGCCACTGTACATATCAACTCCGGACACTGAACTGATAAAGGAAACATAGTGATATGTGCAAGACCGGAGTCAACAATCCTTTGAGTTCTCCCTATCAAGTTTTCCCTTTCTGCAAAGGTCTCTTCATGTAATTCTTCAAAGCTATACTGGCCCAGATTAGTATCTGTGATATTTGACCAGTCTGATTCCACCTTGCTCGCCTTCACCACCAGATTCCTATGATCATACCTTAATGTATAAGGTAATTGTTCTGGTTTCACCTTCTTGATTTTCGGTGTTGTCTTTGATGTTCCAGCTGGTTGATTCCTTCGAGCAGCCTCTCCTGACGTTCTTGACATCTCTCAAATCTCCTGCAAGCAAACCTCTAATTAGACCTTCAAATAAATCATCATAAAACATGTTTTAAAAACATACCTGTTACATATACATCAGAGTCGAAACTAGACAGAAGCTCAAAACAAGCGCTTTTACAAAACTGGCGGACTCGGGGCAAAAACCAATATAGGAACTTCACCTAACAACAAACGGGCTTGGAGTCAGAGTCGGGGAGATTATCGGAACCGGGGTCGGAACATAAATCGGATTTAGTTTTCTCTGAATTTTAATTTTCATATTCTATTTCCATTCCGCCTCCACCTCCGATTTGGTCATTGTTATTTCGACAAAAGATTCCCACTATATGCGGAGCCGGACACGGGATGAAAACGGAATTGATAACCTTTGCAAACAAAATTCTTAAGTTCAGGATCAATTCCGATCCCGCCTCCGCCTATGCTAATCATGACATCATCAAATTTATTCATTTTCATCATAACTTCATGATTAAACCTAGGTCGCCATAAAATGGCAAAGGAGCTTAAAAACTCTACCCTCATATGACCGTGGGGAACAATTGTATTTTAGGGCCATTTATTTAAATCTTATTTAAAGTAATTGCATAGACCGACGAAACTCTAATCTAACAAACTTAATAAAACCAGGGCACAGGTTTAAAACCTTGCCATTATCCCAAACGACGAAACCCTAATTTAAACAATAAATCTAATCTACCTTAACTCACTGTAAAATCCCTAATCTACCTCACTGTAAATTCTCTATCTAACTCACGCCATAATAAAAACCTTTAATCTAATCTAATCTACTGCAAATCGAAAATGACACGACGCGATCACGATTAAGATGTGAAAGGGACAATGCCCTAAAATAGAAAGAAACGACACGATAAAACAAGACATCAAAGATTTAAAGCAAAACAAACAAGCCAAAACAAGAACCTGCTCATTCAATCACATTGATGATCATAAAATTGCTTTAAAACACAATGATTGAACACGCGAGCAGATACAAAGCAAAACACAACAAGGAAATAAATAATGAACAACAAAGATAAAAGACCTACCTCAAACGCAAACAAATCCACGCTAACTTTCTGAATCGATTCACACCTAATATCCCTTCTCTATCTCGATCAATTTGCTCAAACGAACTCTAATATTGCTCTTCGCGCTCTCAGACTTGTGATAATAACAATAATGATCGGCTTTAACCCTTAATAAAGAAAAATATGTGAATTTCTACTTACATTGGCAACCACCATTAATGCATTAAAACACACTAAAGGCGGAGTCGGAACTGTAAGAGAATGGACACTAGTCTGCAGTGCAACTTCAATCAAAAAGTCAACGACAAAAATTGGCGGGGACGGAACTAAAATGGAAACAGGATCTTAAACTCGTAAAATTTCCAAACCTTATTCCCATTCCAGCTCCCTATCCGACAACTAAAAACAAAAGAAAAACAAAAACAAAAAGTTAAGTAAAAAACCAACCTAATAAAATAAAACACAAAAACCGAGACAAAACAAACATTAAAAGGGAGCGGAGGCGGGATCAGAATTGAATTTGATTTTGCAAATTTTGATAACAACCATCCCAATTCCCACTCCAGCTCCGCTTCCGCCGAAGACCAAAAACAAAGGCAAAGAGAACATCATCGGGATAGAACCAAAAACAAGCCTCAAAAGAACTTTCAGAACCCAATTCAACGCTGGTTCCGATTCCGATAGAGAAAAACAAGGAAAAACAAAGTATTGGCAAAAGTAGACTCCAAACTTTGTTTCAAAAACAACTAAGTACAAAAAAACACAAAGGGGAACCCATTTTGACCAAGGCAAAAGATGGGGTGGTTATGCAAGGCATAACAAATGGCGACTCGACTGGGAAAATGGTTTACCTATTTTCAAAATACCCAAAGAAAATTTTAGTCACCCAAAAACTACTTGGCTTATAAACACCTTACCTTGAATGAGATCAGATATTTGTAGGATAATCTCGAGTTTGAATCTCAGATGCTATGTGCTCATGAGTTATTTCTGAATCTGAGTGTGTGCCTATATTGTGCACCATTCTTTGTAGCTACTTTCTCTGCTTGTAAACAACTATACCTAAGTTTCAAGCTACATAAGTTGAGTCCTTTAACTATCGTACAGTAAAATCCTGGGTATTGCTCTGCTGCCAGACAGACGTCCATAGCGCTTACGGAGATACCGCTAGTCCTCTCAAAGCATTGCTCTACTGCCAGACAGGCGTCCATAGCCTTGATAGAGATACTTGGTTACCCATTTGATATTGAGCTTGCTTTTCTTTCTTTCTTTCTCTTTCTCTTTTTATGGATGGATATTCTTTTATGCATCTCTCAATACTCAGATTCAATGAATCTAAAATGTGGGTTGAGTACTACAATGGATTTCATGATAGTTTTGGAATCTGATTTTTCACTTGAAATATAGATAGAGTCATTCTAAAACAAATAGGTAATTACTCATGCATATGTTTTTCTAATTTGGTGACATATCTTTGATCACAATTCATAAGATATTCACATTTACATCTTCTATCCTTAATAACTTTTCCAAGCCAAACTAGAATGATCATAAAACATAAGTTTTAGAATGAAAATCCTTTTCAATGATTATAATGAGAATACCTAAACCAATTTCTCTCCTAGTACCAATAGTATACTTTGAATAACAACCGCCTAACTTGAGATGAGCAAAATAAGAATCCCCAACAAAACAATACAAAACAAACAAAACAAGCCAAAACAAAGAAAGAAAAGAAAAGAAAACAAACAAAACAAGCAAAAACAAAGAAAGAAAACTCAACAAAACAAACAAAACAAGCAAAACAAAGACTAAAAACCTAAAAAACTAAAAAAACAAAAATTAATTACATATGATACAATATAGTACATTCCTTTTCAAAACACCAGACTTTCTATGCACCAAAGTAGTGCTTGAGAAACTGACCATTAACTGGTAATGAAACAAGCTCTCTTGTTAATGTACTTAAACGAAAGGCATTCTCCCCTAAGATTTCAGCTTTTTGGTAGGGACCTAACCAAATTCTATCGAATTTTTGATGGTCTCCCTTTCCTTCTCTAGCCTTATCCCATAATAGCACAAGGTATGATATTCTAAAAGCTTTCACTTTGGCTCTTTTGTCAAACCAGCGCTTGACAACAACCTAATGTTTAGAGAATTGCTACAAAGCAGCATCTCTTTGTTCTTCCATGTTCAATAAGTTAAGCAGTCTTACCTCAATCCTATCATCCCTATTATAAAACTCCTGCATAAAATTTAGAACAGGTATTTGTAAATGTATGGGGAAGATTGGATCCTAGCCATAAACTAGCTTAAAGGGTGAATTACCTAAGGCTGCTTTAATTCTGGTTCGATCCACCTATAAGGAAAATCTCAGTTGGGTATGCCAGTCCCTAAGGTTACTTTCTAACAACTTTTTTATTACTTCCAATAAATTCTTATTTGTGGACTCAGCCACTCCATTCCCCTGAGGGTAATAATTGGAAGAATATTTTAATACAATCTTATGCTCATAAGCCCATGAAATAAATTTAGCGGAGGAAAAAACAGGGCCATTATCACATACTAGAGCAAATGGAACTCCAAACCTGGTTGTGATGTTCTCTGTCAAAAACTTAATAACCACCTCTGTAGTGCTATTCTTGCAAGGCAGGGCCTCCATCCAACGTGTGCAATAATCCGTCGCAGTCAAAATGAATTTGTGACTTGCAGAAGAATTTGGATTAATAACTCTTACAAAATCAAGTGTCCATTGGGCAAATGGCCTTACCTCATAAACCAACTGTAGGGGCATCGTAGGATTTCTTTCTCTTGATGCAGAAGTTTGACATACATGACAAGTCTTGCAATGTTGATGCGCATCCCTAAACACATAAGGCCAATAGTAACCTGACCTTAAAATTTGATGAGCCAACGCATTAGCAGATCCATGTCCTGTTCCATGCCTACCATGAAATTCACTTATAACATGTTTAGCTTCTTGCTAATCCAGACAACGCAAGTAGATTCCTTGGAAATTATTCCTATAGATTGATCCTCCTTTAAGCATATAATGGGCGCTTTTCATCCTTAGTGCTTTTCTTCGAGTTGCATTCATCCCTTCTGGACACTTGTTGTTGAGGAGGAAAAAGACTAAGTCTGTATACCAGGGATCTTTTGTGAATGACTGAACAGTGTATTTTTGACAAGTTATACTTCTGTCCACCTCAGCCATCGCCTTTGACAAACCTTGACCTCTTACAAGCTTCATTGGGTGAATTTCCAAGTGAAATTCTTGTAAAATGGCCATCCATTTCCCTCTTCTTTCTCCTAGTTCACTTTGCATTAGGAGGGACTTTACAGTTGGATCTGGGACTATAGCCATCACTATACTTTAGATTATGTAGTGTCTGAATTTTTTCACTGCTCGCACCAATGCAAAAGCCTATTTTTTTTATTGATGAATATTTTACCTCTGCATTCTTAAAAGGAGGGCTCATAAAAGCAATAGGCCTCTCCTCATTCTCTTCTCTTCTCTGTGTCAAGACTGTTGCACATGAATGTTTAGAAGCAAAAGAATAGATGTAAAAGGGTTTTAGATAATCTGGGCTTGTTAAAACAGGTGCCTCAGATATAGCTTGTTTAATCTGCATGAAATTAGATTTAGCCTCTTCACTCCATTCAATCTTCGCGTCCTTTTTCATCATTTCATTAAGTGGTTTAACAATTTCTGCAAACCCTGTTATAAACTTCCTGACAAAATTAACCCTTCCAAAGAAAGATCTCATCTCCTTCTTACTTCCTGGCCTTGTCAACTTCAAAATGGCTTCTACTCGATCAGGATCTATGGAAATTGCCTCCTCTGATATAATGTGACCCAAAAGCTTCCCTTCAGAAACTCCAAATACACATTTCTTTGGATTGAGAGAAACACCATAACTGATACATTTCTTTATTACTTTCTCTAAATCAGCCGCATGATCTTCTCTACTTTAGAGAAGATGGTCAAATCGTCAACATAGATGATTATACACTTTCCTATCAAGTCTTTAAACGCTACATCCATCGCTCTTTGAAAAGTAGAACCGACATTAATTAGACCGAATGACATCCTCCTATAGGAAAATGTGTCCCACTTTGTAGTGAAAGCAGTCTTCATCCTATCCTCATGACTTACCAGTACTTGATTATATCCTGAATATCCATCCAAGAAAGACATCATTTGAGATCCATTAACCTTTTGCAATACTTCATCAAGAGAAGGTAATGGATAATTGTCCTTCTCAGAGGCTTTGTTTAAATTTCTGAAATCCACACATAACCTGATTTCCCCATTCTTCTTCCTCATAGGAACTAGATTAGCCACCCAAGTAGAGTGTCTAACTGGAAAAATTATTCTTGCAGCCAAAAGCTTCTGTACTTCTCTCTGGATTAGTGGCTCGATTAATGCATTGACTGGGCGTTGCTTTTGGTGAAACAGCTTGGCTTCTGGCTTAAGAGGAATCATATGTGTGATGAAAGATGTATCAAAAGTCTTCAAATCATCGTAGCTCCGAGGAATTACTTCAATATTTTGCTTCAAAACTTTGATTATCTCATCCTTTATTTCCTAAGGACAAGTCTTTCCTATAAGAACATTCTTTTCTACCCCCGAGTGAGTCAAATTAACGAATTCATACTTGCCTCCCTCACTCTTTGTAGGCATTCTCTGATAAGCTCATGGATCCGAATCAAATATCCTCTCCAATGCTATCATCCCTTTTGGAATGTTATTGCTCTTTAAATCCATTATCCCTTCTGGATTATCACTTTCTATATTGTCACTTTCTGGATTCTAGTCTCCTTGATCCCTGTCAACATCATCAATTATTTGTCCTTGAAATACATCAGAACTCTCCAAAAAGGCCAAAATATGTTGGTCATCATTAAACACCCGGAAGTGTCTAACATTGTCAGGAATTGCAGGAACTGAAATAAATTCAACAGAAAACCTCTTCAGATTTGAATCCTGCATGGGCTCTAATGTACTTGCTGCAATGGCAAGAGCATCTGCTATTTGATTTGCTTCCCTTGGAATAAGAGTAATCCCAAAGGCATCAAAATCTTCTATTAAATTCTAGACCCTATTCCTATAAGCAGCCAATCTTTTATTATGGCAAGTGTATTGGCTACATATCTGTTTCACAATTACCTCAGAGTCTCCCATTACTATAAGAGCAGTTACTTTCTTCTTATGAGCAAACATAAGTCCTCTTGCAAGTGCCTCATATTCAGCCACATTGTTAGTGCAACCAAACTGCAATCTGTAAGAAGCAAAATAAGTTTTCCCTTTCAGGTTAGTTAGTTCAATTCCAGTTCCACTTCCTGCTTTAGATTTAGAACCATCAAATTTAAGAGTCCATAACTGGTCTTTAGCTAGGAGCTCTTTCTTTTTAGAAACTACAGGGATTTTGTGACTTATGACATGTGGCGGCTCGGACTTTTGCTATTTATCAGAATTCGTGTTGAGAAGAAGCTCAGTTAATGATTTTCCTAATTCCTTAATTTGTTCAACAACTACCTCTTGAGCGATTTCTTGGGCTGAGTCAGGATCTAACTCATCTTCTATTAACTCTTTTGGTATTGGCAAAGCATCTAGAATAGGGGTATTAAAATGAAACTGAGATACTTCCACTTCCTCTTTTTGATCTGAAAACCCTAAGACCTGAGTCTATTCTATTGGTAAAGGAACCTCTTCTTGAGCAAGACTAATCCGTGTAAGAATAGTTGCATCCTTAGCTTGGAAAGAGAACTCATTGATGGGAGTCTCAGTTACCTCTTGAGATTCTTGCTTGGGTAGATCTACATGCCTTAGAATATCTATGCATGACTGACATGTCAACTCCGAATGGTTATGATAGTGTATTCTACACCAATCAGGAAGCAGTAGATTATTCAAATCAGTTTCTGTTCCTAAAACCAGCCTATCTTGTTGCAATTTCCTTATTAGAACTTGCTAGTTGATGTGAACCATCGAATCAATGTGGTCTAAGGATAGTGTATCCTCAAAACCAACTACAGAGAAAGTAAGGACTTCCTCTTGCTTGTAAACACCCATCTCAGTCTCAAAGAATGCTACTTCATTTGGAGTATCATACTCTGTAATCATGTGTTTGAGCCTAGGTTCACTTTCAATTCTTATCTGAGTGGCAACCCCTTTCCATGGTAACCACATGTGCGAGAAGTCCAAGGACAGATATCCACCTATGATTTTCATTAGCTCTCGACTTAAAAGCATCCCATATGTTTCTGGGATGTCAGCAACTTGAATATCTATATAGGTCTAGATCCTTGGGTCTGATCCAACCTACACATGCATGTTCTTCAACTCACCTACAACATTAACTTCGATTTTATCCAATTGAATCACCTTTTCATTGGTTGGAATAGGACTCAATCCTAACTTTTTACAAATCGAAAAAGGCATGACATACCCTGATGCTCCAGAATCTAATAAGCAATTGTGTAGATTCTTTCCGAAGATCCTCAAACTTAACAAGAAAGGTGGGGTATTGGTCTTACCTTTATACATAGCAGCATTTGTCTCCTTTGCGAGAGTCACCTTACCTTTCCCTTTCAAGCGATCTGTTTCTTCCAAAGCTTTTAATGCCACCTCCCTTTGAGCTAGGCACCACTTCATGATATCAAAGAAGGATAGTGATGTCTTCTGCCTTTGTAATTCTGCAACAAAATCAAACTCTGAATCATTCCTAAATTGATATTTAGGAAAATAAGGCTGATTACCTCTATTCTAAGTATCAAAAGGTCCCTTTGGTGGGGGTGAATTGTTATCTGCATTCTGATTTGGTGGAACCATGTTGTTAGGGGGTGCAGATGTAGTGAATAGGCCTTTATTTTGGATCCTCAAAAAATGACCACCCTTAGATTGGAAGGCTTGAGCATCATAGACATCTTCTTTCGGATCATTATCCCCTTGCATAGGGAATTGATACTTTTCTTCAATGGTTTCATAAGTCATGGCGGTGTTGGCTAACCCATTGCCTTGATTAGAATTTCCTGCTTGAGGATGGGCATTAACCTGTGCAATCTTCACCATCTTCTCCATTTCTGGGCAATTGACCTCAGAATGAGCTGCTGTATCATGCAACCTACACCAATTTGTCATAAAATTTAAATCAGCAACATTAGTAGTATTTGATCTCTCTTCACCTGCTTGATAATTACGGGGAACTCCTCCATTGTTAGGCCCAATGTTCCACTGCCTATTGTTGTTGTTGTTGTTATTGAATCTCTGATTGTATCCTCTATTTTGATTTTGATAATTCTGGTTTGAATAATTTTGATTCTGGAAGTTCTTATTGGTGTTCTGATTAGAGTAATTGCCCTGATAGTTGTAACCTCCCTGATTGCTGTAATTCTGGTTTTGATTATTGGGAGGATTTTGTTTGAGCTGTGCCATGTCATTTGACATCTGAGAGAGAGTCTTTTTGAGAGTCTCTACTTCACTTGTAAGTTGAACAGTTTGATCATTCTGCACATTTTGAACTATGGCTGGGGAATGGACATGGGTTGGTCCTCCCCCTTGTTGCGATTGATTTTGAGGTTGCTGTTGTGGAGATTGATGTGAGGAATCATGCATGCTATTGCCAAAGAAGGGCATAGTTGGTGGAGCTTGCAATTCAGATACAGGTCCATAATGGGAATAAGACGTCCCTGAGACAGTGTTGTATAATGGTGGATTAGGCATCTGATAATTCATTGGAGGAAAAGATAGTCCCAACCCTCCAAGTTGTAGATTTGTCTGTTGTTGCAATTCGATAGCCAAATGATAAATCTTAGATAGTAAGTCAATTTCATTTGGTTGATAAGTTCTTTGTAAGAACAAACTAATCAAATGATCAACCGCTCTCAAATATGCCTGTATGGCCATGGCTTCCGGCACTAGGTAAGGCTCTTGTAGCCTACGATACATTCTATGGAACCTAGTGTTGAACAAGGGCAATGGTTCATGATGCTCCTTTCTAATAGTGGCAAATTGGTGATATAGTATTGCAGGGTCCACATAAACCTTGAACTGATTAATAAAAGCATTCTCTAAATCTATCCAACCGAGAATGGATCCTTGGGGCAGATTTAGATACCAATTATATGCCATATCTCCTAAAGAGTAAGGAAATAGTCTACATACCACATCTTGATGAGAAACTTGAGCTCGCGTGCAGGCATCTTTGAATGCTTGTATATGTTCCTCTGCACTTCTTGATTCTCCATGCATGTATTTTGGATAGAACTTCTTTGGATTTTTTGGTAAATCATGGAATCCACCCGGAATAGTCCCTAACAGGGAGGGATTACCCACAAAATAAGCCATTGGTGGGATTGGTTGGGCAGGTGGTGGTGATAAAGGCTGAATTGGTGGTGACAAAGGCCTACTTGGTGGTGGTGTGGATGGAATTGGTGGAAATCCTGGTGGAGTAAGCAGTGGTGGTAATGTAGGTATTTCTACCCTACGAGCATGAGGTCTTGATCTAACCATGGTTTGAAGTTCTTTGAATAGTTCACGATTAGTAGAGGATCTAAGAACCCTCTCGTATCCCTCTAGCAAAAAAGATCTTCTGCGAGCCAGCTTGTCCTTTCAGGCCCTCCTTCTAGCGCCAATTTCTGTTGATGGTTAAAATGATACAAACAACATTAAAACAAAATATTTCTACTCTATCTCTCCTAAAAGAGAAAGACAACCTATAGTGGCCTAACTCCCAAGGTCCTGGTAGTTGGTTCTCAACTGTCTGATGTCACTCAATTGGTTCATGCAACTATAATATTCAAGGGGCGTGTGCTGGAAACAAAGGATTCAAGCTATGACTCTTTTTATCAAAATAGTTCCTGAAATCAATGGGTTTTAAATAAAAGAAAAAGATAGATCAAAGGGGTAAATCAACAAGTATGAATTAAATTTATCTAATATCCAGACATATACCTCTAACAATGAATGTTTTCTCAACTAATCACAAAAACCATAGCATGACACAACCCACAGTATAACTATACCATCGTATACATCTTAGGTGCTTAATTCAATTCCACTATTCACATATCACAAGTATTTCCAAGATTTCAAAACAACACACATTCATTCATCATCAAAACTATAGATCAACAGACTTTAATAACTTTAATTCAATGATAATTTAACAAGATAATCTTTAAACCTGGTTTCTTCTAATGACTTTCATCACATAAGAAACTATCATGCTTCAGCACAATCATTGGCATTCAAGTGGATTATAACTCATTAACCTTATCAAACAACATAATTCAATATAAACTCCATATTTCGTAAACCTGCAATTCTATTAACTGTCAAAAGATCTAAGTACAATGTATCTCTGCAAAACTCTCTAAAATTCTATCTCCTAGCACTAGGTAAGCCAATTCAATTCTCAATTAGCCGAACCTTACAATGTGATACCCATCTGATATTTATAGATATACAAAAGAAGTTCGAACTTCACTTCTATCTTAGGCTTTCCACCTTTTTAGGAACAATCAACTTTCTTGTAAACTCAGATCAACTTTGATCTTGAGTTCTTACATTATGCATTCAGTTTGATCTAACAACAGAAGATAGAAATAGAAGAAAAAGAAGTCATGGGCCCTCAAGACTGTCAGTGTTGCATGCATGCAACATGCAAGGAAGAAGATCATCATGCAGGCGACATGCAAGGAAGAAGATCATCATGCATGCAAGATTTTATGCATGTGAAGCTGGATCCGCTATGAAATCATCATAACTGGTGAAGACTTGTTGTAGCATATCCATATCTGGCCCATCAATCCAGTCATCTTCAAATTTGATGCGATCCAACTCAACTGCAGCAAACTCTTTCATACTTTTGACCTTGATCAACTCTCTCCCTGCAGCTTTTATTTCTTCTTTGACTTCTACAAGCCGATCTATCACTAAGTCTCCTCCATCATCTTTCTCCTACATGAGTCCTTGGAATCTTTCATTCCATTTCTCTCTAACCTGACTCAAGGGCATGCCATCTTTGGTCATTACATTCACATCTACAATTATGGCCATAACGTCTTCCAACTCTTCCAACTATTTAGTTAAATTATTAACTGCATCCTAAATCTCATCCTTATGCTTGCTCAAAAAGCCAATCCTAAACTTAAGGATGCAAGAAGTCTTTTCTACAAAATCTTTGTTATCCTCTTCGAGTATAGATTCTTCTAAAAGAGTAGTTAGAGGCAATGTATTTATCTTCTCTAACTTTTCACTATACTCTTTGTACTCTTCTTCTAACTTCTCGGATGCCTCAATATATTGATGCATCTCTTTTATTACTCCCTCTGCCTCCTTGTAGGTTTCAAACCCTTTTTCTAAAACCTCACCTACCTCCCGGTTCACTTTGTCTATCCATTTGTCAACCATCTCCGCCTTACCTCTAACTTGCACCAAATCATCAACCTCCTTTTTGCTTAGCAAAATAGGATTCTCAATTGCTGCAACCTGTTGTGACCTTGGAGAGGAGACACTCTTCAAGAATGAATGTAACTGATCCAATTGAGCCTTAAGCTCATCTTTCTTTTGTTTGTCCTTGATCATCCTTGATTTTGTCATTGAAGCCACCACATCAATCAGATTCATTTGTTGATTTCTAGTGGGTCTTCCCAAGTTAACCGTACTCAATTGATAGTCTGTGAGCTGCATATCCCCTACCTCCTTTTCAATCATAGGCATGACACATTCAACAACTATCTCCCCTTTATCTATGAGTCTAGTAGAATGCAAAACTTTAGCCTTCTTCTTAGGCCTTTCCTGTTCAATCTCCTTCATCATGTCCTCCCAATTAAGAGGTTGAGGAGGTGTTCTAACTCTCTTCTGCAAATCTAATTTCAACCATGTAGGAGCACTAGGAGCAGTCATCATCATGGAAGAGAAAGCGACAACAGTAGAGGAAGGTTGAACATTTACCTCAGGTTGAGAATCAACCTTTGATTTTTCTTGTTGCTCCTGCAACACATGCATCTGCACCCACTTCTCAGCCTCTTCTCTATCTCTTCGTTCCTTTTGATCCTTCTCTAACTTTTCTTTCTCTAAGGCCTCTCTTCCCAACTGTTCTACCTCTAAAGCTTTAAGTTTTGTAGCTTCAGCCTCTTCTTCTTTTTGCTTCCTAACTAGCTCTTCGGCCTCCTTTTCTTTTCTTATCCTTTCAGTTTCTTCCTTTTCTATCCTTTCGATTTTCAAGGCTACGAGTTTCTCTGCCTTTTCCCTTTCTTCCTCAGCTTGCTGTTTCTTTACTAGCTCTTCAACCTCTTTTTCTTTCCTTAGAGCTTCAACTTCTTGTTCTTTCTGTCGAGCCTCCTCTGCAAGCTTCAATCTAGCAACCAGGGCTTCCTTTTCCCTTCGGTTTCTTGCTTTCTCCTCCTCGAGATCATGGATCTTCTGTATCAATTCCAGCTTGTCATTTTCTGCCTTGACCTTGATCTCATGCTCTTGTAGCCTCATTTGCTCCTCCATTGTATCAGTTGTTGTCTTTGTTTCAACTTCTTTTACCTTTGATTGTTGTTGTTGAATTAAAGCATCAGCTTGTAACTTTGCCTCCACTTCCTTTTGTTTCTCTGCAGTAGCCCTTGCATCAGATTCTCTGGTAGCATCTTCAAATTGTTTCCATTGTTCTTCCTATGTAAGAACCTGCTCAATAGTATGATCTAGAGGCACGTTTTCTTGCAAGTCCTTCTCTGACAGAGTTTCATCCGAGTCTATCTCAATTTCTTCCAGTTCTTCCTCCACTTCTTTCCCTTTAGTAGCTTCAGCCATGGCATAAAGTACTCCTTGAACTTCTTTACTTTTCTTTCTTGTGAGTGGGGCTTGTGCAGATGACTCACTCAATGCGGACATAGAAACAATAGATTCAATTGGAACATCTCCCTCAGGTGTCTCTTCTTCTTCATCGACTACCTCCAACTCTGTTTCTTCAACATCAGGAGGAAAGAATTCTAATGGTTACTTGGAAGGTGCCTTTTTTTTATCCTCTTATACCCTTTACCTTTCTTGAGGATTGGTCCCTAAGGAGCTTGAGTTCTCATCATCAACCATTGCACACTTCTATCTAAGACTGTCCTTCCCAGTTTCTTAATATCAATCATTTCTTCCTCATTCCAGTCTATTGGATCTAAGTTTTTGGTGCCAATCTTCAAAGCTTCATATGAGGGATCTAATACAATTCCATCATCCACCAAAGTGTCAGGAATATTATCTTTAATACCCAGCTCTGCCATAAGTGAGACTGGTAATCTCTCATAATTATTCTTCCTTAAGTCATATTCATCCTGCCTATCACACCAAAAATCCTATAACAAATTAAAATGTCTAGTAAACACTGAAGGTAATAAAGCATACATCTTCTTCTTTGGATCAAAATACTTATGAGTTGTATACAATCCCAATTTCAATTGTATCAACTCATTACAAACCACCTTTGCTGCCTTCAAGTGTTGACATCCATATTCCCCCAACTTCATGGGAAATTTATGGCATCCTGTCTTGTGCTTCATCCCAAATCTAGCATTATTTCCAATGGCTTGATATACAAATTCCATAAGCCCTATTCTATTGCTGCAGCATCTTGGAAGTAAATGGGGATGACCCTCAAAACCAAACAATCTGAAGTATGTAAATTTGGGGTATTGGATGTACCAACTTCCCCATTCAGAAATGAATGCCATAGCTTCTTGGCTTAACCTGTATCCTGCATCTCCACTCAACTGGTTGATAAACACATATAAAAATGCATCATTGACTCTTCTGAAGTGAGTCTCAGCAACCTGAAGAGATAATTGATCGTAGTGTTCCCATACCTTCCTTTGTCCATCTAAGACTCCCATGATACCTACTCTAATTAATCCTGGGAAAATCCCCATTCTTGCTATTGCTCTTCGCGCTCTCAGACTTGTGATAATAACAATAATGATCGGCTTTAACCCTTAATAAAGAAAAATATGTGAATTTCTACCTACATAGGCAACCACCATTAATGCATTAAAATGCAGTAAAGGCGGAGTCGGAACTGTAAGAGAACGAACACTAGTCTATAGTGCAACTTTAGTCAAAAAGTCTACAAAAAAAATTGGCGGGGACGGAACTAAAATGGAAACAGGATCTTAAACTCATAAAATTTCCAAACCTTATTCCCATTCCAACTCCGCGTCCGACAACTAAAAACAAAAGAAAAACAAAAACAAAAAGTTAAGTAAAAAACCAACCTAATAAAACAAAACAAAAAAACCGAGACAAAACAAACATTAAAAGGGAGCAGAGGCGGGATTGGAATTGAATTTGATTTTGCAAATTTTGATAACAACCATCCCAATTCCCACTTCGGCTCTGCTTCCGTCGAAGACCAAAAACAAAGGCAAAGAAAACACCATCGGGATAGAACCAAAAACAAGCCTCAAAAGAACTTTCAGAACCCAATTCAACTCTGGTTCTGATTCCGACAGAGAAAAAGAAAGAAAAACAAAGTATTGGCAAAAGTAGACTCCAAACTTTGTTTGAAAAACAACTAAGTACAAAAAAACACAAAGGGGGACCCATTTTGACCAAGGCAAAAGATGGGGTGGTTATGCAAGGCATAACAAGACCAACGATGGACAAATTTCACAGGATGTAAGCATGTCACATGCTCATAGATCTGCAAGAAGGCAACCCCCAAGTTCTCTGTCATGAAGGAAGCGTAGTGAAGTAAGCACCTTACACACCCACAACCCTGCAAGGAGACATCCCCCAATTTCTCTCTCATGAAAGAAACCTAGTGAAGTAAGTGCCTTATAGGCCCATAAACCTACAATGAGGCATCCCCCAATTTCTCTCTCATGAAGGACATCCATTGGAAGGGGACTCTACAGATTCAGACTAGAAAGTAGCTCCACAGGCACACCTGCAAAGTGACATGTTAATCCACAAATAAAACATGCCAAAGAACATAAAGTAGCCATGCAGGCAAACAAACAAGCATTCAACAATTTGAAAGGCTTTCAAAGGGGTCCCTTGGGAACCCTTTAAAATAAAAGGGTTCCACTCAAGGGATGCAGTGTTTGAAAGTGTAAAAGAGATGTTTTTTCTTCAAAATAAGTCATCATCAAGGAATCC
Organism: Sequoiadendron giganteum; assembly: GCA_007115665.2. NCBI lineage: Eukaryota > Viridiplantae > Streptophyta > Pinopsida > Cupressales > Cupressaceae > Sequoiadendron > Sequoiadendron giganteum. The sequence continues at coordinate 454,097,207 of CM021106.1, forward strand.
TTTCAAAATATGTTCACTTCATCAAGCAATTCAAAAGGAATAAAGTGCCCCCTCATGAGGGGAAGGTCGAGGTTTCTCTTGTAGGAAAAAATCTACTCCCTCCTTGGAGGAAAGTTCTCAAGCTCTTTCTTTGTGAACCCATGATGAAGGAAACACGTTCTAGATTGAGATTCGAAGTTTGATTTTTGAACAGTTTGCAAAGATTTTTGAGAAAATATTCATTGGCAATTAATTTTTCTTTTGAAAATTTGAGGTTGACACGATAGCCCCCACTTAGGGTGGTGCGTGCTAAATGCAGAGGAACTTGAGAACCTAAGGAGAGAAAAGAAAGAATGAAAAAAGAAGAGAGAAAAGGTGATGTTGTGGCCCACGAGACATAGTGGGATGTCACTTTGGTGATGTTGTCACACACACTAGGGACAACACATAGGCACCCCAACATCACAACTCAAGCAAAGAAGAGAGAAAGGAAACATAAGAGATAGGGGGATTTGGTTTCATGGGGTTAGATCTGCTTATGCTTATATAAATAATAGTTAACTGTGGTGCAACGAAAAAGATCATCAATCCCCACTAGATCATGAGGAATGCATGGAAGATAAAGTGAAAAATAAAAAATTGGTTCAACATGGAAGGGAAGCCTAAATGCCCCCAATGCTTTGCATTGTCCCCAATTTGTCAAAAATCAAGACACAAACATGGAATAATGATGATATAGATAGAGGAAGTTTACAACACATAATCTATCCTATATCCAAACACCTACAAGGGTGACAAGGGTCATCTACTAACATATAAAGCAAGCATGGGGGAACACATCACAAAAAACACACACCTAATCTAAAGATAAAGAAGAGGCCTCCCCCTAGAACTCATCGACCAAAAGGTCATCTGCTTCCCAATCGAGATCATTATAAGGGGAAGGTGGATGAGCCTGCAGTGGTGGAATATTAAGGGGAGGAGCTTATGACCCTCCCACAACAAGGGCTAAGGAAAAATTCCCCACAAGGTCTTCTTTGCTAGGCTCTTGTGGAGGTATGGTCAATGATTTCATGAAGATCACCGATAAGGTCGGGACGTCATCCAAAGAATTGAACATGCACTTCATAGGAGTGCCATATGTTACCTCAATGGACGGGGAGGACGACACTCGAGATTCACTGCTAGGCTCACCGAATGACTCGAGAGCGGTGAAAAACTTAGGGGATGCCAAAGCTGGCTCCATCACTAGGATGGTGCATACTAATGTAGGACCACCCCTTGAAGAGGTGGAATCCTCTTTCGAATCCCATTGCTGGAAGGGTCAGCCCCTGCTTTTTGCTTCATCAAAGGAGGTGAACTCCCCACACACAAGACAAGAGGCAAAGAGGTGGAGGAGGATAAAATCATAGTGTACACCACCGAGGTATTCAACATGTCCATGGGTTTAGGGAATGGTGGGATGTCTAGAAGGGACACTAAAAGGGGTGGCTCAATCGAGGGAGCGATAAACACCTGGACCTTTTTAGGGTCAGGCACACTCACACTCATCACAGGAGCCAGAAGTAGAACTGAGTCCTATTGAATGGAAGCAGAGGAGAGGAGAGAGGAGGACATAGTAGGAGGCCTTGAACCTAGGTTGATCAACTCCCCCTCCTTCTATGAAGCGGCCTACTCAGCTGGTAGATCCTTTTTTCGGTGCTTGTGCTCGCACACAAAGCAGTTTTTGTGACTCTTTGAGCTAGAGGTCAGGAGTTGTGAAGGGACAAAAGGCTCCTACTCAGCTATAGGGGTGTCCATCACATCCACTTCTGATGAAGGGAAAAAATATTGAACAGGAGTAGGAGGAAGTAGTTAAGAGACAACGGGGGGATTCAACTCTAGCGCCTTAGCGGTGGACCTCTTCTCATTCACTACTTTAGGAGCAAGAGAGGTAGGAGGCCATAGAGGCCGAGACATAGAGGATTCCCCTTGGTGACCATTCCTTCTACCATATAGGTGGCTTCAAGGTCCAAGAGGTATAATAGGAATATCAAATATTCAAATCTTGGGTTTTCACCAAGCTGGTATCATCAGACTCGGGTAAAAGTCAGGAATATTCATCCAAAAATATTCTACAGAAAGAGGAGCAGAAGAGGCACCATGAGGATGGGAAAGTTTTCCCTTTCCCTTTCAAGAAGAGGAGGCATCTTGTTGCTGCACTATCGAAAGGGTCAAAATTGGTTGTTCCTTGCCCCCGGTCTTGTACTTCACATAATTTTTGTAAAGTAGGTCCATTCTTGGTGGAAGTAGACCAACCGGGGTGGGCCAAAAATGATCCAATGAGTAACCTCCATGAGACACCAATGGTTGGTAGCCAATGTCATGCACCACGTGCACAACACCTTCATGGGATAATTTCAAATGCTTATGAATTAAATAAGTGATTTCGTTCATGGAAGCTAGCCATGGTATACCTAATTTCACCCTGAATAAATCAGATTTCAAAATAACGTCAAAGGTCGTATCCATGGTCCTAGGTCCAACTAGGATGGATAAATTTATTGAGCCATACGGTTTGAGAGAGAGGCCATCATGTGTATGAATGGTAGACTTTGTTTCTTTGTACTCCTCCCTCTATAATGAATTCAACCACAATGTCTCATTAGTGATGGCATTCACTCGACTCGCAGGGTCAAATAGGACCCATATCATAATGTTCCCATTGAGACGAGCGGGAATGTAGAGGGGAGAGGGATTCTTGTTCAAGGGCATATCTTGCAAGGTGAATGTCACATCCAACAAGCCAGTCACAGGATGTGTGGCAGGAGTAACCATGACCATGTTCACATACGCCTCGGGTTGAGTGGTAGGGTTGAAGGGATCAATAATTAAGTTAGTAGAATGAGTTGGAAATGGGTTTGTGTATATCTGTAGCTCACTATTTACTTTTACCACCATTTTTTTTTCATTTCTTTTACTCTTGTTAGTTTAATTAATTAATTATTACACTAGCATAAGTTAACTTAGGTTTTAATTAATCATATTAGTCCTAAGTTGCATTTAATCATTTAATAAAGTTGTTGAGATAAGATTCTCTTCTAGAAGATGAGTTGTCTTTTCTAGAACTTATCTCCATCTTGTTATCATTCCCTAGGTAGTTGGTTAGGGTTTCTTGTTGTCACATGAAGTGTGATTTGAACACTTGGCAACATCCTTTTCATTTTAGGTTTTTCACTTGCCTATATAATCAGGCATATGTACTCTTTGTAATCTATCCATCTATCCATCCATCTATCAATCTGATAGATCATAATAGAATCTCTATTTTGAATGCCATTATCATACTTTCTTTGTGGTTTAATATTTATTTCTGGCAAAGGTCCTCCATTGAAGATTGTATTGCAGCTTCATCAAGGACACCTGTGCATCCATCATTCCAACAAATCCCATCAAGATGAATAGTATTATCCTTAATGCGGTCTCGTATCTCGTGACGCAGGTGCATACGACGTTCAGTATCATGTATGTTGACTTGATGGTACTGATAGAAGGCATTTGCATTGTACCAATTAGGGTAAGGTTCCTTGAGAGGTTTAGAATTCTCCAAGTTTATGATCTTATCCTTTTGCAAATTCAATAAGATGGAAGAATAAGATTTCACTAACTTTGTGAACTTTTTGTTGCATCTGAGGCCATTATCATTCATTGTGACTACTACATTCGCAACAACCTTACCTTTTTTCAAGATCGATACAATGGACTTTCCTTCTGAATAGGAGTGTGAGGAGAAACCCTCAAACTAAACTACCATTTTTTGATATTCTCGTAATACCCCACGCAAGTACGTGAAAGAAGGGTATTTCATAAGGGCAAAATTTTCCTGCCAAGGTCTCTGCAGGCTCCCTATGAACACCTTCTGCACATTAGAATCAAGAAGTGGGCATGGGATCTATGAAAAGAGAACTTGATACCACATTATGAAATCAATTATCTTCTCATTATCCCCTTTCTTACATCAGATGAGATGCAAAAATTTCATCTTCAATCTGATGTTGGCTTGGAACTATCAAAGAAATTTATTTACAAGTTGATCAAATGAGAAAATAGAATTGTTGGGTAAGGAACAGTACCACTCGAGCATTGTATCCTTAAGAGATCAAGGGAATAGTTTTTCCATCAACGCATCATGATGGAAGAAGTCTATACACATGGAATTAAGGGTGGACACATGTGTTTGTAGGTCCCCTTTGTTGCCATACTTTTTGAATTTGGGAATATCTATTCCTTGTGGGAAGGGAGTGCCTAAGATTGTCACTGACAATGGGCTAAGTCGGGAGAAGGGCTGAAAGATAGGTTGGGAAGAGGCCTGGGAGAGACTCACCAACTAGCTTTGCATCTTACCGATATTTTGAAGAAGAGCATTCAGAATAGGGTCCTGGGATGACAAAGGGCCAGTGGAACTCACTCCAGAACCACCACCAGAGCCACCTCTAGGCCTCCATTGTGGCTACTGCCAGAGCCAACACCACAAGCAGGGCCTCCATCAGAGCCACCTTTGCTATCGAAGCCCCCACCATGGCCTCCACTAGATCCACCTTCACCAGTGCCACTACCAAAACCCCCACCACTCAACCCATCGAAACCTCTACCACTAGAGGTGACAAGAAGAGTGAAGTTGAATTCTAAGGGTATTTTGTTTGCTTTGATAGTTTTAAACCTCTCAAAGGTAGATTGGATGATGATCAATGGGTTAGTTTCAACAATATACATGGACATGGTACGCATCATCACTCCTATTTGTCTCTCATGGTATTCGAGAGTGGCCCATTGTATAGCATTGGCGTTACTTGGAAGGGCACATGCTTCAGTTAGACTAGTGAGACTAGTCAGGAGTTATACACATGTTCGATCTTTTCCTACCATATATTTTATTTCGCTAATAGCCTAAGTGGCTTTGGCCAACTTCGGGTCCTTTTCTAGGTGATTTTCCAAGTCACCCACCCCTTTGCTTAGGGTAGAAATATATTTTGAAGGAGTATGAATGAATTCATTCTCCTCTAGTGATGATGGCATAGGAGAGGTAGGAGGAGTGGGGACATGGCCAGATTCATCAAAGAAGCCTACCTCATCCCTCAATAATTTCTCCTCGGCAGACAGACCAACAAAAGATCTAGTATAAAGGCTTATAAAGAAACCAACAGTGACCTTCGTCTTCTCCATTGGCATGTGTCACACACTTCTTCTAACCACGTATCCAAAAGTCATAGACTGGGTCATGATGCTCAAAAATATTCATGACACTTAGGCTCACGAAAATCATTAATCATGGAGGAAAAAGTCTCGACACAAAAAAATAGACATACGTTGTTCACGTCGAGTTTACCAAAAATGTAAGAGAGTGGGACCAATCACATCAAGGCTCTAGGTTATGGAGAGCTGAGAGTGGAGGGATGCCCCAACTTACCTCACTCTAAAAGGATGGGGGTCAAGAATGAAGAGCACTGTGTAGTACTTTCGTCACTCTTCAAACCCAAATTTTAGGTTTATGCTAGGCGAGTTGGTTTTGGAGCCGGTATTGCGCCTCAGACAGCTCTTTGACTGAGGAAAAAAGCACAATTTTAGGATGACAACATGATGTCCTAGCGTCTCTTTGGCGCGTTGGCATCCATATGGCCAGAAAATAGTAAGTACAATAAAAACTACCAAAAGACCTACTGATGGCCTAGCTATTTGATATAGATGGGAAAAATAGAAAGAAAGTATAGAAAGTAAAGATGAAGATGATAAAACAAGTAAATAAAGGATAGGGTGACGAAGATAAACTCATAGAAGTGCTATTTTTCCAGCTAGCTCCACACACATGTTCACCTACACACAAACAAGAAGGGGGAAAATGTTGGGTTTGTATAGGGGTCTGCCTCAATTAGACCCCTGTTTTGGTGTTCCCACCTCCACAGACAACCAAAATGAAACAAAGTAGAATATGTGATAAAGGAAGTAGAAAGTAAAGATTACAATGAGCACTACAAAACAATACTATGTTACTCAATCAAATCATAAAGGAGAGGAGTGAATCTTTACCACCTCCACCCAAAAATCTCACTAGCTAATGGAAGGAGAATGCAAGGAATAGACTTGGAAAAGTCACCATAGCTACAATGGTGATGAAGGGAGGTCTCGCAAGACTCCAAGCCCATGTTTCTATGGCTTTCCTCACACTTACAATGTGGATTTAATGGAGCTTCAAATCTGCTGCAATGCTCACCGTGGAAGTATTGAAATGTTGCTTGAGAGTGAAGAAATGAAATGATTCAATGTGTAGATGATTCTAGAGTTCAAGTGAAAATGAGATTAATGAATTTGAAGGTAGAATGAGCAAGAATAAGCCATTTTTGGGGTTGGTTGGTCAAAGAGGGATTTTACAATTCGACCCCAATTGGGTGTGTAATACCTCTGCTAGCTTCAAATGCAAAAATCTATTAGGGATGGCAATGCATTGCATAGACGTCTATGTGCCACATGTGCATCCCCAATAAATATTATTTCACTGACACACAAGACAAATGCCAAGTGGATGGAATACAAGTGGGTGATGTGGAATTCCACCTTTGGATTTGATTTTAAGGTGAGGGTATGTCAAAGGGGAATTTTCCTAAGGGGTGAAAATTTGCTCCTATTCAGAGCAATTTAAGTCCTCTTCATTTTCTCCTATGGATCCTCTAACACAAAAAACCAACTTATATTTGTTTTCCTCCTCCAAAAGTAAAGAAAGAGTAATATAATTTTATTTCTCCATATGTACCAAATCAAATAAGATTTCATCCTTGTGGAGTCTCCTCTAATGCCCAATTAATGGGTGCAATTGATTGTGCACATGGCTTAATGGACCTAAAGATCCCTAAACTAAGTAGTTTATCATTCAAGAGAGGGTTTCATTAAATTATCAACTAGGGAGTCATATAATTTAGATGATGTTGGTAATATATATGCATTCATGAATTCTAAATGTCCTTCATTGGTTGATTATAGGTAAATTAAAAACATATAAATATAGTAAAATCTTTTAATCGAAATAAACTTATATTTCTCAAAACAAAGTGAATGAATAAAAATAACTACCTAATTTCTACGGGTACTTAATGCTTATGACTATAACCAAATAACTATTATATCACAATATTTCCTAATCTAATTAACCTCCAAAGTATCGAATAGAGTATAAACTAAAGATTCTAATTTAAAATTTATATACTCCATTCATAATTGAATGAACTAAAAAATATCATTTAAACTTGCAATGTATAATATAATTTATCAATCTAAATTAAGGTGGTTCTACAGTACCTCAACTGGCCCTTGCTTGAGTTGTGTCCATAAAATATTCTTCAATTACTCACTCAAGAAAAAATGTTACTAAAATATCTTCTCTTTATTGCATTCCAATAATACACAAAACTATTAAACAAAATCTAATAGAAAATATTATTCAATATAACACATACATGATCTAGATGTCTTTCTCAACAAGGTACCCACTATATAGGGTCAACAAGAGAATCCATTCATTTATGAACTGAAAACAAACTTTAAAGTAGATTTCAACTCCCCCTTAAGAATAACAAGATGACTAAGTTTATAAAACAAAAAATAATTATTATCAAAATAAGAGTAGAAATTGAACAAGTACTATGTACTCAACCAAGATTAACCACTATAACTAAAAATGTGCCTAGACAAAGCATTTTCTATTATAATTCTTATTCCTATTTGGAATAGACTTCTTCTCCTCCATGTCTTATTAAAAGATAAGAGAGACACTTGGTTATTCACTATTTTATCGTTAAATCACTACCTCCATCTTCTTTTGAAAGTGATCATGTTGCAACAAATTGACTCCTTTGCATCGAACTATCATCCTTATGCTACAGGTTGAGAAGTCTATTGTTGCGGGTTGATAGGTTTTTTGCTGCAAAGGTTAGTATTTACTATTCAAGGCATTTTCGTTGCTAACAATTATAATTAAATATAAAATCCTACTAAACTCATGAACACTCATAACTCATACACACACCTATTAATATAACATGTTTCAACTTCAAATGCTTTAAACCACTTAAAGTATATAAAAATTCTGGTAGTGTCTTCAAAGTTTAGCAGAAAATAAGATAAGAGTATGTAACTTAAGCAAGAAAATAGGACATTATCATGACTCATCATTCCCCCCAACTTAGGTTCTTGCTTGTCCCAAAACAACTTATGTCCTCAGATTATATTGCAATGCAACTTCCCTATAATTTTTTGTATTGGTAACCCCTTCCTCTTGCTTTAGTCGATAAAATCCTCTTTGTTTTGATATCTTCTCCCATCTAGTATCTTTTGTTGCATTGATTTATTGTCTCCTTCCACTGCAATGTGGAATTTGGAATAGGAGAAGAGGATGATGAAAATTCAAGTGAAGCTAGGTGATTTCATTTTCGAGGGAGGTTGATATGTACTTATGAGCCCTTTTCACTACTACAATATAATTAAAAACTAAATGGGGCTCTTTCGTGCAAAACTCTGCTATCAATTCTCTTCATCTATCTTGAGAGAATTCAAGTGTCTACTTCCTAATTCTTGTTGCAAGCTCTTGAAACCTTTTATAATAATGTTCTCTATATTACATAATCTTCTCCCTTTTCCTTCTCCATTCTATCAATCTAATCCATTCATCAACCACCTCATGAGGATTTTCAGCTTCTACTATAATTAGGAGGGGAAATGAATTTCCCTCTCTTGATAATCCCTCTGTATTTTTCCTCGTTGATGTTCATTCCTTATAATTGAATCCAAGGCTTTAATTTGAACATCTCTAACAAACATGAGTTGATTCCAAGCAAAATCACGAGGAATAGCTAAGTTATGCAAATAAAATTTGCATAACTAATCTTGCATATCTAAGGTTCATCATTTATTTGTTTCTAAAAACAAATTAGGTAAGGAAAATGAGATTGGAAGATGACTAATTATTTTACTGAATTGAAAACAAAAACAAAAATCTTGCAAGTATACAGTATAAATCCTAGTAGGAGGTCTGCATTTCAAAATTTGTATTATCTTGTTAGCTAATTCTTCTATTTTGACCTTCATATTCTTGATCTTTGTATCTTTCCTATCAGTTTCCTTGACATGTGATGCCATCAATTCAGATTTTTCCCTCTCAATATTTTTATTTATGGGATAATTCCTTGATCTTATTCCATAATTGAATTCCAAGGGTTACCACAGAAGGGTTTCTATGCATTCTTGGAGTTGTAAACTGATTTATTTGATGTGGATTACTATTGTTAACTTCATAAATGGCCAATTGTGCCAACTTTCCAATCCTAACTCTTGTTGATCAAAGGCATGTAACCTTTTCTCCAACTCCCAGATTCTGCTATCTAAACTTTCCTCAGGCTTTATTGGTATCATTTCAGCTATTCTTCTAACTCTTTAATTCTCCGCAAGGCTTCTTATAACTCCTTGCTCTCATTCCTTCCTTTCAAAATAAGCTCCTCTTCTTTTTCAAAAACTATTTCTTCTTCAACCTCCTTTGATGGTGCAAACCCTTCTTCAAAAATATGGCTTCTTGGAGGTATATTTTCCTTTTAAGCTATAAATAAGTCCTCTAAATATGAATTTGAACTACTACTCAGATATAAAGGTTGTCAAATTTTGGGTTGTTTTTCACTATTAGAAACCCTTCATCATAATCTATTTCAGTTTCCACCACAATAATATTTTCTTTTTTATTTATGGCCTTCCCCTTGACAGGTCCTTTTCTTCTAAGATGGTGTGATTGCCTCCTTGGTTGTGTGGGCCACTTTTGTTTCTTATTGGGTTCAAAAGTAGAGGCCACAAATTTTATTTTTTTGGAATTAGATGGGCTCTTGGAAAATGCAAAGGTTTTTTTAATTCCTTCTACTATGGGTTGCTCCCCAGAAGCTGCAGGTTGAGTTTCTTGCACTTCCTTCTCTCCATGTTCCCCAATGTTGTTGGTACATGAGGCAATAGGGGAACCAATAGGAATGTTTTCCTCTTCTATAATTGTATAAGGTTCTCATATTTCTTGTTCTCTATCCATTTCCTTTGTATTTTCCTTGTGATAATATCATTGACATTGTTGCAAGCTAAGAAATCTTCCCAAGATATGTTGGGAAATTGGATTCTAAGACTTCTTTTAATTAACACAGCGACCAAACAAAAATTTGATAAGGAAAACTAGTTCATTTTCCTATTGCATTCAATAGACATTCTTTTTAAAATATTGTACAAAAAATAGGGACATTCATAGTCATCTAATGGTGTAAATGGCTAAGAAGTTTAAAGTGCATAGTGTATAAAAGTGATTGTCTACCATTGCAGGTTAAGTATTTAACAATGTAAGAAGCAACAAAATCCCAAATCTAGAGTAAAGAGAGGTTTTTTGTACATTGGGAGGTAAAATCTAAATTTTCTCCTAGCATTGAAAACTCATTTGTAGTAGCAACTACATTTTCTCTCATTAATTCCCTTATTCATGGCAATCCTGACACTTCTACTACCGTTGCCTCTAAAGCATCTACCCTTAATCCTCTTATAATGGTTTCATCATTGTACAAGGTACTTATAAATTAGTGAGAAATCAGTTCATTGTATTCAGTGAGTTGAAGAAAATAATCCAACCATCCTGCTTGTTGGAAGATTGGAAAACATTGCCTCTTCCAATAATAAATTGTGTTGTGGGTTCCATCCTTATAATATCTCCTCTATTTTTCAATTCGATCACCTCTGTTACCCTCTATTTTTGTACTCTATTCTTCTTATATATTCTCGTCTCACCTTTGTTTCTTTTATGCTTGCACTTTTTGTTGCCATTTATTTATCAACAACAAAGGGAAGTTGAAGAAATTGAAAATTGTATATTTGGTATCTAAAAGGTTTTATGATAAAAATTAAAACCTTTTGCTTCCCTCCAAATTAGGTGTGTTATTTTTCTATAAATAACAGATATAGAAAGGATGAAAAGGATAATTGTAAAGCACTTGAATTATATCATACATAAAATTTTAAATGTGTACATGAATGTGAATGCATATGAAAATCAAAAAATTTAAATGTTAATTACAGATAGTTAGCATGAAGAGTACTTATTATCATGGAGTGATAGAAAGATGGTGTGTGCGAATAGAAATAAACATCGCCATGCGGCCTGGTGGAAAAAAATTGAAATTATGGGACTTTATGGTGAAGTAATATGGGCTATCATGTGAGAAAAAGTAACATAGTGTGAGTTATAGCACATGTGCAAGAATTGGTAGCAGTGAATGAAAGGTTCCAAAAAGGATGTATTAGGAATAATGAAATTTGTTGTGGCATGGTACGTGTGTTGGAGTGAATATGCTTCATGGTAGGAATACAAGTGGTCGTGGCTATGGGTATGAATGAAGTGTAATGTATGCAAGTGTTGTGGGTAGTTGAATAATCAAGTCATGTGTAAGTGGTATGCCTCAAGGCTTGTTGCTATAGGTCCTATGAAATTTTAATGCACATACACATAAATAAATGCTAGCGATCACAACCTAGGAATGTGTGTGCATGTGAGAGGTGTTAGATGATGAGTAATTATACTTGGGAAATATTAGTGAGTTGTATGGCTTGTCTACTGAGACTTCACTTGATGTGTTGCTTTTGTAATTAGATGGATCATGTAATTCTATCTTCAATTTATATTGTAGAGTATGTAAGAATTTATCATTTTTATAATGGCTTCTTGTAAAGCTTTAGTTTGTGGCCATTTACTAAGAGGGAGAATATTATTGAATGAATGGTGGTTAGATGAACTATTTCATTGTAAAAAAATTGGTTGATTTCATAGGGTCCAAGCCAATGTGTTTGTAATTTTCCCTTGTGGTCTTTGAATCTAGAATCATATATCAATGCCTAGTCACCTATGTTAAACTCCTTTGTCTTTATGGACTGGTCATGCCATTTCATTCTTTTCCTTTACATAATTATTGTATGATGAATGGCCTCGATTCTAATTTCATTTAAAGCATTCAAGGTGTGTAGTCATTTCTTTTGAGCTACTGATATCTCCATGTCAAGTGCTACTATTGTATGAAGTATTTTCTATTCAAACTCAATTAGTAGTAGAACTTTCTTTCCATACACCAAATCTTATGGTGTAAACCCTGTTGTAGTCTTACAAGTTGTCTTGTAAGCCCAAATTGCTTCAAGTAGCCTTGTTTCCCAATCCTTCCTATGAAGTTGTATTATTTTGGTAAGAATACTTTCTATTTCCTTGTTTGTAACTTTCACTTGACTGTTAGCCTAGGGATGGTAGGGTATGGATTTCTTGTGTCGAATCTCATATTCATGTACTAATTTTTTGATCAAATCAGAAGTGAATTGAGGCCCTTTGTCTATTACTATTTATCGAGGAAAAACATACCTTGTGAAGACATCTTCATAAATAAATTTAGCAACATTTCCATCCCTTACAAATTATAATACTTTTACCTCCACCCATTTTGTGAGATAATTTGTGTAGAACAAAATATATTCTTTGTTATTAGATGCAGGGGATATGGCACCAATAAAATATAGTCCCCACTTGTCAAAGGGTGCTATGACCAATTAGGGTTGGAGTAGCATTTCATAACTCTTAGTAGGTCTTCCCATCCTTTGGCATCTACCACACCTTATATACTTGAGTGCATCCTTGTGAAGTGTGAGCCAATAGTAATCAATGTTCAATATTTTGAGAGCTATTGTTTTAGTTGCAAAGTTCCTTCCACAAGGTTCATCATGACATTATTTTAGGATATCATAGACTTCATCCTTCCTGGTGCATCTTCTCATTATGTTATCAAGACCTATATATAAAAGAGACAAACAACTACCCATGAATAAGGAAAAATTCTCTCAACTAGATGTCTATTTTATCTTGGTGAGAGATGTGGTGGTGTCTTCCCTACAACCAAATAATTAGCTATATCTACATACCAAGGTGTATGCACAAAGAGGGAAAATAGGTGTTCATCAAGAAATGAGTCATCAATAATATCCTTTATTGATTTTATTGGTAATCTTGAGAGGAAAATTTTGAACAAGACAACTGAGAGGGGGGTGAATTAGTTGTAGCCAATTTTTCCTTTACAACATTCACCAAAGATTAATTCAATTAACATTCACAAATCCTTTACTTTTTTAATATGATTAATCATTAAGTGCAAATGCATAAACTGAAAGAAGCAAAAACCATACACACAACAACACCAAATTTATGTGGAAAACCCAATAAGGGAAAACCACGATGAGGATTAGCTCATAACATAGAGAATATCAAAACCAAATACAAAGGCTCACTTCGAGAGAGGCTGACTACCAAAACAGGACTCACTGTCCAATAAGGGTTAACCACTCAGAGGGCTCACTGCCACATAGATACAAAGAAGATAAAAGAGATATGTTACAGAGAGAAGAAAATCTCAATGTAACAGATATTTCCACCACAATTTTCTCACACACTTGCAGACATGCTTGAATGATAGAGTACACCTTTAGCTCACTGTATCCAAAAACTCATCACTAGGTTTTTGCATTGATCTGCTCAACCACACACTCTATTTCACATCTATCTCACATCTATCTTGTTCTATTTCTTTACATATATCTTGCTCTATTTCTTTGCACACCTTTCACCAATATCTCATCTTGTATTTATACCATCTTCAACTTTGAAACATATCCAAAGTCGGCCACACACACCATTTGCATTTACAAATTTAAATTAGGTTGGTGCCATAACATTCTAGGGTGGAATTAGAATGAGGGTGACCCAAACACACACTTAATGAGGACCCGAATAAGTCCCAACATGCTTCATGAAATTTGCAAGTAGTTTTTAACACAAGGTCCACCAAACTAGTTTAAAACACATAGAAAAATTAAGCACACACAACCTTAGCATGATCTAATCTTTCTAGACAACAAAATTATCTTCAATGCAAGCATATCAGTTATCTCCAAAACTGTGAGTCATAAAACTCGAACAAGAAGAAATTTGAATCAACTATATTTCTCTTGGACCTTAGTCAGATACACTAAAAAACACAACTCACAATTGGTGAACATAATTCTCAATGTACAATGATCCAAAAACCCAAAATCTGGATATAGCAACTTCCAACAGCCATGATCAACATGTCTGAACCACACGAACATAGGAGAAATTACCAGAGAAACCACTGAATACCTACAACCTTTCTTCATTACAATTTTCTCAACATCCTTAACATATACAACCAATAACCTACATCCATGACATCAATGACAACAACAACCAATTGATAACTAGTTAACCAGTTGACATCAATGACAACATATTCATTCTTGAAAAAAATCTCCCTTTGTCATTGATGGCAACAAATGATGTGAAAAACCATCAAAGACAACACAACAACTTTGAACACACTTTCTCGTGATTTTACTTTCTCCCCCTCAATAGATAAGATTTTTCACATAATACTTTCTCCCCCTTTGACATCAATGACAAAGGAAAAAGATATTTTCATTGATTTCCCCTTTTACATTAAGAAAAATATCAATACTAAATACTCCCAAAAATGGAAGATATTACCTACTCCCCCTGAGAGGTAGCCTCCAAACATTAGTCCAAAAGAAGGATAGATCCATAGACCTACCGAACTTATGCATCTCCATATGCATCTAGTTCAAAAAAGGACGGGTAATAACCCCTAACTTCTCCCAAATATACTCAAAATTATCTTTACGAAGAGCCTTTGTAAATATATTAGCAATCTAATCCTTCGTCGACACATACTCAAGATTTACTTCATTCTCCATAACCTTCTCTCTCAAAAAGTGATACCTAATAGATATATGATTTTTCCTTGAGTGCATCATTGGATTCTTTGAAATGTTAATTTCACATGCATATTATCATAGAAGATAGAAATGGGATCATCATACATTATTCTGATATCTTTCAATGTATGTTTCATCCATAGAACTTGTGTATAACAAGATACAACAACAATATACTCAGCTTCAATAGTAGATAAATAAAATGAATCTTGCTTTTTACTCAACCATGACACTAATTTGTAACCAAGAAGGAATCCACCACCACTTGTATTGTTTCTATCATCAACACAACCTACCCAATCTACATTTGTATAAGCACTAAGTGTAAATTCAGTATCGCTAGGATACCACAATCCATAATCTGGAGTTCCATTCAAATATTTGAACATCCTCTTAAGAACGACATGTGTTTCTTTAGGATCTTCTTGAAATCTAGCCACAAGACAAATTGCATGCATGATATCCGGTCTAGTTGTAGTTAAGTACAAAAGTCCTCCAATCATAGATCTATATTTTCTTTGATCAACCTTAGGTGAATCATCATCTTTACTCAATTTACAACCAACCACCATAGGATTGCATACTATTTTGGAACCATCCATCCCAAACTTCTTCAACATTTCTCTTACATATTTTGACTATGAAATAAATATCCCTTTTATATTTGATTAATTTGCAACCCAAGAAAGAAATTCATTTGACCAAACATAGACATCTCAAATTCTTTTTGCATCTATTTAGAAAACATCTTGCACATTGTTTCATTTCCTCTAAAGATAATGTCATCAGCATATACACTACTATCAAGATTTTGTCATTTTTAATTTTAAAATATAAATTACTATCGGTCGTACCTTTGTTGAATCTTTGATATATCAATATCTATCCAACCTTGCATACCAAGCTCTAGGAGCTTGTTGTATAGACTGTATCTAGTTGATCTAACAACTGAAATCCTTCTGGTTGTTCCATGTAGACCTCTTCTTCCAATTCTCAATTCAAAAATGTGGACTTAACATCCATTTGGTAAACTTTAAAATATTTATGAGCAAAAAATGCTAAAAATGTTCTAATAGCTTCCATCCTAGCCACCAGAGCAAAATTTTCCTGAAAATCTATACCTTCCACTTGTGAGTAGCCCTTACACAAAATCCTTGCTTTATTTCTGACCACTTCCCCTTTCTCATTCAACATGTTTCTAAATACCCATTTTGATCCAATTATCTTTTTTTTTTTTGATCTAGGGACCAATTCCCACGTTCTATTCTTCTCAATTTTCATAAGTTCTTCTTCCATAGCTTTCTTCCAATGCTCATCATCACATGCTTCACTCACTGTTGCCAGTTCCACTTCAAAAAGTAAACATAAGTTTATCTCACTAGCAGTAGCAGCTCTACTTCTTTTCAAAACTCCCTTCCTCTTGTCTCCAATGATTTGATCTAAATTATTATTTTTCACATACTTAGGTGTATTTGGGGACACCAACAGAGATTCCTTTTTTCATTCTTTTTTTCTTGTTCTTCAACAACTTATTCAACTTTTGTACAATCGGGTTAATCTGATACATATCCATCGACTTCAATTGAATCCTTCAATGCTTCATCAACCCTGACATCTGTGCTTTCTACAATATTTCTCAACATTTTATTGAAATATATGTAAGATTTTATTTTAGTAGAGTATCCAAGAAAGATACCTTCATCACATATAGAATCAAACTTCCCTAAATTTTCTTCATCCCTTCTAATATAGCATTTGCTTCCAAATACCTTAAAATACTTGATCGTGGGATTTCTTCCACACCATAGCTCATAGGGGGTCTTTTTATTGTTAGCCTTTGCTTGAACTCGATTGAACACATAAACATCATTTTGGTAGACCTGCCTCAGTATTCATTGATCTAGCAGCTTCCTGAATCATTTTGTTTTTCATTTCAACAACTCCATTCTACCGAGGAGTTCTAGGAGCAGATAATTATCTTTTTATTCCATGAAATTCACAAAACATGTTAAAATCATTTGAGGTAAATTCACCACCTTTGTCAGGCCTTAAACATTTTATTCTCAAGTTTGCTTCATTTTCAACCATAGCCTTAAATTCCTTGAATCTTTCTAATGCATCAAACTTCTCTCTAAGAAAAGTAGCCCATGTGTATCTAGAGTAATCATCAATCAAAAGCATAAAGTACCTTTCACCTTGTAGACTTCTCACTCTTGTAGGACCACATAGATCTGTGTGAATCAAATCTAGTAGTTCGGTAGTAGATTATTCCTTTGACCTGAAGTTGTTTCTAGCTTGCTTTCTAAATTGACAATTCTTGCAAATAACATTAATAAAAATTGTAATCCTCAATAGATCTCTTACAATATGCATGAAACTGACTCTTTCCAAGTTATCAAAATTCATATGACACATCCTTCAGTGCCATAACTAACTGCCATTAATCTGAGTCATAAAGCAATGTCCATCAACACCCTTAAGTTGATAAATGTTTCCTTAGACTTCTTACCAACATAAATCACTGTTCTAGATCCTTTCCTAATTTCACATATTTCATCCTCAAATACAAGATCATATCCTTTACTACACATTTTCCCAACACTTAAAATAGTATGCCTTAAATGCTTAACATAGTAGACATCATCAATATTATTCTTGCCATCAAAATTGACTGAACCTATTCCACAAATCTTAGCACCAACATCATCTCTGAATTTAACTAAGCCACTATCATAATTTTCAAGTTTAAAAAACTTAATCTTATCACCAGTCACGTGATGTGAACAATCTTTGTCAAAAATCTAATAGTTCTTTTCTTGTTTAGCAAGAAGAGCGGAAATCACCATACATTCACTCTTTTTGAGAGCATTTTCCGTCACCTATCTTTCAGTATTAGTAGAAGTAGATTCATATTTTATAGCCAAGAACAAGCATTCATTGTCATCAAAAACTCCATAATTAGATTCTTCATCAGAAATACCAACATCTTCATTCACATAATATGCTTTGTTGATCTTCTTACCTTTGTTTTCTTTGCTTAATCTATATTGTTTATTCTTCTTAGCTCTTTCTGGACATCTTGAAGCATAATGACCAATTCCTCCACAACTAAAGAATTTAAAAGTTAACTTACCTTCATTCTTACTAGAGCCCTTTTTCATCCTTCTCACAAATTTATCTTCCACTTCATCGAGGTTTTCTTCATCTAGATCTTCACTACATGTAGCCTTAAAAGCAGTTTCTGATCTGGATCCATTTCTCAAATTTGGTTTTCTCGTTTCATAAGATGTTAGAGTACCTAAGAACCAATCTTTAGTATAAGTCTTGTAATCCACATATTCTTCAATAGCATACACCTTTTCACTGTATGCATCACGAAGATTTTTGAGAATCTTCTTCACTAATCTGGTTTCTGTTGAGAAAAATTATGTCTCAACTTCCAGTTTTGAGCCTCAGACATTTTGGACTTGGCGAAAAATGTTTCACTTCTACCCTTTACCACTTTACCATGGTGCTCTAGCATTTCCTTGGCGGTACCGCGGTGACAGTCTTGGTGGTTACTGCCTTACCATGCACAGTGAGTTGACTCACCGTAGTGGCTGCAGTGAGACCGCCTATGGTCGCCCTGGCAGTTATCGCCTTACCGCAGGTAGTGGGTCCACTCACCACGGTGACCACAGTGAGACTGCCTGCGGTTCGTCTGGCAGTTACCGCCCTTCTGCAAGGTGGCCTAGCGGCCCCCATGGTAGCATGGTATGACCGCTAATGGTTAGCTCAACAGTTACCACCACACCGTGGGTCAACTCCAATCGGGCAGCGGTAGCACAGTGCAAACAAGGAGCGAGCTCGGATGGTCATACCGCCACACTGCGGACAGGTCACTTGGACTCGACGGTAGTGCGGGGTATCTTTGGCAGAGCTCGGATGAGCTCACCGCATTACCGCAGGATCAATTGGATGGAGCAACGATAGCATGGGCAAGACAAGGTAGAGCTCAGAGGCTCTAACCGCCTTACCACGATGGGTGAAGACAAGCTCGGTGGTAGTGCGGGGAAGCATGGGTGAGCTCGGTAGAGCTCACTCCTTTACTATGGATGGGTAGAGTCAACTCGGTGGTGGAGCAGTAGAGTCTTAGAGAGCTCAAATGAGCTCAAACCAGGTTTGACCAAGTTGGACTCAGAGTCAAATGAGATTAGCGAATAGTTGGGCACATGGCAGTTTGACAACAACTTGATTTTTTAAAGGCCAATGTGGTAAAAGCAGTAATTGCAAGCCGATTTCAACTGATGATAGGAAACCAATTTGGGTGGTAAAGTTATTGTTGGGTGGCTTGATGCAATCAGTGAAGATCGATGGCATACAGGAAGTTCGATGCATGAACTTGAAGTCGTGGGATTGGTTGAGAGGGTAAATGCGATGAAGACTTGTAAAGTCAGTGTGAGGTTGATTGATAGGTACGTATGAGTGCAAGTCGATGTAAGAGGTGAATTCATTGTATACTTTGCAAGGAAGTATTGTAATAGTGAGGAAAGATAACTGAGTGCTACTATGAGTTGATCAGTGAGTGAAGACTGAACATTGTATGTAACTGTTTATTATTGTAATACAATTGTCTTTGGTTGGTGTGGTGGGTTTTTTACCTGAAAAGGTTTTCCCACATAAATACCTGTGTCCACTGTGAATGCTTATAATATGTTATCTCTTTTATGTTGTATGTTTTTCATCTCAAGTAGTTTGTAGGATCTATAAAACTCATTTTTTCTCTTCTCCTCTATTGTATTAGTGTTAAGGGAATGTATTCTGCACTATTGGGTCATTATATCCATCCTTGTTTTCCCTTCAAGTGGTATCAGAGCCTGGCCCGTTGTGTTATCCTTGAGAGAAAGATCAATTTTTTGTGCTAATACTGTTTCAGTGGGAGTCTTGCATTGTTAAAACTGGTTTCTGTTTGAGATGGCGAGTACATCAAGTAGAGTAGATATTGAAAATTTTAATGGAAGCAACTTTGAGTTATGGAAACTCAAAATGGAAGACTTGATGGTGGATAGAGACCTTTGGTTAGCAGTGTTTGGAAATAAGCCACAAAATATGACACAAGAGGCTTGGGATCTTGCTGATAGAAAAGCAAGAGGTATGATAAGACTGAGTCTAGTCGATTCTATACTCCTGAACATCCATGAGGAGTAGTTTGCAGCTTCATTGTGGAAGAAGCTTGGTGATATTTATCATGGAAAGTCTTTTGTAAATAAGTTATTCTTGAGGAAGAAGTTGTACTCCTTGAAAATGGAAGAAGGTGCATTTGTTGTAGACCATCTGAACTCGTTTAATATGAGTGTTACTCAGCTGGTATCTGTAGGTGTAAAGACCGAGGAGGAGGATCATTACATGCTCCTGTTGTGTTCATTACCTGATAGTTGGGATCATCTAGTGATGGCTATTGGAAGCACAACCATTGCATTCAAGATGGATGATGTGGTTGCTTCGCTTATGTCTAAGTAAATGTGAAGAAAGTATTTTGTGATGGCCAAAGAGGCTCTTGTTGTTCAAGGTAGAAAAAAGGAGAAAGGAAAGAAGAAGGAAAAGAAGTCAAAATCCAAATCTGCAAGGAGATCAAAATCTCCTGGTAAAAAATTCAAGGTGAGATGCTGGAACCATGGGCAACCTGGTCATATCTAGAAGGATTCTAAGGAGAAGAAGAAGAAGAATACTTTAGACAATGAATCTTCTCAAAGTGATGTAGATGCTTTCATTGTAGCAGCCTTGCCAACTTAGGCATTAGATGATGTATGGCTAGTTGACTCAGGTGCGTCCTTTCACATGATGTCCAATAGAGAATGGTTCTCTAAATACAAGAAGTATGATGGTGGAAAGGTGTACTTGGCAAGTGAATCAATGTTGGAGATAGTTGGTAGAGTAAGAGTCAGAATTCAGTTTCCTGACGAGAGAGTCAAGGTATTGGTGGCGTACTGCATATACCATGTCTGGCTCAAAATCTTCTTTTTGTCAGTAAGTTAAATGATGTTTGTGTAGAATTTTATTTCTTTAGTAGAGGATGTAAAATGGATAGAGGTGCAATGGTGTTGGCTAAGGGTGTTCCTACTGGCACTCTGTATAAGCTGGATGCACGTCCTGTTCAATGTAACAATGCCTCTATAGAGTCATATAAATCAGTCCCTGTAGAGAAAGATGAAGACACTTCTTTGTTTGTAAATGCTTTGGAGGTAAAAATCCCAAATGAGAAGACTATGTTGTGGCATCATAGACTAGGTCACATAGGTGAGAAAGGTTTAAAAACCTTGAAGAATAAAAATCTTGTAGAAGGGCTTGATGATTGTAACCTTGAGTTCAATTTTTGCGAGCATTGTATCTATGGAAAATAGCACTGTATTTCATTTTATTCTAGTCCTCATAAATCTTCTGGTATACTGGATTATGTTCATTCAGATATGTTTGGTCAAGTTAATGTTCCTTCGTTATCAAACTCTAGATATTATGTTTCTTTTATTGATGATTGTTCGAGAAGGGAATTTGTATACTTCCTTAAAAGTAAATCAAAAGTGTTCAGTTGGTTTAAAGAATTTAAATCTTTGGTAGAGAATTAGACTGGAAAGAAAATTAAATGTTTGAGGACAAACAATGGCGGTGAATTTTTTTCTACAAATTTTGAAAGGTATTGCACTGATCATGGAATTAAAAGGCATAAGACAACGCCTTACACTCTACAACAAAATGGAGTTGCTGAAAGGTTGAACAAGACGCTGATGGAAAAGGCAAGGAGTATGTTGAGCAGTGCTGGTCTGAAGCAGAACTTCTAGGCTGAGGTTTTGGCTACAACATGTTATCTGGTCAACCGATCTCCTTGCTCTGCTCTTATTGATAAGACACCTTTGGAAGCATGGTCTGATAAGAATCCCTCTATGAGGCATGTTCGTGTCTTTGGTTGTGAGGCATATGTTTATGTGCCAAATGAAAAGAGATCAAAATTGGATAACAAGGTTGTCAAATGTATTCTCATCGGCTATGGAGTTGGTGTGAAGGGATACATGCTTTGGAACCCTGTTATTGAGAAGGTTTTGTATAGAAAAAGCATGATATTTCGTGAGTTGAAATCTTTAGTAGGTGATCAATAGCTTGAGACAGATCAAAATGACAACAAGAAGGATGTATTTGAGATTCCCCAAACTCTAGAAAGGGAAGAGTTGCAAGGTGTACCTAAGACTGAGGAGAGTTCAAGCAACTCTGGAAGTTCTGATGATGAAGAACCACAACCTTAGCCTGTAAGGAGATCTACACGATTAAAAAGGCAACCTGAAAGGTATGGTTTCTCTATGTTAGATTCAAACTGTGCCTATGCTTTAATTACTAGCAATGATGAGTCTAGGACTGGAAAAAGAAGCAATCAACATAAATGACTCAAATTCTTGGCTGGAGGCCATGAATGAAGAGATGGATTCATTGAAGAAGAATGAAACCTGGGATTTGGTACCACTGCCTAAAGGGAAAAAGCCTATTGGTTGTAAGTGGATATTCAAAAGAGGACAAGCCTTGATGGCAGTGTTGAGAAGTATAAGGCAAGGTTGGTTGCAAAGGGATTTTCCCAAATTGAGGGAATTGATTATGGAGAGATTTTTTCCCCTGTAGCAAAGCTGACATCTATCAGATTTTTCTTGTCATTAGCAGTTGTGTATGATTTTAAAATTGAACAGATGGATGTGAAGACAACATTTCTCCATGGTGAGTTGGAAAAATAAATTTATATGTCCCAGCCTGAGCATTTCGTTGTGAAAGGTAAACAAAATCTAGTATGTAAGTTAAAGAAATCTCTGTATGGTTTGAAGCAGTCTCCTAGAATGTGGTACCAAAAATTTGACACATTTGTGTTGTCTATGGGATTTGTAAGATCAAAATTTGATCATTGTGTTTATCATAAATCTGAAAATGATCGTGTGCTTGTTATTACACTATACGTGGATGATATGTTATTCATAGGAAATAGCAAAACTATGATTTCTGATGTTAAATCTTAGTTGTCTGCAAAGTTTAAAATGAAGGATCTTGGTGTAGCAAGGTACATTCTTGGAATGGAGATAACTAGGGACAGAACAAGCAAAAAACTTTGAGTCAGCCAAAGTAAGTATGAGAATACAGTTTTGGAGAGGTTTGGTATGATTGACTGCAAGTAGCTAGTTGTTCTAGTCATGTAGGGAACGAAACTATCTATTGAAGACTGCCCAAAGTCTAGTACTAAGATGGAGGACATGACCAATGTTCCCTATGCAAGTTTTGTTAGTAGTTTGATGTATGCTATGGTTTGTACAAGACCAGACATTGCCCAAGCAGTGGGAGTTCTAAGTTGTTTCATGACAAATTCGGGAAGATCACATTGGGATGTTGTGAAGAGAGTGTTCAAGTATTTGAAGGTGACTTCATATTATGTTGTGTTACCATGGTAGTTTGGTTGCATCACAAAGAACACTCAACATTCAAGGATATGTTGATTCTGACTGGGCAGAGGACATTGACAGCAGGCGATTCACCAATGGATACACATTCATGCTAAATGGTGGAGCAATCAATTGGATGAGCAAATGATAGGTTGTAGTTGCTTTATCCATGACAAAGGCAGAGTACATGGCTTCAACTCATGCCTGCAAGGAGGTAGTTTGGTTGAGACGTTTGTGTTCAGACATTGGTTTTAATGCAGGGCAGATTACAATTTTTTGTGGCAGTCAAAGTGCCATTTGTTTGGCAAAGAACCTGACCTTCCATGCGAGGACAAAGCACATCGATGTGTAGTATCACTTTGTGAGAGACATGGTGGAAGATGGAAGAGTCTGTCTTAAAAAGGTCGACACTTTGAAGAATGTTGTAGATGCTTTGACAAAGCCGGTGAGCAAAGACAAGTTCAGATGGTGCACAAAATCGATGGGCCTTGGTGCCTATGATCATCAGTGATTTTTTGAAGTCTTGAGGAAGCTGGAAGTCTTTGCCAAGTGGGAGCTTGTTGAGAAAAATTGTGTCTCAACTTCCAATTTTGAGCCTTAGACATTTTGGACTTGGCAAAAAATATTTCACTTCTGCCCTTTACCGCTTTACTGTGGTAGTCTAGCATTGCCCTGGCGGTACTGCGGTGACAGTCTTGGTGGTTACCGCCATACTGTGCATGGTGATTTGACTCATCATGGTGGCCGCGGTGAGACTGCCTGTGGTCACCCTGGTAGTTATCGCCTTATCGCGGGCGATGGGTCCACTCACCGCGGTGACCATGGTGAGACCGCCTACGGTCCATCCGACGGTTACCGCCCTACCGCAGGGTGGCCTGGTGGCCCCCACGGTAGCACAGTATGATCGCTAATGGTTAGCTCAATGGTTACCACCACACCACAGGTCAACTCCAACCAGGCAGAAGTAGCACGATGTAGACAAGGAGCGAGCTAGCTCAGATGGTCATACCGCCACACCGTGGACGGGTAGGTTGGACTCGGCGATAGCGCGGGTTATCTTTGGCAGAGCTCAGTGGAGTGAAGGGTGAGCTCAAACGAGCTCACCACATTACCACGGGTCGACTTAGATGGAGCAGCAGTAGCACGAACAAGACAAGGCAGAGCTTAGAAGCTCTTATCACCTTACCACAACGGGTGAAGAGAAGCTCAGTGGTAGCGCCGAGAAGCATGGGTGAGCTTCACCGCTTTATCGCGGATGGGTAGAGTCAAATCGAAAGTGAAGCGATAGAGTCTTAGAGAGCTTAGATGATCTCGGACCAGGTTTGACCGAGTTAGACTCAGAGTCAAATGAGCTTAGCGAATAGTTGGTGGACATGTGGCAGTTTGACAACAGCTTGATTGGCTAAAGGCCAATGTGGTAAAAGTAGTAATTGCAGGCCGATTTCAGCTGATGACAGGAACCTGATTTGGGTGGTGAAGTTATTGCTGGGTGGCTCAATGCAATCAGTGAAGATCGATGGCATACTAGAATTTTGATGCATGAACTTGAAGCCATGGGATTGGTTGAGAGGGTAAATGCGATGAAGACTTGCAAAGTCAATGTGAGGTTGATAAATAGGTACATATGAGTGCAAGTCGATGTAAGAGGTGAATTCATTGTATACTTTGCAAGGAAGTATTGTAATAGAGAGGAAAGATGACTGAGTGTTGTTGTGAGCTAATCAGTGAGTGAAGACTGAACATTGTATGTAACTATTTATTACTGTAATACAATTTTCTTTGCTTGGTGTGGTGGGTTTTTTACCTGAAAAGGATTTCCAACATAAATACCTGTGTCCATTGTGAATGCTTATAATTTGTTATCTCTTTTATGTTGTATGTTTTTCATCTCAAGTAGTTTTTAGGAGCTATAGAACTCATTTTTGCTCTTCTCCTCTGTTGTATTAGTGTTAAGGGAATGTATTCCACACTGTTGGGTCATTAGATCCATCCCTATTTTCCCTTCAGTTTCATCCATTGTTGCACCGAGTATCACATTTCACCTACTAGCTCATCCACTCTTTGTACATAGGATTTAATGTTCTCATCTTCAGACATATGCAGAATTTCAAATTGTGCTTCCAAGTTCTATAACTTTGCTTCTTTGACCTTTTCATTTGCAGCATGAATTATTTATAATGCATCCCAGATATCTTTAGTATTCTTTAGATTTACAACTTTAATTAACTTAGACTGTGAAAGACTCTTCTTTAGAATGCACTTTTCCTTATTATTTTCTTCATGCACCTTGATTTCATCAGTTGTACTTGGACCATTAGCAGGAGCAGTATGTGCAGTCTTATAAGCTTTCTCAACATTATATCCATAGTATTCTAGATATCCTTCCATCTTTATTTTCCAGATTCCATAGTTAGTCCCATTGAACCTAGAACACTCAATAGTGATCTTGCTCTACATCTTTGACCTTCCTTAAGTGGTTAAGCTATTCTCCAAGGAACCAAGATCTGATACCAATTGTTGAACAAGATAACTGAGAGGGGGGTGAATCAGTTATAGCCAATTTTTCCTTTACAACATTCACCAGAGATTAATTCAATTACCATTCACAAATCCTTTACTTTGATAATATGATTAATCATTAAGTGTAAATACAAAAACTAAAAGAAGAAAAAACCATACACACAAAAACACAAAATTTACATGGAAAACCTAATAAGGGAAAAACCACGATGAGGATTAGCTCATAATATAGAGAATATCAAAATTGAATACAAAGGCTTACTGCCAAAACATGAATCGCTTTTTGGATCAGGATGTTGGCAACACAAGGACAAACAATTGAGAGGGGGGGTGAATTAGTTGTCACAAAAATTATACTTATTAAACTTATTCTCAGATCTGATAATTAAACATGAAAGAGAAAACCATCACCACATCATAAACACACATAGCACCAATATGTTTGTGTGGAAACTCTGTTAGGGGAAAAACCACAGTGGAGGTTAATCCACAAGTTTATACTCTGTTAAAAGTATAGAAAATGGGGAATGCACTTGCATTCAGGCATACTTCCAAATACAAAAAGGCTTACTGCCCAAAGGAAGACACATTGTCTTACAGTTACATTTAGATTAAATCCATCTAAATATTTTGAACTGAGAAAATAACATCTACTCATGCCTAATTATAGTTCTAATTAAACACATAAACTCTGCTCACTCTTCTTCACACTTAACTTCTACCTTCAAATGATCTGAAATTTATTTGCACATAGCACTCACACTTTGCATACTTCACTTCATTGACACATCAAATGATATAAACAATTTCTCATATATATCCGCAACCAAGGATAACATCATCTACATGTCAACTTCAATCAAATATAAAGTGAATACAAACTATCAACCCAAAACATAAATAATTATCAATGTGAATCAACCAAAGTCATCCACAACATAGTAGGGACCCAAAATAACATTCTTGAACATGAAACACTTTTAAATATTATTCCTCGAAGATCCACAACACCCTACAATCACCTTGTCGGTCATGAACATGAAAAACATGAATACGCAAGAGAAAATCTTCAATCGCGAGCAGACAGATCAATGTGAACCAACAACACAGATAGAGAATGATCTAGAAACATCCAAAATAATCATGAATCACCATAGAAGCATTCACATCAACTCAGATTACTAGAATCATATTATCTTCTTCCAAAAACACTAGCTACAGTAACAGAATAACTATCGAAACACAAATACTCATTAACTCGATCAAATCTTTATGTGAAACTCTGAAACTTTTAGTGGATAAACTAGATAGGCTTTTCAATAAACCCTTTAATCCACAACTTCTGATCATCAATATACTGAACTATCCTTGACATACTGAACTTCACTGCTTCACAAACAACCTGCAACTTATTTTATTATAATTTTCTCAATATCCTCGACATATACAACCTCTAATGCATAAATGTCAATAGTGTTGACATCAATGACAACCAACTATAAGCAACATCCAATAATCTCCCCCTTTGGAATTAATGGCAACACATGATGCAAAAAAAAAATACCATCAATGCAACTTTCTCCTCCCTTAGGTTTTGACTCTTCTCCCCCTTTGACATCAATGAAAAATTTAATGCGTACCTTTCTCCACAAAAGCTCTGAACCACATATCTAAACATTTGACTACTCCCCATGAGTAGCAACCACCATAACATCAATCTGAATCAAGATATGATTATGAAATGCATAGACTGAGGCAATGACTTGCATCTTAGTTCTGATTAGAGGGGTAATCACCCCTAGCTTCCTTCTGAGATACTCAAAAACATCCTTAGGCAAGGGCTTGGTAAAGATATCTGCAATTTGTTCCTTAGCAGGCATGTGCTCCAATCTAACTTCCTTTCCGCTCACCTTATCTCTCAAAAAGTGAAACTTGATAGATATATGCTTGGTTTTTGAATGCAACATCAGATTCTTAAAAATATTTATAGCACTTGAATTATCACATAATATAACAATAAGATCATCATACACAACTCTTATATCTTTCAATGTCTGCTTCATCCACATTACTTGATTATAATTTTTAGCAGTAGCAATGTATTATGCCTCTGTAGTAGATAAGGAAATTGCATTCTTCTTCTTACGTAACCATGAAATCAACTTCTTTCTCAAGAAAAATGCACCACCACTAGTACTCTTTTTATCATTCACATCTCCTGCCCAATCAAAATTAGTGAAAGAACTCAAAGTAAAATCATCTTCTTTAGGATACCATAGGCCAAAATCAATTGTCCCTTTCAAGTATCTGAAAATACTCTTCATAGTTGTCACATGAGATCCCTTATGATCAGCTTGAAATCTTGCAACAATGCATACGACATTCATGAGATCAGGTCTAGTTTGAGTCAAATATAGAAATCCGCCAATCATAGATCTGTATCTAGTCTAAATTTCTATAGGAGAATCATCATCTTTTATCAACTTACATTCGGTCACCATAGGTGTACCAACTAGCTTTGAATCTTCCATACCAAACTTCTTTAGCACCTCTTTCACATACTTGGACTAAGATATAAAGATCCCCTTATCTAACTGAGCAATTTGTAATCCCAGAAAGAATTTTATTTCTCCAATCATAAACATCTCAAACTCACTTTGCATCTCACCAGAAAACTTCATACACAAACTATCATCTCCTTCAAAAATGATATCATCAACAAAAAATTCAACAATCAAATCTTTATCATGATCAATCTTGAAATACAAATTACTATCAGCAGTACTTTTATTAAATCCAAGCTTCAAAAAATACTTATCCAATCTAGCATACCATGCTCTTGGGGTTTGCTTAAGTCCATACAATTCTTTCTTCAACCGAAAAACCATATCTCCCTGGTCAATTAATTGAAATCCATTGGGTTGCTCAATATACACTTCTTCTTCCAGTTCACCATATAGAAATGTTGACTTGACATCCATTTGATAAACATTGAAGTTTTTGTAAGAAGAATAAGCAAGAAATAGTCTCACAGCTTCAATCCTAGCAACAAGGGCAAAATTTTCTGCAAAGTCAATTCCTTCCATCTGAGAATATCCTTTACACACTAGTCTTGCTTTGTTTCTAAAAACTTCACCTTGCTCATTCAGTTTGTTTCGAAAGACCCATTTAGTTCTAATTACATTATTGTCCTTAGTTATAGGAACAAGAGTCCATGTATCATTCTTCTCAATTTGCATTAGCTCTTCTTTCATTGCTTCCATCCAATGTTCATCTTTCCATGCTTCATTTACACTATTTGGCTCAGTCTTTGATATCAAACAATATTTTTCTACAATTCTTCTCCAATTCTTCTCCTAGTTTGAACACCTTTGTTCTTGTCACCTGTAATTTGATCTTCTGAATGATTCAATCTTACATACCTTAGAGTCTTAGGCTATTCTTGAACTTTAGGTTCTTGTGATCTTACTTTTTCACTTTCATTAGTACCTTCCTCTTGGCTTTCCTGATTCACTGAAATGATCTAAACTTGATTATGAGTTTGACCAAGATTGACATTTTGATCATCTGAATCATATCCATAGGTTCTGGATGGTCTAACTATGTCTTCATCAACCTTTACATTATCTCTTTCAACTACTTACCTTAATCTCTTATTGAAGCACCGATAGGCTTTACTTTTAGTAGAATAACCAAGAAATATTCCTTCATCACTTCTAGCATCAAACTTTCCTATATCCTCATCTCTTTTGATATAACATTTTCTTCCAAAGATTTTTAAGTATCTAACAATAGGCTTATGACCAAACCATTGCTCATAAGGGGTCGTACTAGTATCACCTTTGACATATACCTATTTGAGAGTATAAATAGTAGTACTCACAACTTCTCTCCAATAGATTTGTGGGACATTTCCTTCCAACATCATAGTCCTAGTAGCATCTAGAATTGTCATGTTCTTCCTTTCCACAACTCCATTTTGTTGAGGGGTCCATGGGATAGATAATTGTCTCTTTATCCCATGTTCTTCACAAAAAAAAAATAAACTCACCGAAAGTGAATTCACCACCTCTATCTAATCTCAGACACTTAATCTTTAGACCTCTCTCTATCTCAACTTTAGCTTTAAAAATATTGAATTTCTCCAAAGCTTCAGATTTTTCCTTTAAGGCAACCCACATCAATCTAGAATAATCATCAATGAGTAACATGAAATACCTATCTCCTTGTAAACTTCTAACTCCAGAAGGACCAAATAGATCAGTATGCACAAGCTCCAATACTTCATTTGAACAATATTGTTTGCTCCAAAATGAAACTCTACTTTGCTTCCCTAACTGACATTCCTTGCATAAGGTATTAGTAGGCTTTACCAACTTAGGAATATCTCTCACAGGCTGAGTAGAACTTATCTTGATAATATTGTCAAAGTTCACATGACACAATGTCTTATTCCACAACCAACTTTCATCAACTTGAGCAATAAAACAACTTTTACTAGTAGCACTTAGGTGAAATATATTACATTTTGTTTTTGTAACCTGATGCAATCATATTTCTAGAACTCCCCAATATTCTACACTTTCCATAATTAAATTTAAGATTGTATCCCTTGTCAACCATTTGTCCAACACTTAAAAGATTATGCTTCAAACCTTCAACATATAGGACATCATCAACATTATTCTTACCATCAAAATAAATGGATCCTCTTGCATAGATTACACTAGTTGTATCATCACCAAATATTACAACACCACCATCATACTTTTCAAGACTCACAAATTTAATTTTATCACCTGTCATGTGATGACAGCATCCATTGCCAATCACCCATTCATATTTTTCTTCAATTTTGGCAGCTAGAGCTTTCTCCTCATTCTTGCAACTACCAAATTCAGTAGGTACTGGATCACTTTCCTTGATAGCAATAAATACAAACTCATATTCACTTACATTCCTTTTATTAGATTCATCATCTGTCACATCCTCATCAACAACATAATAACATTTTCTTTGGAATCTAGGCTTGTTAGATCTTGACTTAGGAACTCTTTCTAGAAACCTTGAGGAAAAATGATCTATCTTGTTGCACGAAAAACATTTAAGAGGTAATTTCCCTTTATACTTACCTTCTCCTATGGGTACTCTTTTGACAAGAAGTGCTTCAATCTCATCTAATTTTCTCCTCTTCTTCTTCAATCTCTTTCATTTCTTGCTTATACTTGGACAAGCTTCTAGAGGAACTTTCTCTCGGATCATATCTCTACTTATCTTTTCCAGAGGTAGTAGCTTTGAATGCATATTCTATCTAGGAAGAGCATCACCAAACTCACTTAACTCAAAATTAGAAAGCTTGCCAATCAACATGTCTTTGGTTACATTTGTCACAGTCTAGATCTCCTCAATAGCAACAACTTTGTGTTTGTATGCAGTAAGTAGGGATTTGAGCACTTTAGCAACAATCTCTGATTCATCCAATGTTCCACCAGCACATCTGATATTACACACAAGTTCATTCACTCTCTACATAAAAGAAATGATGTTTTCATCTTTACCCATTTTCAATGTTTCATAGTTTCCTTTCAAACTCTACAGCTTGGCCATCTTCACATGAGTATCACCTTCATATAAAGTTTCCAACTTTTTCTAGATCTCATAAGCAGTCTTCAGATCCATTATTTGTCATCTCAAAATTAGTCAAAGCACTCAACAATGCTTCCTTAGCCTTGATATTAGACTTGACATCTTTAATCTCAGCAGAAGTAGAAGGACCATTATGTGGGATGATATATCTATTCTTTGTAATGCTCCAATAAGGTCCACCAATGCATCTAAGATGACACTCGATTTGAGTCTTCCACAAGGAATTTTCTTTCCATCAAATCTCGGGCTATCCTTCTTATATGTCACCATCCCATATCACCTCAAGCTATTAAAATTCTTCCAAGGAACCTGCTCTGATACCAATTGTTGGCAACACAAGGGCAGACAACTGAGAGGGGGGGGGTGAATCAATTGTCACAAAAATTATACTTATTAAACTTATTCTCAGATCTGATAATTAAACATGAAAGAAAAAACCATCACCACATCAGAAACACACATAACACCAATATTTTGCGTGGAAACCTTGTTAGGGGAAAAACCATAGTGGAGGTTAATCCACAAGTTTATACTTTATTAAAAGTATAGAAAATGGGGAATGCACTTGCATTCAGGTACACTGCCTAGAGATCACTGCTCAAATACAAAAAGGCTTATTGCCCAAAGGAAGACACACTATCTTATAGTTACATCCAGATTAAATCCATCTGAAGGTTTTGAACTGAGAAAATAGCATCTGCTAATGCTTGATTATAGTTTCGGTTAAACACATAAACTCTGCTCACTCTTCTTCACACTTAACTTATGCCTTCTAATGGTGTGAAATTTATTCACACATAACACTTACACTTCACTTCACTAACACATAAAATGATATAAATAATTGCTCATATATATCCGCAACCAAGGATAACATCATCTACATGTCAACCAAAGTAATCCACAACATAGTAGGGACCCAAAATAACATTCTTGAACATGAAACACTTTCAAATATTATTCCTCGAAGATCCATAACACACAACAATCACCCTGTCGGCCATGAACATGAAAAACATGAATACACAAGAGAAAATCTTCAGTCGCGAGCACACCGATCAATATGAACCAAAAACATAGATAGAGCATGGTCCAGAAACATCCACAAGCATCATTAATCACCATGGAAGCATTTGAATCAACTCACATTATTAGAATCACATTATCTTCTTCTAGAAACACCAACTACAGTAACAAAATAACTGTCAGAACACAGATACTTATAACTCGATCAAAATATTTATGTGAACCTCTGAAACTTTTAGTGGATAAACTAGATAGGCTTGTAAACAAAAACCTTAATCTACAACTTCTGATCATCAATATACTGAACTTCATTGCTTCACAGACAACTTGCAACTTATTTTATTACAATTTTCTCAAATCCTCGACATATACAACCTCTAATGCATAAATGTCAATAGTGTTAACATCAATGACAACCACATATCAACAAAATCCAACATAGGACTCACTGTCCAACAAGGGTTAACCACCCAGAGGGCTCACTGCCACATAGATACAAAGAAGATAGAAGATATTTGTTACAGAGAGAAGAAAATCTCAATGCAATAGATATTTCCACCATAATTCACTCACACACTTGCAGATAAGATTGAATGATAGAGCACACCTTCAACTCACTACATCCAAAAAATTGCCACTAGGATTTCACACTGATCTACTAAACCACACACTCTATTTCGCATCTATCTTTCTCTATTTCTTTGCATTCATTTCACCAATATCTCATCCTATATTTATACCATCTTCAACTTTGAAATAATGCAAAGTCGGTCACACACACTATTTGTATTTACAAATTTAAATTAGGTCGGTGCCAAAATATTCTAGGGTGGAATTAGAATGAGGGCAACCCAAACACACTCTTAATGAGGACCTAAATAAGTCCCAACATGCTTCATGAACTTTGTAAGTAGTGTTTAACATAAGGTCGGCCAAACCAGTGTAAAACACATAGAACAATTAAGCACACACAACCTTAGCACGATCCAATCTTTCCAGACAAATTATCTTCAATGTGAACATATCAGTTTATCTCTAGAACCGCAAGTCATAAAACTCGAACAAGAAGAAATTCAGAGCAACTATATTTCTCTCGAACCTTAGCTAGATACACTAATAAACATAGTTCACAATTGGTGAAAATAACTCGCATTGTACAATGATCCAGAACCCCAAAATCTAGATATAGAAACTTCTAACAACCATGATCAACAAACCACATGGACATAGGAGCAAATCCCAAAGAAAAAATTGAAGCAACCACTGAATACCTACAACCTTTCTTCATTACAATTTTCTCAATATCCTCAACATATAAAACCAATAACCTACATCCATGACATCAATGACAACAACAACCAATTGATGACAACATCTTTATTCTTGCAATAGAAAGTTGCTACTACATTTTCCTTCCTTGGTTTATCTACAATTGTGATATCAAATTCTTGCAGTAGTAATAACCATATTACAAGTCTTTCTCCACCCACTAGTTTGTTCATTAGATATATTATAGTTGTATGGTCTATGTGAATAGACACGGTAACCTATGATGTAGTGTAAGAAATTATTAGTGGCATAGATTACTACCAATATTTCCTTTTTAGTGGTTGTCTAATTAAGATATGCACCTTGAATATTCTTGCTGATATAATAGATGACATATTGTAAATTTCCTTATTTCTATCCTAAAACAACACCTATTACAAAATTAGACACATCTGTGTGAATGTGAAAGGGTATTTTCCAATTTGGTCCTCTTAAGACAAGGGTCTTAGTGATTTCTTATTTTAGGGATTCAAATGCATTTTAGCATGCAAGGTTCTAGTCAAATTCTACATCTTTAGAGAGAAGAACAAATAATGGGGCTGCTATCTTACTAAAATCCTAGATAAATCTCCTATAGTAACCAACATGACCAAGAAAACTTATGAAATCCTTTTTCTTTTGAGGAATAGGTAGAGTTTTGATCACTTCTATCTTGCTTGGGTCTACCTATATCCCCTTACTAAACACAAAGTTTTCTAAGACCACTCCTTCAATCATCATTACAAAAAAAATTCATGACTCAAAAAAAGGTTGTGATCTTGACACCTTTGTAGAACTTTCTCCAAGTTAGTAAATGCTTCTTCTTAAGTTTTCCCATAAGTGGTAAAATCATCTATGTAAATTTCCATGGAATCATGTGCATAGTCTGAAAATATATTTAAGAATGCCCTTTGAAATGTTGCAAGAGCATTATATAACCCAAATGTTAATACATAATAGGCATGTGTACCCCATGAGCAGGTAAAATTTGTCTTGTCTTGATCCTCTAGATCTACTTTTATCTTATTATACACGTTGAATCCATCTAGGAAGGAGAAATATTACTTCCCTACTAAGGAATCCAACACTTGATCAATGAAAGGAGGGGGGAAATGGTCTCTTGTTGTTGTTGCATTCAATTCTCTATAATATACACATACCCGCCATTTACCTCCCTTATTTGTCACAATAACTAATGAGGATACCCATTGGCTATTAGATATTGGATAAATAAACTCTGCATCTAACAACTTCTACAATTCTTCTTTGACTTTGTCATGTACATTTGGGTTCATTCTTCTCTAAGGCTACCTCATTGATTTATAGCCTTCATTAATGCAAATTCTATGTATGCATAGGTGAGGATCTATACCTTTCATGTCACGATAGTCCCATGCAAATACAATAGTGTGTGCTTGTAGCATGGTTAATAATGAAAACTATTGTGTAGTTTTTAATTGGCTATTAACATTTCGTGTTCTACTTGGTGTGATCTTTATGGTTAAGGCTGATGTTTTGATAGAGGCAATGTCAAGGATTGCTAAATTGGGATTGTAATTTTGGGGTAGTAGTGTATGAAAAAGATGAGAAGTAGATTCAAAGTCATTTGCAAGTATTATGTTATGCAAAGGGTAATGTAAGCACGTGAGATAGTTATGTTGTTGCGGGTCCCTACCATAAGAGTTTTTTATAATATTCACCAGAACTTCATCTTCATCCTGGGTTTCCAACATTGGGCTTCATTCAATGGTCATTAGCATTTGTAATGAATATTGGTCATCCTCATCAAGGGCAGGCCATACAATTTGATCCAAATCTATATGTGGTTGTGAAAGTGGGTAAATGACTAGTTTTTTTTATCACATTTCCATTGGAAATGATCATATTACCAAACCTACAATTGATAAATGCATCTAAAGTAGCCAAATAAGGCCTCCCTAGGATTAAGGAGTATCTTTCAAGGTTTGCTTTAGGTTGTAAGACTATGAAATCTATAGGTTATTCCCACGAGTCTAGTGTGATGACCAAGTCTTCTATAATACCCTTTGGTTTAACAATTGACTTATTTGCTAGTTATAAAATAGTAGGCGTAGGTCAGAGTTCCATTAATTGAAGTCGTTTCATGGTTTCTTTTGTCATAACATTTATGGATGCTCCTAGATCAATTAAGGCGATTTTAATTAGATTTCCATTGATTTGGACATCTAATATAGGGCTTCTAGGGTCTGCATATTTAGGAAAAACTATATTTCCTAACATGATGTCAGCAAGCTATCATAAGACATGCACAATTTGGGGGTCCTTTCATTTCCTGCCAGCTTCTTAAGGCATAACTCTTACAAATTTTGTGTATATTGGTACTTTCTTAATTGCTTAAATCAAGGGTATTTTTCTATAGATGTTTCTAAGTTGGCCTAATAGGTCAAATTCAGTTTCAAAATGATGCTCTTGTATAGTTAGTTTTTTAGGGAATGGCGGTTCCAAACTTATGATATTTGAGTGAGTCTGACTTTGTTCAGGTTCCTTCGGTTGTTTGTACATAATTTCTATTGGGAGATCCTCATTAGTAAGCTCTGTGATGTGAGGATATGAAGGCTCAATTATCATTTTTCTTGAACAAAGATGGACATCACTCACCTCAACCCCATAGGTTGGGTATTGGATGGTGTCATTAGTATAAGACTATTGAATAGGCTTGTTGTTAGAATTAGGTGCAGGTTGGGATGGAAGATGAGGTTCTCTTGGCTATGATAGTGTAGCTATGGTTGGATTTGACATTATAGAAGGTTGTTGTGGCTACATGTAGTGTGTATTTTGATTTTTCCATTGTTGGCTCCCATGCCACTATGATGGCCATTGGTTTTGTTGGGGTGGTCAATAGGAATTGTAATTTGGGGCTTGGTAAGGTTCTGGTGGCCATATCCTTTGTTTTTGGTAGTCCAATTGGATGCTTGGTTCATTGTCCACGGTGGATTTTGTGTATTAGTCCAGAGTTGAGGATTCCAATTTGAGAAGTTTGAATCACCACCTAGAAATGACATATTGTAAGAATGGATATGGAGGCATACCTTGTCTTTGTTGACAAGGTTTGTGCTTAGCAATGCAAAAAAATTGGCCTTCTTCATCCTCTAAGGTGTGAAATTTAGCCTTCCCTTTCTTTTCTTCAAAAATGCTAGCCAACTTCTTGTATTTACAATGGATCCTCTTCTGGTGGAAATGTGGATAAAATTCAGTTAGGCTGCCTCAAATTATTCTTGCTTCTTTTTTATATGTAAGGTGTCCAATTGGGTAGCCAGGTGGTTGATTATGTCTTCCTTCATATTGGATAGGAGATTACTAAGTTCCACCCTTGAGACCCTATTGGAGGTCTCATTGGAAGAAGAGGTTCTATCAACCCTAGTCTCCTTTATGGATGATTTGGAGTAGCTTTTGCATACCTTGCAAATATCCTCAAAAGGTAGTTGAGAGATATCTCCTGCCCCTATGTGATTTCTTTAGACATAATTGAAATATTTCTACATAATCCTCAAGTGGTTCATCTTCTCTCTGTGACATCCTAAATATGTCATCCCTCTTCCTGTTTGTCCCCCTTGCAGTAATCTTGATATTTCTACAACAATTTGGCCTTCATTGTTTACCAGTTGGGTACGACATTTCTCCCCAACCCCATAAAACAACATAGAGAAAAATCCTTTAATGTGGCTAGAAATAGTTTGAGTCAGTGAGCATTTGTAGTATAGTCATAAATCTTGAACAACGCATCAAATTCAAAGAGGAATGTGTCTGGGTTTTTAGTAACTAATCCATAGAAAATGGGTAATGTTGAAGGAGGTATTCTCTTAAGAGCAATAGCCCTCTCTTGGTTTGTTATTGGAAACTCAAATGTCACATGATCTGCTAGGTTTTCCATTGCTTCTTCAACCATGATATTAAAATGTCTTTTGGAAGTTTCCTCTATGTCTAGGGTAGCTATTGGTGTGAGATAATTCTTCTTCATTAATTCTCCCAATGTTCTTTGTTTGTACCAATGCCTTAAAATTATTCATGAATTGATGGGATAAATATTCCCAGAGTGTCTCTTTACCTCCAAATACAATGGTTCCTTTATATTTAAGGGGTGGTTCTTGCATACTATTAGTGAATAGTTCTTTGTTGATTCTTAAATATCCATTGGTCCTAACGATGAAACAAAACTTACTATTCTATGAAAGCTTGAAAATAATTTAAAACATAAATAAAAAATTTGAACTCAACACCATCCCTGACAACGACACCAAAAATGCGGAGTCTCCTCTAATGCCTAATTAATTGGTGCAAGTGATTGTGCACATGGCTTAATGGATTTGAAGATTCGTAAACTAAGCAATTCATCATTTAAGAGATGGATTCATTAAATTATCAACTAGGTGTTGGAAGAATGGAGAAGATTAGTTTTTATGTTGTCATTGATGTCACCATGTTGTTTATGGTATCAGATTGGTTTGGTACCCTGAATCGATATGAATAACAAGTTTACATCCTCTGGTGTTTTGGTTTGGTATTTTGGTCTGCATTTCCCCTCTGGTGATCATCGTCATTCAAGGTTTTGGGAAAAGGCTTATGAATATTGGAAGTGTGTATGTATGTATTTTTGTATGCTCATATGATCGTATGGTGAGTTGGCATCGGTATAGTGTTGCATTTTGTTATTAGGTTTATCCATGGTCGACCTAATAACTAGTTAATGGTTTAACATGTATTGCGGATATATATGTGACCTATATTTGGTCCCAAACGACATGATATAGCATGCCACACGGTTGAACTATTTTGGAGAAGTTTTGAATGAATCCGACAATTATATTTTGTAAATGTGTTGCATCCAATTAGGCCGACCTAATTGATATGTGTGGATATATCTAATATATATACAGGATGGTTTGTATATGGATAATATAGTTGGATATGAAAAGTGTGCGAGTAGAAGGGTGAAGATTAGTCTATTGACATAAGTGTTACCCCAAGTTTCTGGGACAGAGATGGTGGGACGAGTCCCCAAGTTTCCAAATTTTTAGGCCAAATTTGGGGACAACGGGGGGACGACTATATAAAATATAGAAAATTTAAAATTTATAGGGAAACTTCAAATATTTATATGAAAAAATGGATAAATAATGCATATATACATTATAGAAACTTAGCATATAACACTTGTTTTAAGAATTCATTGTTAATACTCAATATGCATTCAAAATTCAAAATTCATTATGTGATATTAAACATAGTACACTGCTGCTGTCCGCTAGTCGTCCTTTGTCCCCAGGACGTTTTCGGGACAGGGACAAGGGGATTTAGACCTGGGGACGCATCCCCGGGTAACACTGGATGACATGTGAATACTCTGAGCATCAAAGGAGATGAATTTTCACTTGTGGTGTAACCTTGTCAGTTCACATTTTGGTTGTAAGCCATTTTGTTTCTATCATCTTTTGTAGGCAATGAGTCTCCCTATTTGGATAAAGAGTCCTTGTAAGTAGTGAGCTTCTGTAATTGGTAGTGAGCCTCTTTTTTATCCAGTATTGGAACAACTATATATAGTGAGCTAATCCTCATCGTTGTTTTTCCCTCATTGGGTTTTCCACGTAAAACTCTCGTGTTTATGTTTTGTGTGATTTCATGCTTTGTTCTTGCTCTTCTTTGTTATATACATTAAAGTAATTGATGGTGTTTGTTCAATGAGTTAGAGAAGATATTGATTCACCCCCCCTCTTAGTATCTTGAGTATTCAAAAATTGGTATTAGAGCTTGGTTCCTCTGGAGAAGCCTAATAGCTTGAGGAAGTTCCTGTAGATTGAACAAATGGATAAATACGAGCTCTAGACTGCTCTTGAAGATCTTGACAAGGATGAAATTGAAAACAAAGATCTGAAAGAAAATATTGA
Source organism: Sequoiadendron giganteum (assembly GCA_007115665.2). NCBI lineage: Eukaryota > Viridiplantae > Streptophyta > Pinopsida > Cupressales > Cupressaceae > Sequoiadendron > Sequoiadendron giganteum. Next base: position 454,136,925 of record CM021106.1, read on the forward strand.
TGAAGCAAATGAATGCATCCAAAACTTGAAAGAGCAATTAAAGAAATTCAAAGAAAGACATAGAGAAGTGAGTGAGCAACTAAATGAAAAAAATGAAGAGATTACCGGATTAAAGGTGAAAGTGGATGAAAAGAAGAAAGTTGAGGAGTGTCTGAATACAGTGATACAAAGTTTGATGTATGCTCAAGGCTTGAACAAGAAGTGATGAATCTGAAAGCAGATTTGGAGAAAGCAAATCTCTATGAAGATGATTTCAAGACAAGCTCCACCAAGCTTGATGAATTGATAGAGGGACAAAGACTTTCTAAAGACAAAGGTGATTTAGGTAACGAAGCTAGTGAAAATATGCAAAACTCAAATCCAGTAAATAATTAGAAGACTCAAGATAAAGGGAAGCAAAAAAGAAATCCAAGAAGAAGACCGCTTATCAGACAGCCAAATGCTCAAAGGTACCCATCATTCAATGGTGTTTGTTTTTTATGTAATAAGTTTGGTTATAGTGCAAATGAATGTAGAAGTAGGATGAATTAGTTTTTTGGTTCCTTCTCCGAACAATGTTATGCATGCAAGAAGATTGGACATAGAGCTAGTGAATGCAAAATTTAGATGATGAATTGGTTTAATGGAGGTAGAATAAATCAATCTCTTGATGGCTATTGCTATACCTGTAACAAGTTTGGACATAAATAAAATTAGTGTAGATCAAGGGTTAATGGGAGTCAAGCAAGTTAGAGAAATGTTGTTTGCTACAATTGCAAAAAACTGGGTCATATTTCAAAAGCGTGCAGAAGTAAAAAGGGAAAGCAGTCTGCTCCGGTAAACGAAGATGAACCTTTGAAGAAGATCGACAAAGATGAGATCAAGGAAGAAATGAGAAAGATATAGAAGAAGAAAGAAGAACTAGAGATGACAGATGCATCTATACACTCATCTGGTGTAGATGATTCCTCTGGGAATTAGACCTAGCATGGTCTTAGGGGGAGCCTTAACAAAAAAATGTTTGAACCCCCTGGAAATATGGTGTGTCAGATGTTGGCACAAGGATATGTTATAAGGACTGGATGAACAGAGGTTATGCACAAGAAACCGAAATAAAAAATACAAGCATGTTCTTTTGCACAGTGAATTAAGATTTCTCAGTGTAGTGGAAGAAGGTTTTTATCAATTTTTTGAAGCTTATTGCAATTAATGCAAATTAGGGCAAAGCAACGGTGTATAAATCAAATTTACAAGTTATTTTTGATTGCCTATGCATTTGAATAATTCAAAGAGTGACTTAGAACTATCTTGTAGTGATTTTGAAGCAATTTGGAGCATCTGTGAGAGATCTTTGTGAACAATCCAAGAACAAGTGATGAAAGTTTCTCTCACGGCTAGAGAGGAAGGTAAAAGAAGAAACTCTTGTTGAATTTGAAAAATTCAAGTGCTATGATGATCTTTTAATAGAGGATCGAGTGGAAATATACCATTGAGGCTAAAAGGAGTTGAACTAGATGAATTCGATCATCAAAAGATAAAGAAAATTGAATTAGGGTTAGAGTCAGATGAGTTTCAGAATATAAAAACCCTAGGCTTGGACTCATGGGAGAATTCCCTTGGTTTACTAACAGAGAATTCATCTTGTTTCTTTTGAGTAAATTGAAGGACGACAACATTGTGTTGGACAAACCCTACTCTATTATGAAGGAAGCGATCGAGGCTATCACCGGGTTATGTAGCATTGGAGACCACCCTAGAAAGAAAACTATAAAGTACAAAGAAGTGGAGGACTTGACGAGAATCGACAAAGACCCTTGATATTTGTTGATAGATACTATTGTCAACCCCACCGTAAGGTATGTTGCGTATGGTGTCTCCTACAAAATTTATTTCAAAAATCATGATGGCTCCACTTCAGCTATTAACGTGTATCTAACGCATAAAATGGTAAAGGAGAATAAGAAATTTGATTTGTGTGGCTTGATTTTGGAAAATCTTACTGAAAATATATGAATGTCATTAGTAGAGGGATACCCTTTCCATTTCGGGTCTTTACTTACATGTCTGGTATTCTAGTTTTTGGACTCGCTACCAGGAAAGGAAAACATTGAGTGGGAATCCAGAATTCCCACTGGAAAAAAAATCTACAAACATTTTGAAGGCATGGAGGATAATGCAAGTGCTTGTAAATCCTTTTTCTTATCTTTGCAGAAAGATATGTGCTTCGGTATGATTGTGTCTAGTCGATTTGAGGAAGGTTCATCCTCCAGAACAAAGGAACTAGAAGTTGTCATTAGTGATTCCCCTCTAGAATCCAAAAAGAGAAAAGTTATCACTGAAGACATCATTATCATTTCGAAAGAGAATAAAAATGAAGGAGAATCCCAACCTAGATTCGAATCCTCCAATCTAGATGACATCTGAACAATGTTAGTTAAAGGAAAGATGAAGAAAATTGGTGAAGTTTCGAATGCATCCTCTCTAGTGGACAGACTCAAGATCGATGATGCTCTAGTTGAGTATCTGCTTAGAAAAGGCATTGATGTATCAAGTATTTTTTATTCTTTGCCGGATAATTTAGTTGAATTTTTTGAAGAAAGAATGTCATTGGAAGGGGAAGGATGTAAGTTAGAAGCCATGGTTGAAAAGAGATCTGCTAAAGCTAAGCAGAGGTTATCCAAACTTATTAATGAAACAAAGAAATGCATCAAAGAAATGTCAGATATCTACAAGTATTGTCTTTGATGGCCTGCTGCGATTGACAATTTTAGAAGTAAGATTGAAGCAATTGAATTTGAAGTGTACAACATCAGAAATAACTTTGATATCTTTGAAGACAACAAGGGAAACAAAGAATGAGAGTTGGTGAATTGCAAGTTGAGCTGATCACTATGCAAAGACAAAGAGAAGATGTGGTGAAAACCTTTTGGCTTGTTAAGGAGATTGTTGAGGTTTGGTTAGACCATCTCTCTAGAATACTTAATGATGTGGAATATTGTAAAAGTAAATGCTCATCCACAGATTGGTCATCTTCTTTCACATTATTTGACTTTGTTGGAAAGCATATGCACAATAATGGATTATGTTGTATTTTCCCAGAAGAAGATCTTTCTAGTTATCAAAGAAAGATACAAGAAGGTGTTTCAGGTAAAGAGTGTCATTTTTACTTGAATCCTGAATGTTCAAATTTTTGTTGTTTTCTATTGTGGCAACAAAAGGAGGAGAGAAAAGAAAAAGTTAAGAGGGAATTTTGAAAGTTTGAATGTTTGAAAGGTTTTTGAAGTTTTGAATGTTTGAAAGATTTTGGAAGTCTTTTTTGGAAGCGTTGGAGTTTTGGAATTTTGAAGGTAAAATGTCACCATGTAAATATGTTCACATCCTTTTTGTTTTGGTCACCCTTTGCCATTGATGTCAAAGGGGGAGAGATTTGGATACATCCTTTTTTTTGGCACATGTTGCCATCAATGACAAAGGGGGAGATTATTGGAAGAATGGAGAAGATTAGTTTTTATGTTCTCATTGATGTCACCATGTTGTTTATGGTATCATATTGGTCTGGTACCTTGAACCAGTATGAAGAACAAGTTTACATCCTTCGGTGTTTTGGCCCGATATTTTGGTCTGTATTTCCCCTTTGGTGATCATCGTCATTCAAGGTTTTGGGAAAAGGCTTATGAATATTAGAAGTGTGTATGTATGTATTTCCGTATGCTCATATGGTGAGTTGGCATTGATATAGTGTTGCATTTTTTTATTAGGTCTATCCATGGCCGACCTAATAACCAGTTATTGGTTTAACATGTATTGCGGATATATATGTGACCTATCTTTGGTCCTAGCTGACATGATATAGCATGTCACATGGTTGAACTATTTTGGAGAAGTTTTGTATGAAGCTGACAGTTATCTTTTGTAAATATGTGTTGTATCCAATTAGGTCGACCTAATTGATGCGTGTGGATATATATGATATATATACAAGATGGTTTGTAGATGGAGAATATAGTTGGATATGTGAAGTGTACGAGTAGAAGGGTGAAGATTAGTCTACTGGCATGCGAATACTTTGAGCATCAAAGGAACTGAATTTGCACTTGTGGTGTAACCCTGTCAATTCACATTTTGGTTGTAAGCCATTTTGTTTCTATCATCTTTTGTAGGCAGTGAGGCTCCCTGTTTGGATAGTGAGTCCTTATAAGCAGTGGGCTTCTATAACTGGCAGTGAGCCTCTTTTGTATCTGGTATTGGAACAGCTATATATAGTGAGCTAATCCTCACTATGGTTTTTCCCTCATTTGGTTTTCCACGTAAAACTCTGGTGTTTATGTGTTGTGTGATTTCATGCTTTGTTCTTGCTCTTCTCTGTTATATGCATTAAAGTAATTGATGGTGTTTACATTCAATGAGTTAGAGAAGATACTAATTCACCCCCTTCTCAGTATCTTGAGTATTCAACACCAAGGATTCGTAGACTTTAGATGAAGCTAACAACATATATGCATTCATGAATTTTACACATCCTTCATCAGCTAATTATAGGTAAATTTAACGTAGATAAATGTAGTAAAAGCTTAAATAACTGAAATAAACTTCTATTTCTCAAAACAAAGTGAATGAATACAAACAACTATCTAATTTCTATGAGTACTTAATGATTATGACAATAAAAAAATAATTTTTATACTATAGTATGTCCTAATCCAATTAACCTTAAGAGTATCAAACATAGTATCAAATAAAGATTCTAATTCAAAATTTACAATACACCATTCATAGTTGCATGAACTGAAAAATATCAATTAAACTTGCAATGTATAATGTAATCTGTTAATCTAAATTAAGGTGGTTCTATAGTACCTCAAGTGGCCCTTGCTTGAGTTTCTGCATCCATTAAATCTTCTTCAATTACTCACTCAAAAAAACATGTTACCGAAATATCTTCTCTTTATTGCATTCCAATCATACACATAATTGTTGATTAGAATCTAGTAGAAAATATTATTCAACATAACACATGCATGATCTAGATGTCCTTCTCGATAGGGTACCCCACTATATAGGCTCATCAAGATAGTCCATTTATTTATGAACTAAAAACAAACTTTAAAGCAGATGTCAACTCTCCCTTAAGAATAGGAAGAGGACTGAGTTTCTAAAACAAAAAATAATTATCAAAATAAGAGTATATAAATCAAACAAGGACTTTGTACTCAACCAAGATTATCTGTTATAACAAAAAATGTGCCCAGATAGAGTAGTTTTTGTTATAATTCTTATTCCTATTGGGAACAAACTTCTTCTCCTTCATGTCTTATTAAAATATAAGAGTGACACTTGGTTATCCATGATCTGATCCTTAAATGATCACCTCCATCTTCTTTTGAAAGTGATCATGTTGCAAAAAATTGACTCCTTTGCATCAAACTAACATCCTTATGCTACAGGTTGAGAAGCCTATTGTTGCGGGTTGATAGGTTTCTTGTAGCAAAGGTTAGTATTTATTCTTCAAGGCATTTTGATTGCCAACAACTATAATTAAACATAAAATCCTACTAAACTCATGAATATTCATAACTCATACATAGACCTATTAATATAACATGTTTCAACTTCAAATGCTTTAAACCGCTTGAAGTATATTAAAGGTCTAGTAGTGTCTTCATATTTTAGCAAAAAATAAGATAATTTAGTATATAACTTAAGCAAGGAAATATGACATTATCATGACTCATCAATCCTTATGCTCCAAATAAGAATAATAAAGTAACATTCAATAATCGCATAAATCCTCCTCTTTAAAGGCACTACTTCCATAAGGGTTCTCAATAAAAAAAACATTCCTAAAGCATAAGTGGAGTCCACTCCGTAGATACAACAATAATGGATTACAAAGGGTTCACCTCCCATTCCACATATATCAAGTAAATTCATAGAGTGATATCATATCATGATGAAATTTAAATGATTGAAAGTTGTTGCAAACCACAAAATTATGATATACATACATACATACATATACATATATGTATGCATATATACATATATGTATGCATATATACATATATGTATGTATATGTATGTATATGTATATTATATATATACATGTATATATATGTACACATATATACATATACATATACATATACATATACATATACATATATGCCACTATTCTTCTATATGATTACAATGATTATGATTACTATGTCACTTGATCACATGTTACTAATACAATATTTCCTTGTGATGATTATATGATTTTTGGATGTTCCACATGATTCCAATGATTATGATTATATTTTCCTCACATGTTATTGACATGATCTCTTTTTATGGCAATTATAAAAACTTCCATAATTCTCACAATCATATCCTATGCTTTTACACTTGGTCCATGTCTATCCTAACCACACAATTATATATTATACTTGTGCTTTTTCATGATGATATCAAACACTCCCTTCTATTTAGAGGATATTTCATATGACACATGATTCTCTTTAGAATTTTAATCATATGTATTAATAAAACCTATTATTTTCCATGGTTACATGATCATCTATGGCTCTTGTGCATATCTTCTACAAGTTTACACATATATTTATTTTCATGTTACACTTATCATTCTTATAGCTTACAGTCACATGACTAAGATGGTTATGATTTTCATCATGATATCTCACCTTTACTTGATCTTATAAGATGCTTTTATCCAACACTCTGTGGTTATATTTCTCACACTACTAGGGGAATCAGTGGGGGCATAGAGTTGCCTATCATTAAATATACTTTCACAAGCATGTCATTAGTATCTTTCTCTTGGTATCGTGCATGATGCTATCATGATATTATTATATGATCATTTAGATTTTTTACATCTTTATCTACTAATTGGAAGGGGCAAGTGAGATCACTAATATTCCTCTTATTTAAGCATAGTCACAAGCTATTTGCAGACAGTATTGCATCCATTTGGTTGCCACATGGAAAGACTTATCCATGCTACTGCTTTAATAGTGGTATCTCTATCCCTACCTCTCTTTTCTTTTCATTTTTACTTTATTATGGACAACACATTATTGTTTTTAAATTTGTATGTGATGTTAATCATTGCTTTCCTTTCCATTTTCTAGGTTTTGAAGATTAAGCACTCATTTTAAGAGAATAAGTACTAAGGTATAGTCGTCATCCATATTAATATCCTTTTTATGAGGTTTTGTGCATTTACTTTCTCATTGGTTGTGTGTGTGTTTTCTTTGATATGCATCCTCATAGTAGTTAATATACACATCAAAATGGATGCAAAGTAAAATAATGAATATTATATACCCATGCCCCTTTCCCCTATGTTTTGGGCCCACTTCAACTATTGTAACCTCTATGCAATAACAAGCACACAAGTGACATTTTTTTACTAAGAATGGGTACATAGCCCAAGCCTTATCAATTCTTATTTGCACTCATTATCATGGAATAATATTGATCCTTAGTTTTACCCCTTTCATACTCCATATCACATCTATAATCATGAAAGTGATCTCAATTGTCTCTTCACTAGCAAAATGGTTCCTTTGGTTTTAAAATTCAAATCCTTTTTGGGGCCAACATTACCTATCTTTGTGACCATTATGTGTTGACTCAAGGCACAAAAGCATTTCGTTGGCCCTTGCTATTGTACTTAAATGGCTAACCTTAGTTAATTTAGGCATGCTAGATCTAATAATCTCCTATTGGCACTTTGAAGTTATCATTTCCTACTTGCACACATTAACAAGAGCATATTATTAGAATATCCACATTACATGAACATCCAAGGCATCTTTCATATTTTAGAGTGTTGTTGCTGATCACTCATCTAGATATTTAGTCATTATCCTTACATGGTTTGAAATAAGGGAGTAATTATTAAGAACATGTTTTTATGTAAGAACAAACTGAGGATATCAAGGCAAGCCTAAATCAAGTTTTAGAAAAATTAGCAAAGATTATGTTTGTAGGTATAAATTAAATCCATACTTGTAGATTAAATCCATAATCACAGTAGTGATCTAGAGTGCCAGACAAAGAATTTTCTCAAATATAGTTGATATTTATGTGTTATTAATCAATCATCATTTCACATTTATTATTTTTTGAGCTAGAAAATTTCATTATTGTATTCAATTTCTAAAACATTCATTTTTTGCATTTATCTATTTTTCATTTTTAACTTCCATTACATCTATGTATACATAATTTAAGGGTTTTAGGTCAAATCAAAATGATTTTGCAATTTGATGGGAGGTAAAGCCTAATCTAATACCTCTTCATCTTAGAGCCAATGACTAAGAGGTATCTATTCTACCAAAGTTGCCTATGCATGATCCCGATCCCTCTATTTATTGCACCTCTAGAAAGCTTGAACCTTGATGGTGTAATCAAAGAACATATCACCACCCTAACACATTATACTCAACCAACTAAACTAGAACCTTTTGATATGTAAAATATATTCTCAATATTAATTCTATTAATTTATTTTCTTAAATGTGTGGAAAATATTAATCCAAGAGGCCCATAGTGGAGCACCCTAACTTTGCTTTTCTCAAAATCCTACGTGGAAATTTTAAATCACTCCCAATTTTGTACAACAATTTATTTGGCAACTCATCTTCTAACCAAAGTTTGAGGACCACATCAACATGCTTTTTGTTGAGGTGTCCAAAAAGACACAAAAAAAAGTGACCAATAGTTGTGCACTAAGTCATGTTTTAATGGTGTGCTGATGTGACATCACATAATTTATTTTTTGTGTATTTCATGAATAAAAAATGTTTTACACTTAGATATTAAGGTGCTCCACTTCTAAACCCATTAAGACTACTTCTATCCCCACTATTAGACCCAGCTCTGCTACAGGCCCTTCTCCCCTAAACTTTTACACTGTGATAAAACGTGTTTGTGGGGTTGGAGCCAGTTGGATCGAGGGTTGAAAGAGAGGCTACTGCTCTATATAAAGGACGGTAAATGGCAACGAAGCTCTACCGTCCAGCATTAGGGTTTGGGTGGGAACATAATTAGGTGTAGGCAACTACGGTTGGAAGGGATGCAGGATGAATATTGAAGCACGCGTTCCTAGCCTCTGCACCAAATATTGGTGTAGGAGGCCCTACATGCGTGCAATATCAACACAGTGGCCATGGCTTTCTGCTTCTGTTTGAGCTGCCAATGATCCAAGTTCCAACATATAGTCCGGCTGCTTACATTCTAAAGCAATCTGGAAGCAATACAGAACCTTCGCAGGTCCTGATCGCTTCTAAACTGTTTGCTTTCTCTACTGTTTGTTATTGTTCTTGTTAGGCTCATTTATTTCTTTAAATTTGTTTTTGCTTGCCATAGTTGCTGATCACTAATCAGCTAATCTGAAATCTCCAGCTCCATTGTTTAAAGAGCAGCCTTTTCCTTGTTTAAAGTGGTAACAGTATTTGTTCTGACTTGACGCTACCCTACTGCTCCCAAGAGCTGCAGCTTACTAGATCTCTATGTTACTTAATTGTCCTCTTGGTTAAATGGCATCGATTTCCAAATTGTTGATGGTATAATAGCTGCTTAATCAACAGCAATATTTACTCATTTATGTATATTTTGTATTTTAAGGAACTTTACTTAAGCACAGCAGGTTTCTGTTTTTGTAGAGGTAAAAGTTTTTGCCCTAACTTAACTTCTTGCTGCCAAGAGCAATTACAGACTGCTAGCTGGTTAAGCAGCTTTACTAAACCAGAAGTTGATTTCTATTTTTTTTTTTCTTCTATGAGGATCTCTTAGACACCACCCATTTCTAAGTTTTCCAATTCCTACTCAGGATCCATCACATTGTTGAGTTAAGCAGCTCTCCTAAACTAGCAGCCAGTTTCCAAATTTTTAGCGGTAAAAGGGCTTTTAACAAAAAAGTTGGTTTCCAAAGTTTTTGCCTCTCAAGGAGCTCTACTTAAACAACATCCAGTTTTTCATTTTTAAGTAGTAAAAGTTTCTAGCGGGACTTGAACCTGATCCGGGACTGCTTGCTCCGAGTTAGAGCTTACCAATCCCCACATCACAGCATGAGCTCTGCCTAAGTAACATCGATTTACCAGGTTTCAAGTGGCGAAGGAGCGGCTTAATCAACAGCCAGTTTCTAATTTTGAAGTGTTAAAAAGTTCCTGTTGTAATTTTAACCTAATTTCAGAAATTCCATAAATTCATTTTCTGATTTTAACTTAAGACCTCTTGCCTTGAAAAGTTAGACTTACTAGTCCCCTGTGAAATCATACATATATTAGATTGATAGATATTTATCATATTTTTAAAAGAGAAAAAAGTTGAAAACAAGCTGTTAACTAGTGCACCCTGTATAAAGGTGAAGAGTACTGCCATTTTTGAAGCTTTCTTCAATCCGTTAAGTATCATTGAGCTTGAGTATCAAATTACTTGGAACCTAGATGTTCAGGGAAACTTTGACGTATGCCTGAATTATCTTGTGACATGTTTGTTTACTTACCTTTTACCCTGTTCTTGTGGCCATTAGAGGAGGGCTTATGTCCAGGAGCTTCTTGTATCTGGTTGCTTCCTTTGCAATAAAATTGGCTTCGTTTGCAATAAAATTATTTCATAAAATGTTGTATAATTGATAAGTGAATGATACCAAGGCCCAATTCAAATTGTAATATCATAAAGTTATGACTTTGGTGATCGAAAAGTTATTGGTTTGAGTAAACACAATCCTTTATTAGGGATGACAGAATTAGCCGGAAGAAATCCCACATTGTATTTCGAAAAGGGGTAGCTGGAATCATGAGTGCAGAAAACCTATACATTATTCTACCTTCGGGTACCCTACCCCTACTCTGCCTTAAAGTATCAATTAGAGATTGACATTATAAGTAACAAGCATTAAAATGATAAAATTAATTGGTAGGTTTTCTTTGAATAATAAGCTCAAAAATTGGAATAATAATTTGAAGTTTACATATGTAGACAAGTTCTTAAATATAATATTCATGTTTGGTTTTGTTCAAATAATAAACTCAAAAAATCATAATTTGAAGTTACATATGTAGATAAATCCTTAAATATGATATTCATATTTGATTTTGTTCAAATAAAAAGTTAAAAAAAAATCGAAATCGTAATTTGTAGTTACATATGTAAAAATTGTTAATGAAATAGTTGGAAGGATGTCAAATTATTTTCTTCCATTTGCATATTGTGGCTGTTATCAATTTGTCATGGCTCATAGAGGCTCTATATCTCCTTGTGTTGGGCTCTACCTATACAAAAAATCTTGTAATCAATCAAATGCAAGGTGTAATGCTTTGCAACAAGCTTTTCTACTATCATTACATTTGTCACTCTTTATAATGGGTATAGTTAATGTTGATCGGTTCTTCTCAACAACACAAGAACTAGAAACTTGGAAGAGAAGATGAATGAAGAGTGTGCACAATGGTCATGGATGTCCATAGATTACTTGCCAACTAGCTTGGCTAGGGTCAAAGTGTGCCGACCAATCTTTATTGTAGTCTTGTAGCCATCTAGTTTTGTGAATTTAATTTATTCAAGTTTTATCAATGAAGCTTCTTTTAGATTGTACATTTTCAGCAAGGCATTCATGGGGCCATTTCTCAATAATCTTACCTCATACCATTATGGATTCAAAGCATATGCAATCATTTGTAGAGGGATCAACTTCTCCCACCTTTTTTGAATGATGGGGTGAATATGATCATTGTAAAACCCTAAAGTGAGGTTTATCATTTGGCCAAGCATTTCATCAATGCACTTGTAGATTTTCCTATCAAAATCTCTAAATTTGGTGATGGTGGAAAAAGTTGTACAAAAGTGTGATGTATCTTACATTCAATCAAAAAGTATCATTGATCACAATCTCCCTCTCTTAGTGTGGACTGACTTCTTTCAAATGATCCAATCATCTCTAGTAAGAAAAAATAGGAAGTGAATAAAGTTTCAACTAGTTTGAGGAATTCTTTCTTTGTAAAGGTTAGAAAAATTCTAATGAGGTGTGGTGGTTCTAAATAAATGCTTGCACCTCCCTTGCATCCATCATTACTGATATCACCCACACTCTCTTTTAGTATTGAGTGCTTTATTCATAGTATGCACATAATTAGGGATCTAATTAATGTGCTTGAATGTATGCAGATTGAATCAATGTACTTGCTGCTCTACAAGCATATGGTGCATCAAACCACCTCCACTACATTTTGAGGACTAAACCTCTCAATGGTTCTCTTAGGATTTGAAACTAAAATTCAATATCTTTTCATTTCCTTGAGCAATCAATCACACACAAGAAGCAAGATCCATCAATACATGATTTTTTTTTTTCAAGAGTGGTTCCCAATCTAGCCTTGCTTGGACCCACATAACTAGGACTTGTACAAAAGAGATTGAACAACATTGAAAGGAATGCCATCAACAAAATGGAAATTAGCAAGGACCATCTTTGCTTGCCTTGTCAAGTATTTCTTTGTACAAAGGGGATTAAGCAACTTAAAAAGGAAAAACATCACCAAAATCAAAATTGACAACAATCTCATCTTCAACCTCCCTTGCACATTAAACATGTTTGTGACTGGGTTTGGTGTGGATGAACATGTAGCTTTCTATTTCCCTTAGACAACATTATGATAACCTCAAATGGAAAATGATGGTGGATTGCTTGAATCTTGTGGTGTACTAAAAATTGTTGGTGCGACAATGTCCTATTGAAATAATTTGATCATCCCAAGCACTCATTTCAAGTGAGTTTATCACGAGGGCCAATGCCTTTCCCAGGGTAGGGGTATGCAAAAGCCCTTGTAATGTTGTCATTCCAAGGCTATGTTGCATTTTTATTTTAAACTTCCATTTGAATTAAATACACTATGTGTCAAATATTGTTGCAAACTATCACAAAGGCTTTTTGGTTATATGACCCTTTTGACATATGTGCTAACTTTGAAAGGCAATCAAATTTCAATACACTAGTAATTGAACTGCTTGTGGTTGTGCTTGCGGTTTGCATTTGGTTGCCATAAATTGATTCCTCATTGATTTCATTCTCCAAATCAAGATTGGTATTAACATTCTATGTGTCCATCTTGACTTTGGAAATGGATGCAACATATGATAACAATATAAAAATAAAAAATAGGCACGACAATTTTTAAATTTCAAAAAACAAACATCTTAGGTTCTTAACTAGTTGAAGTAATGTGGTTTCCTTTAGCCATCAAATAAATTTACATTTTTAGGTGTCAATGGAGAACTAGCCTTTAAAAAGTTTAAGGTCTCAAATAGAATTAATGTTATTGCCATCAAATCATTTTTAAAAAAAAATTATATGTTATCTACCATTAGTGACAACAACAAATGTACCATGGGAGTTCAATTATTGTTCTATCGGGTGCAAACAAATTTATGCCAATCCATAAGATGACCAAATAAATTGGTAAGAAGGGAAAGCCAAGGTTTAAAATTATGTGTAAGACAATTAAATTGTTTCAAACTGGTGTAAAAAATGGACAACAATAATTTAAATTAAAGAGAAACGAAAACAAAAAAAAACAAAAAAAAACAAAAGAAACAATAAGGTGTTTTTTTGCATAAATATAACCTAACATTTTCATCTTCTTTGCAAGCAAAAAGGTTGAAGTGAAATCCTAGGGTTAGGTTTAATTTGTGAGGTGTTCTATCAAATTTCAAATTTTTGTATAGTAGTGATATTGGAGAAATCGAGATCATTATAGAATTGTAGATGGAGAGACATGATGAAAAATGAAAAATATGCTTATAAGTTGTAATTGTATGACACTCTTGAGTCATTGACAACTATAAATGCTTGAAAATGGGGGCAAATGAATGTAGTGTTGATATTACAAAATAACAAATCTACAAAAAACTAAACAATGTGCTTAAAAATTGGTAAAAACACTTAATGGCCTTGTTTATGACTTAAATAGAAATGACAAAGTAAGCAATGAATAATGAGAGAGCAAATAGATATAAACATTTTAATTTTGATATTGACAAAGCTTGTAGGGACAACAAGATACACTAGGGTTTTGAAAAATTAAAAAAAGTAAAATTTTTGTGACTTAAACTTTAATTGAAAGTCAATAGATGTGTTATCTTGATCCCTCTCTCATTGAGGCATCTCCATATAGGGAAATGTCTGAAGATCAGGGGGGGCATGTCCTTGGGGAACATTGGAAAATTTACCCCTTTTGTTATAAGAAATTTTGCTTTTGGTCACACTTTCTAAACTAAAATTACCATACAAAAAGTCTTTGGTTTGCATATGACAAATAATTTCTTTAGCTCTTTTCGCTCCACTATTTCCTTTAATCATTTTGAGTAAAGTGCAATTTTTATTTCTAATGATATTCGGTCTACAAAGACACACAAAAGTTTAATATACCATTTGTACAAAAGGGATATAAATTGAGTTGAGATGAAAAGTGCACAACCCTACACTTTGTCCCCTTTGTTTTACGAGTGGCCTAAGTGCATAGTCCTAACACATGATTTTATTCAATTTGGTGCGCTTTTTGACTCCAAAGTTGATTTCACATTGAAAAATATGGTTTCACTCCCATTTAGACTAGAACGTCCTTTACTCACTAGAGTTGTACTTGCAACCTTGACCTAATATAGGCCCAATACCCTTATAGCCTTGACCTTCCATTTCTAATTTCAAAATTCATTGTGGCTTTAAAATTTTAAATTTGTGCATCACTTGCCATCTTGTATATAAAAAAATTAACGTTTTTTCCTAGAACTTGCGTAAAAGGACATCACCCCTAAGTCATTGCACATCATTTGAAATCACTCGCTACTTATTAATATCCATTATTAATTATTGTTAGCTCTATATAGCTCTATCTTCATATTAGCCACAATGACTACATCAACAAATAACAAACTCTAATTCTTGCACTTAGTCTACTAAGACATTAATTACACTTCATATTTTGTACCAAGTCTCAAGCACTCATTACAATATTATACCACATAATTGTCAACCTACTTATGCATCTATTGCATAGTTGCTAGTGTGTTTCCAACTTATTATGAAATTATTGAATTGATCAATGGGAATTGAGTAAGTCTTGGGGATTCTCCATTATCATATTAAGCTCTAATTGCGCTTCTTAGTACCACCAAGTTTTCTATTTGTAGGTATAGAAAAAATCAAATAAATTTTGTAGATAATGAAATCCCAACTCATCAAAGATTAGAACCATGGGTTTTAGGTTAAAACCATGCTCAAGTTAAAGGTGGTAGAGGAAGATCAAAATTGTAGATTTATCCTTGGTTGTATTAGCACAAATTCTAAAAACGGTTCAATTCAAAATTGTCATTTTACTTTATATGCATCTAATTTTAAGTGATTATAAATTATAGCTAAAAAGTTGCAATCAACATAGCATACAACTAAGATTTAGAGGTCAAGGCTACCCAAAAAGGTGCAATGCACCCTAAAAAGGTCTATGGTCACCCCTACAAATCTAATCCAAGTATTTGCACAAATTTTGATTTGATAGTGCACATTGAACATAAATTATTTTTTATTAAGGATAAATAGGTTATTATGGGCTCCTAAAATCTAGTTATATCAAGTTGCTGGTAAAATAACTGTGAATCAACATTAAAACATCCAACATCTAAACCAAATTTTGAAAGGGCATGTAACCTTGTACAACAACCAATCTACACAATGCCATTTCTTTTCCTTGCCATTGACACCCCCTTTGCATAGGGATGGGAATTTGAAATAGATTTAGGAAACCTCTCTTCCTTCTTTGTACAATTGTCCAAGACAACATTTTCAGTTTCTCCTCTCTCAAAGAAGTCGTAGGAGCATGAATACTCACACATTCCACAACTAAAGCACCATAATCAAAAGCATGAGAGGATTGAAATTTTTTCAAAGGAGAATCTACAACTTGAGATGACAAAGCCACTAGGGACATACTAACCACAAGAGACCCATGAACCATCACCAAGGGGGCTAGACACAAATCTTCATCCACTAGAGGGACAAGGATAGTATAAGTATCCATAGTCAAATGGTTGGGGAGGCCATTTCTCCACCAAGTAGGTGAACCCATAGTCTTGCATAGAGAGCGATGACACTTTGAAGCAAGACAACCGATAGCAAAGCACCATTTGCACCAAAATTGTAGACTCTCATAATCAATCAACTAAGTCCATTTTCTATCCAAAACCATCAAAATGATCTCCCCATGAAGAGCCTTGGAAATGTCAATGTCCACCAAGATACGAGAAAAAGTAGAATAGTAGATATTAGATGTAGTGGAACCCACCTTCACAAAATGACCGATAACATTGTTGATATCCTTAAAACAAGTCATACTAGAAATGAAGAGAGAGGTTGGGAAACTTGACCTAAACATGTGTGATATTAAGATATTTCATCATAGGGTTGAAAGAAGGAAACCATAGTTTGAGAGAGAGGGAATGTTATCACTACATCCACAATTGGCAATTCAACACCACCTTCATATCCTTAGAAAACAAAAAAACTTGTGGTAAAGAAGCTCCTAACACAAGGATACAACTTGATTGTGCCACTTGTGAGAGGCCTCCAAGACTTCAAAACCCATTTTTGCAAGTCTGAGAGAGAAGGCAAAAAATTATTAAATCTACAAATCAAACTTCTATAAGCATAAAAATTCTCGTTATCGGTCACCTCCTGCCCACAAACCATGACAAAGGGAAATGTGAGCAGAAGGGTGGTGTAGTCACATATGGAGGGTCCACAAAAGATTATCCAACCATGTAGCCTAGAGTTCAACACAATGAAATAACACAAGAAATTCTCAAAAAACATGAATTATCATTGATTCAACAACTTTCCATCTCACATAAATCATATGCCTTATATGTGGAATGACTAGGGCTCACATGCCTACCACAAGGGCATTGAGATATTACAATTGACACAAGGCCTTATTACAATTTGCAACCTTGAAGGCTGAAACTAACTGCTATTTATTGATTAATGATCTAACTAATTTCTAATGGATTACAAATGGTCTTAAATATGAATCTCTAGCTTCAATTATGATCTATGTCGGCCTCAAGGGTTTAAAACCCAATGCAAGATCAAACGTGTAGGCTAGCCAACGAACATGAAAGACAACCATTTGGGAAGTGAAATATATTGTGGATCTCCAAGAAAGTTACCCTTGGACCTAAATTTCCTGAATGATGTTCCATTAAGCTCCGCATGTTTCAAAAAAGGTCTGCTCAACCAATCCAAGCTAGCTAGGCCTTCAATGTTGTGTCTAAGAATTGTTAGTGAAATTCTAAGAGCGATAACTTTCTACAAACAAATGCAAATCACTTGAATTTTGGATATGTTGTAGATGACCTCATGTAGAAGCTATATCTTGCTTCGTGAGCTGAGAAATGATAATGTGGTAAGATGTAGAAGAAACCGTTGAGACAAATACAAACTAAATTTCAAAGAAAAGAAATGTTTTTGGTTGATAGAAGATTGCTTTACAACTAGGGATACTCTTGCATCAGACACCTGGGGTTGGAAGAAAGTTGAGTCCCTCACTTTCCAGGGGATAGAGGAAAACCAAAGTGGTTCACCTCAGCCAGAGAAATCCATGATGAATCCTCCATTGGTATGCCTTTCCACTTTACCAAGTACTCGTTGTAATACTTGTTCCTAGTGCTCTTCCCAATTATGGTGTCAAAGATCTGCTCAATCTGCTCTAGTAGTTGATGTGGTAATTACTCCTCCAAACCAACTTATTTGTTACTCCCACTTGTCTGTCCTTCATAATACTCATAGATGTCTGCAACATTGAAAAATAGGTTATATACCAAGTGCTTCTGGTAAATCCACTTCATATGCATCTCTTGAATGAAACTTCCTAAGAATCTTACATGGTCCAATATTCCTCATATTGAACTTATTGTATGTTCCTATTGGAAACATTTCCTTCCTGAGATATATCATAACTTCATCCCCAACAACAAATTCCTTATGTCTCCTCTTCTCATCTTCCTTCTCCTCATACTTGTTATTCACGTCCTCCAAGTGTTTCTGGACCTGACTATGCAATGTTTCCATGAATCTTGCAAATTATTCTACTTCTACACTCCTCTTATCCTCCATACTAATTTCTTTGAGCTCCACAACTCCTCTAGGATGTGCTCTTGTCACAATCTCAAATGGTGTCTTCCTTGTACTTCAGTTTACTGAATTATTGTATAAATTTTTTTCTTGCAGTAGAATTATGTCCCAATTTCCTACCTTATCTCTAATCAAACATCTTAATAAGTTACCCAAACTCCTATTTACTACCTATATTTGTCCATCTGTTTGTGGGTGATATGTTGAACTGAACTTTAGGTTTGTCTTCATCTTTTTCCACAATATCCTCCAAAAGTATCCAATGAACTTGGTGTCCCTATTTGAAACTATACTCTTTGGTAATCCATGCAATTTCACAATCTCTTTGAAAAATAAGTCAATGACATGCACACCATCATTAGTCTTCTTGCAAGGAATAAAATGTGCCATCTTAGAAAATATGTCCACTACTACCATTATATAATCATATCCTCTTTGTGTTCTTGGTAATACCAATATGAAATCCATGCTTATATCTTCCCAAGGTCTCTCTAGTACCATCAAAGGTTTGTACAATCTAGTATTATGACTACTCCCTTTTGTTAATTGACAAAATTTGCAACTTTGAACATACTTCTTGACATCCTTATATATCTACGACCAAAAATAGTGTTCATTCACCAAAGCTACTATCTTATCCACTCCAAAATGTCTTGCAAGTCCTCCATTATGCTTCTCCTTAATCAAACTCTCCCTCATTGAACTCCTTGGAATACACAACCGATTTCCCTGGAACAACATATCTTCTTGAATGAAATAATCCAACCATTGATTCCTATCTGTTACTACAGGCTCCTTACATGCTTTCCATACTTCTGCAAAATCTGGATCATCCTTATACATATGTTTCAGTTCCTCAAAACCCAACACTTCTACCTTCATTCTTTTCAACAACTTCCTCCTTCTGCTCAATGCATCCACAACTTTATTTGACTTACCACTCCCATGCTTCAACACAAATGTATAACTCTGCAAGAATTCAACCCATCTCATATGCCTCTGGTTCAACTTTCCCTGACTGTTCAAATACTGCAAGGTTTGATGGTCAGTGCACAATAAAAAATCCTTAGGCAACAAGGAATGTCTCCACTTCTTCAAGGCTTGAACTATGGAATAGAACTCCCAATCATAAACTAAATATCTCCTTCTAGCATCATTCAACTTTTCACTAAAATAAGCTATAGGTCTTCCTTCTTGACTCAACACTACTCCTATTGCATTTCCATTGGCATCACAATCAACATGAAATAATTTATCAAAATCAGGTAATGCTAACACTGGTTGCTTTGTCACCCTTTTCTTCAACAATTCAAAACTTCTTTGTGCTTTGTATGTCCACTTAAAGTCTTTCCT
Source organism: Sequoiadendron giganteum (assembly GCA_007115665.2). Classification (NCBI taxonomy): domain Eukaryota; kingdom Viridiplantae; phylum Streptophyta; class Pinopsida; order Cupressales; family Cupressaceae; genus Sequoiadendron; species Sequoiadendron giganteum. The sequence continues at coordinate 454,156,450 of CM021106.1, forward strand.
ATCTCCTCTCATTGTTTCTATCATGGGTGTGCAAATGATACTAAAGCTCCTTATGAATTTCTGGTAGAAACTTTCCAATCCATGGAATGATCTTACCTCTCTAATGTTTACTAGTGTAGGCCACTCAACAATTGCTCTAACCTTCTCAAGGTCCATCTTAAATCCTTCGACAAAAATGACAAATCCCAAGTACACCAAATCTGTCTTCATAAAGCTACACTTGATGTTTATCAACAACTTCCCTTCTCTCAACCTTTATAATGCTTGTCTGATGTGCCACAAATTTTCTTCTCTAGTCTTGCCAAAAATTAGAATATCATCCAAATATACAATGAAGAACTTACCCAAGAATTGCTTCAATGCCTCATTCATCAACCTCATGAAAGTGCTAGGTGAATTGGTCAGTCAAAAAGGCATCACTAACCACTCATACAATCCTTCATTAGTCTTAAATGTAGTCTTCCATTCATTTCCTTCTCTCATTCTGATTTGATGATATCCACTCTTTAGGTCAATCTTCGTGAAATACTTTGCTCTACTCAAACAGTCCATAATGTCATCCATCCTTGGCAATGGGAATCTATACTTAACTGTGATCCTATTGTTTTTTCTTCAGTCTATACACATTCTCTACTCTCCATCTATCTTTGGTTCTAGTATAATAGGTACCGCACATGGGCTTAAGCTTTCTTTGATCAATATCTTCTTCAACAACTCTTGTATTTGTCTGTTCATCTCCGCATTTTCAACAGGTGTCATCCTATGTTCTTTTTGGTTTGGAAAAAAATCTCCAAGTATTAGATCTATATGATGACTGATGCTCTAAACTGGTGGAATTCCATTTGGTACATTCTCTGATATGATATATTCATACTCTATCAATAGTTCTGCTACTTTTGTTTGTTGTGAGTCTTCCTCCTTTGCGGTGGGATTCTTTGTCTTTGGATTACCACCCTTCTTTGGAATCAATGAAAAACACATGCTCTCATGCTTCAATCCTTCCAGAAACTTCCTTCCATCTACCAAACATAGTCTTGCAGTGCCACATACTCCCTTTTTTCCCTCTTCTTCCAAAGATATCAATTTAGTTCTCTTGCCATTTGAAGTCACAATGTATGCATTCTTCCTCCCATCATGACTTTATTTCTTATCATATTGCCACAATATTATTAACAATAAATGGTATGCATCCATGGGCATAATATCACACACCACTTCATCATTATATGATCCTATATGAAATTTCACCAAACACTGCTCATTTACCAAGATCTTATGTTTGTCTTGAATCCATGCTATCTTGTAGGGCTTTGGATATTTCAACCTCTTCAAATTCAACTTGGTTACCATCTCTTTTGAAACCAAATTATCGGTACTACCACTATCAATGATAACTTTACATAACCTTCCTTCGGATTTACAAATTATCTTGAAAAAATTCTTCCTTTTCGGTGGTTTCTCAATCACTTCTTCATGTATCAAAGCTCTCCTCATTACTAATGATTTTCCTTTCTCTGGTTTCCCAATTGAACTAGGGGATCCAACAGGTTCTTCATCCACATAAGCTGTTCGTCTAGTATTTTCAATTATCTTTTTGGTACTTCCCTAATGAAATTCAAATGCTTTATGTCCTTCACCTCCACACTTGAAACAGGTTCCTCTTACCGGTTTCTTCTCAGATCTTCCTTCATCTCTCCTATATCCATCATTGCATTAGGAATTATGACCTCCTTTATCATTGTGATATAAATTTCTTTCCTCTCTTCCCCTACGGTATGAATTATTTTCCTTCTCTTCATTGCGGTAGGGTTATCCATCCTTGTTTTTCTCTATATATGGTCTCCTCTCTCTGGATTGTGATCCACTTCTTTGGAATCTTCCTCTTGCACTTCTTTGTCTTTTCTTTTCTTGAAATTCAAATTCAAATTTTCTTCTACCTTTAGTGCAAATTGGTATGCTTCCTCAATTGTTGTCATCTTTACCAAGCTCAATTCTTCTTGGATGTTTGTTTCCAATCCATTGATGTACCACACAACCTTCTCTTTGCTTTCTTCACTATGTCTATTTTTTATGATCATCTTGTAGAATTCTTCAGTATACTCTTTGACAAACTTCTCTTTTTGCCTTAGGTTCTACAATCTTTTCAACAATTCTAGTTCAAAATCAACATGTATGAATTGATTCTTCAACTTTGTCACCATCCTATCCCACTTTGTGATTTTATCCTTTCCTCTCCCATTCCTATCCAATTAAAATTCTTTCCACCATATAGCAACATGTCCTTTCAACTTAGTTTTTGAAAATCTCTCTATTTGGATCTTCAATTTCCTCATACTCAAAGTATTCTTCCATATCATTGATCTAATCAATCAATTCCTTAGAGTTTAAATTTCCCACGTAATTTTGAATTTCAATTCTAGGTCTCTTACCAATCTTGGAAATAAATTTTAACGTCTTTACCTGATCTGAATCTTCTTCTTCTTATAGGCTTTCTTCATTTTGATTTGCAACATGATCCAATTCATCATAATCACCTTCATCTACATGTCTAGGGTTTAGAACTCTCCTTTTGTCTTCTTCTACAACATCTAACCAAACTCTCATTGCTCTCATAATTTCCAACATTTCATCCATTTTTCTTGCAATATTTTCCATAACAAGCACTCTTCTTGGTAGCATCTCTCCCCTTGGATCCGATGCAACTGCCTCAATTTGATGATCTGGCTACAAGGTCTCAACTACCTCACAGTCAGTGCTTGGATGAAAACACATGTAATCTACCTTAGATCAGTGATCTGTTCACCACAAGGAATGCCTACTTAGGAATAAAAAACTCACTCTAATACCACTTGGTGTAGTCATAGATGGAGGGTCCAAAAAGGGTTGTCCAACCATGCAGCCTAGAGTTCAACACAACATAATAACATAAAAAGATGCTTAGAAAAAATGAATTATCATTGTTTCAACAAATTTCCATATTACATGCATCATATTCCTTATATGTGAAATGACTAGGGCTCGTACGCCTATTGTAAGGGCATTCAAGTTATTACAATTGGCACAAGGCCTTATTACAATCCACAACCTTGAAGGATGAAACTAACTACTCATTACTGACTAATGATCTAACTGATTTCCAATGAATTATAAATGGTCTTAAATATGAATCTCTAGCTTCAATTATGATCTGTGTCGACCTCAAGGGTTTAGAAACCCAATGCAAGATCAAACTTGTAGGTCAACCAACAAACATGAAAGATAACCCTTCGAGAAATGAAATGTATTATAAATCTCCAAGAAAGCCCCTTGGACCTAAAATTCGTGAATGATGTTCCATTAAGATCCACACATTCTGGAAAAGGTTCGCTCAACCAATTTGAGCTAGCTAGGTCCTGAATACTTTGTTTGAGAATTGACAGTAAAATTATGAGAGCGACAACTCTCTGCAAATCACCTAAATTTTGGATATGTTGTAGATGACCTTGTGTAGAAGCTATATCCTACTCCATGAGCTAAGAAATGACAATAGAATAAGATGCAAAAGAAACTACTAAGACAACTATAGACTAAACTATAAAGAAAGGATTTTTTTTTGGTTGATACATGATTGTTTTACAACCAGGGATGCTCCTGCATCAAAGGGTAGATGAACTTTACCTCATTGAGAGAGGCAAGATGAACTATGAACCTCTAAGCCTTCTTTAGTCACAAAGGAATGAGCAAGAACCATCCCAAGCATGCAAGCATGTACTAGACTAGATCCAAGAACCACAACCCTACCTAAGGCACTTTGATGCAATTCAACAATTGAGAAACCAAAGAGGTTTGTCAATTGTTGCAACTTTCCTTCACAAAATCAACACTTGAGACAATTTAAAATAAAAACTCCAGCATAAAATATTTTATTACATTCAAGTTTACAAACTCAGAAAAATAACTATTACAATCCATATTGGAAGCCCCATTTGCAACTAAAATCAACTATAGGAAAGATTCAAATCTAGAATGCAAAACACCTATAGGCAAGTTTCAAAAATCAGCTACAACTCCACAAACCCATCATTTTTTTCCATCACCGCTCCCTGATTATCATGAATATTTTAAAACGCCTTCTGGGTTTTGTGCGTCTCCTTCCTAGCTTTTTAGAACTTTTTGAATTTCTTGATTTCATTACCATATGAGAGTTTTTCCCAATTTACTGAAACTGAGTCTCAGAGTCACGACCCAGACAATCTTCCTCTCCCCAAAATGCTAGTTAGAAACCCCCACCTCCTCCATTATGGCGTGGTAATTCATGTCATTGGCCTCTTGAATGTTTTTGCCAAGAAAATTTCAAATATTTTCCAAAATTATCATCCACTCCCTCTTTTCGGCACCTCCACACCCACAAAATTTTATTCCCTTTCTTTTTATTTAATCTAAGGAGTTACAAAAATAATTAAAAAAATTAATATCCCAATCTGGGCATTGGATTTTACATTCCAAGTGTAATGTGAAATATTACCAAATGTCTTCACATTTCATCTGAATTTGGATCCAAACAAAGTGTAGAAAGAAAGGGCCTTTCAAGGTTGCAGAAGGAGAGTTAATTCATGCCTACAAGATAAAAAACAAACCCAAAATTGAAAAAGGAAAAATTAAATAAAAGACCTTTTTTTTTGTTGTGCAGGATTACCCGTGCACCCAGATGCTCCTGCATCAAACACCCAAGGTAAGAATAAATTTTCCATGAGTTGGAACTCATGAACATTTAAAAATCTCGTGTTTATTCTTCAACCATCTTTATTCTTTACCAACTTGTTTCTTCTTGTTCACCCTGCTCTGAATCTTCCTATCTCTTCCTTCCTTCATCCTTCCTCTCCTTCTTCTCGTCATGAAATTCATTTAAAATACCAATGTTGTTCTTTCCACCCTACTTCTTCACTATCAACACTTGCATACAAATTACCATTGACAAATTCATAGAAATCAAAGAATTTTATTTTCACTTCTTTCTCACCTTGTCTTCCTTCATCCTCCTCTTCTTCTATGTCAATAAAGTTTATCATACCTTTTAGTTTTTTCAATTTTTAACCTGTTATTGTTGCCCATAACCATCTTTCCCATTTCACTTTATTTCACCAACTCATCAAAATACAAATCGGTTTGAACATCAACTTCAACAAATTTTGAAAAATCAACACCATGTCATTTCCATATAAATCAACCTCTTCTTTATTAGCAAATAATTCTAAAAATTCAAACTTTACCTCAATGTTTGTTACAAATTTTATTTCACCTTTTGTTAACACAAGCCACTCCTTCTCTACTACTACAATTTGCATTAATAAGTCACCTTCTTCTTCATTTGCTACTGCTCCACTTTCCTTATTCAATTTCTTCGCCATAAACTCTTCTTCACTCTCTTTTCCCAAAAATTCTAACGTTTCTAAGTCCTTCAACAAACCAAACTTTTCTGCAACTTCATGGTTATCTTCTACAACAATACTATCCTTTTCATGTACAAATTCATTTATCTCTTTCAAATCAAATTTTCTTTCACAAATATCATATAGATGACTATTTACTTGGATGTTTTCTTGCTTCTCTATTGCTGCCCCAACTTCACAATCACCATATTCCTTTATCTTTTCTTCATGAAAATCAATAATTACTTTGTAAAACTCAAAAGGAGATAATACCTCTATTTTTTCTGCTGCAACCTCTTTTCCTGTGCATGGAATTTCATTTTTATTTTCTTTTATGTCATCAACAAGATGTACATCTATTGATACCTCTTTCTTTCTCCATTATTTCCTTGTTCTTTTCTTCTTTCCTTGCTTTCTTTCATCTGCATTTGTGTGGGCTGCTCCCATATGACTTTCTTTCCATACTCTTTCCACCATAGGGCTGCAACACTTCACTTCAACATTCTCCTTTTTTCTGTCCTCTTTGCCAAACCTCTATTTTTTTCTCTTTCTTCTCTTTGGTGTCCTCTATTAAAAATTCTTTTCCTTCATCTCCTACACATAAATCATTACTTGCAAATTTGTATGAAACAAATAATGAAACTCAACTTCATCTATTTTTTGATCTTCCTCAACGATATCTTGCGTCTTCATTCCCAAGATTTCCTCAAGGGCATCCAATCTCACTTCTATCTTCAACTCTACAATGAGCTTCTTTTCTCTCACTTTTTCCCAATACTCTTCCCAAAATAGCATTCTTACATATCTTTTCAAGACCCATCTTGTCCTCTTTTTCAAAGGCATCTTCAAGGACTCACAAGTCCCTCTATAGTTATAAGTGCTCCTTGCAAAAAACTCACACTTCATTCAAAGCTTGTGTGCCTCCTCTACCTTCTACCCTCTACAGTCACAAGTCCTCCCTGCAACAAATCTCTCTAGGATTCAAGCCCTCTACAGTTACAAGTCTCCTCTCACCTGCAATGAACTCTTCTAGAACTCAAATCCTCTATAGTTACAAAATCCTCTTCTGCAAAAAACTCTCTCTAGGGTTTTTCCGAGACAACATCAAGCTTCCTCTCATTGACCTCTTTCACAAACTCATCTATAATCTCTCACAATGAGATTTCCTCTTCACACTCCTTTGCAACTTTCCATATCCTCAATCCAACAATCATCCCACTCTAATACCATTTGATGCAGTTCAAAAATTAAGAAACCAAAGAGGTTTTCCAATTGTTGCAACCTTCCATAACAAAATCAACACTTGAGATAATTTAAAATAATAACTCCATCATAAAATATTTTATTACATTCAAGTCTACAAACTCAAAAAAATAACTATTACAATCCATATTGGAAGCCCCATCTACAACTACAATCAACTATAGGAAAGATTCAAATCTAGAATGCAAAACACCTACAGGAAAGTTTCAAAAATCATCTACATCTCCACAAACCCTTCTCTTATGTCCATCAATGCTCCTTGATTATCATGAATCTTTTAAAATGCCTTATGGGTTTTGTGCATCTCCTTCCCAACTTTCCAAAACTCTTTTTGAATTTCTTGATTTCATTACTATATGAGAAAGTTATGCCCAATTTACTAAGGGGCCTTTCAAGGTTGCAAAAGGAGAGTTAATTCATGCTTGCAAGATTAAAAAAAACCCAAAATTGAAAAAGGAAAAATTAAATAAAAGACCTTTTTTTTGTTGTGCAAGGTTTCCCGTGCACCCAAATTCTCTTGCATCACACTCCTAAAAACTATAGGACAAAAAAATCATAAAATTTCACAATATAAATAGCCATTCCATTATCAAAACCTCTAGCAAAAGAGGGGCATGTTGGTGACTAGAATTGTAGGTCCCAAATCCTTAAAGGTTGATCTTCTCCCAAGAATCAGGGGTGTCAAACTTGAGAAGAAAACCACAAACTTATATTCAATTTGGACAACAATAGACCAATTATTGAGGTTGGTAAGACCTCCTTCACTTCAAGCTCTATTAAACCGAGGGGGGATTCCCTAAGGTACCACAATATATATCACTAGAGAAACTAAACACTTACCTTGACACAAACCATACACATTGCATAGTGCACTCCTAATTTGAGTGTCACTTCATTCCTATATGTTAGTTTGAGGATTTCAAGGTCAAATACTCAATTAAATCTAGATGAATTGCCACACTATTTTTTTGATATGCTTTTAATGTTATCCCCTATTTTTTTATGCATTCAAACATGACAATGAGAACATACAATATTAGATAAACAAAGAAGATGATTAAATTGATTTATTTTGGGTGCGTTGTAGGATGAATGGAGGGGTGGAGCTTATAGCAGACTAGTGCAAGTCTATGACTAGTTAGACAATAGAGTTATTGAATTCATACAAAACATGCAATAATTGAAACCAATGATAATACCTTAATGAAGATACTACAAAAGATAATGTTTTCCAAAATGCATAGGAAACTAGGTTCTACACAGACATTAAAAAAGATAATAGATTTTTGTAGAATATTAAATGAGTCTACTTAGTAATCCATGAGCATACACATATATTTTCTTTGTTTCCTCAAAATATTCCTCACAAAATATTTTCAAGGATTTTATAGTCATTTGGTTGACAAACTAATTAACAACACATCCATAAATGAATACCATACATAGGGAAAAATTCAATCAATGCTTATTTTCCTTTAATCATCCACTCTTCAAAAGTTACAAATCTTTATATTAAAAATTTGGGATGAATGCATATCATTATAGTATTAACATGATGTACCCAAAGTTAGAAGATTTGAAGCCTGAGGGCTCCCTACAAATATATTTCTTTGGCTAGCTCTACAACTACTCTATTTACCTATAGATGTAGACTTCCTTTTAAAATGATAAATTGCCCATATATATATTTATTTGGCTAGCTCTACAAGGGGATGTGCATGTGAATTTGTACCTTCAAGATGGACAACTATTTTTGGGTGGGAAAGAATTTAATCAGGTAGTTGTAGGATCAAATCAAATTGAAGAACAATGCTTTAGACCATTGGAAAAAAAACACTAAGATTGCTCATTAAATTCTTATCTTTATGATGTCTAGCGAGAGTTCAGGTTTGAGAGGAACCATGGACCTAGGAAGAAAGTTAGGGCTTTGATGCCTTAAAGAGCTTCCAAAACTATGTCACACTTTCAATAGGTTCATGAACTTTCCAAAACCAATAACTTGATCTCTTTTCTATTTTCTTTCTTTCATTCTTTCTCTCCCTTCATCTTCTCTATCGTTGTTATTCACGAGTACATGATTGATTTCAACTACCTATGATGAAAATCAATTCAATATTTTTCTTGAATGCATATGTAGACCTAGGATTAACAATTTTGATTCCTTTATCTTAACATGATTTTTTTATTTTCACTTATTGGATGATGATATGAGAAGTGCGTTTAAAAAAATTAAATCCAAATTTGAACACTTTTGGCATACAAGGCTATGGACAACTAAATATAAACTTAGAATTAGTGGATGTAGAGTAAAAAAATAAATAGTTCACACTCTTTCATTGGCTTTTTCACCCATAATTTGAATCTAAAACCCCTTATAGGCACACCAAACCACTCAACCAAGCCCCTTCCACTATTTAAATTGTGTTCCCTTTTTTTTGCACTGTTGTGTCCTCTTGGGTACTAGCATGCCTATGCAAATGTTGCTTGGAATATTTGAATGTTTTAAACACCTAAATCATAACCCTCACCATATTAATTTTTTTTTTACATCCATATCTCCTAGACCATTCCATAAAAATACACTTTTTTCCCTCATTTGAACTCTCTTTGGATCTCATGTCTATCTTAACTCTCTTGGTCACTTAATCACTCTTGGCTTCTTGGATATGTATTGTATTCTTACATATTACACCTAAGCTAAGTTTTTCACAATTGCTCCATTACCAAACACCTCAAATTTAAGCCCTTCTAAAATTCTCCAATTAACACTCCTTGAGTTTCTACCTCACCCTTTCCCTCCCTCCATTGCACTACACACGCCTATATCACCCTAACAAACCTTCTAGAGAATTTTCTACAATATTTTCACATATCACTCTCACATTTGTACTCTATTAATTCACACACTAGAGATATAGCCAGATTTTGAGGATACAATATGCCAACTAGAGTCTTAATTGAGGTAGAAACCTAAGCTAAAAAATGATTTTCTTCTCTCTTGTACTTTTGTAGGTTATTTCTCATCATTGCCACAAAATTTATAGATTTTGTAAGCATCATGAGGAAGCCTTATTTTTGGTGAGTGATTATAGGAAGTTGCAAAATCATATGGCTAGAAGACCATCATTTTTACTGTCATAAATGCACTTGGTGGTGGACCAAAATTCTTGGCAAGTCACTAGCCTACCAAATAGGTTACCAATGTGCCTAATAGGTCACTAATACACTTGATATATTTTCTCCATCTATCAAAGTCTATGCAGCTCCAAAACTTATCTTGGTTGCTCCTCCAACCTTATTTATTCTTTTTCCATCACATAATTATTTTCTAACACTAGAAAGAGAAAATAATATTAGTTAATTATAACAAAACAAAAATAATTAATGTAAACACTAAGTTAGAACATTAGGTAGCATATATTTCATTAAAGTTTGGTGATATTGACATTCATATATACTACCAACCATCAAATGTTCAAAATAGCAAACCCTACATCTCAAAAAATATTTACCTTTACACATTTCACTAAGTCCCTACATTATTGGCTTAACAACACTCTTAACGCTAGAAATTTCCAACCCTTCCACCCAACTCTAACCACACCTATCCTCCATTCTCCTTCTCTTGCATTACTCACATCCCACCTTTTCTCTCCCATACTCTCTCCCCCTCCTTTCACATTTCTCTCTCTATCTACTTCTTTTCTTCTCCACCCTCTCTTCTACCTCCTCTCACATGCCTCCCTTCTCACCTCTTCCATCACATACTACTATGTAAAATAATCTATGTATTAAAAAAAAACTCACCAAATATGAATATATTCTATACTAGCTATACAAAAAACCTTCAAGTGAGTGAAAAACAAGAAATATAATCCATAATTTCTCAAGCTAGTCATAAATATGTAAATAGTTACAAAAATACTCGTGGTTGTAAATTATGGTAGATAACCTTAGGTAATTTTAATTTGCACACAAAAAAACACCTTAAAGAACATAACCCTTAATTCAATTAAAAGGTTCATCTTTAAGGTTCTTTCAACACCACGAAAGATAAAGAATTTTCTAAAACAATCAATGCCTTCCATCTTACAAGATGTTGCATCTTGATTTCCCTAGTCATGCACTTTGTATTTCATGCTAGTATATCATATCATGTTCCCACATCATATTTTAGTTTTATTTCTCATATTAGTCTCAAGGATCTAGTTACATCCTTATTGAATTTTGTTCCTTCCATATCACACATTGATATTGCCATTATTCCTTTTTTCTTTATCCACATGCATTTCCCTATGTTGAGTGGGAACATCATAATTAGTCTATGCTTGTATATTTTCCATTCCCCATGATATTTAATCTCACTTGTTTACCATATAGGATTATAAACAAATCCTCCTAGTTTATTCTTCATTAAGAATAGATTCAAAAAGATTTTTCCTACTATTGAGTGGTGTTGACAAAAGGAGAATCATAAAAGGTTATTAAAATAAAAATTGATATATCCACTCTTTTTTCCTTCTCCATCTTTTGGTGATTAGATCTTGCATATTTTTTATTGCATGGGGTTAGGGGTAGGGAGATAATTTTGATACTCACCTAGTATATTATTTGGTGACGATCCCTTGCATCCTCTTGGTTGCAAATTCTAGGCTTATGGGAACACTATAAAAAGTAAAAGAGAAATGTTGAAAAGAAAAAGAAAAAATCAAGAAGTCAAGAAAATTATAAGAAAATAAAAGTAAACTTGATGGAAAAGTTTGAAACAAATTCCTTTTTGACAAACAATCACTACAGGTAGATTCTTAATTGACCTCTCCCTATTCCCTCTGATCTAACCTATAAGCTATAATGGATCTAAGTCTAGGATGAACCTATGAGTTGAGGATGTATTTTCATATTGATCAAATATTGCATGGGCTAAATCTAATCTCTTACCCATAATTCTATTTCCACCCCTTTAAACCACTTGTTTTCATTTATCTTTAGAGTCTAACAATGTTTGTTAAGCCATTAGTTGACATATCTATAGCGAGCTTTGAATTAGTTTGTATAAATTCCTTACATTCATTAAAACATATCATGATTCTTCATTGCTGCATTCATGTATAAGATTAAGAAGGATTGTATCCTACCCAAACCTATTTGTAGTATTAGTGCATAAGTGAAGGGTGGAATTTCTAGACCCAAATGACATTTGTTGGTCATTTCCCTTTCTACAATTTCTTTTCTTCATAAATAGATCCTTCAATTTTGGTTTATTAGACTTTTCTTTCCCATTTAAAGTGGTTTCTAGTTGGGGCAAGCCATTTTACATTAGGTATTTTTTATTTCCCCACTTTTTTCTTGAGTCATTGATTTAAAAAGACTTTTCGTTTTGGTGTGTGCTTATTTATAGTTTCACTAGCCTTCCTTTCTATTTTCACATATATTTTGGTTTTTCTCTAGGATTTTTTGTTGCTACCACTTTTCTTTTCATTAAGTAGTAAGAAGTGGTTTTTACATTTTCTATCTCCATTCCCATATTGATTCCCCTTTTGTGTTTTTATCATTAACACTCATACTCATTTTAGTTTTCACATTGTCTCATTCACTATAATTATCTTTCATTTCTTATGTGATCCCTAGGTCTAAGGTTTCACCCTCCACTTATCTTGCATCCTTGTTAGTCCTTGGAGTTTGATTTTTTAGACTAAGCCTTCTTGTGTGTACTTGATGATTGGTGATGCATTCATATCCTAGACCTAACATGAATGGTAAGTTATCTAATCCTTTATTTTATGGAGTATTTTTTGCTATTTGTCATACTACTATGTTTGAGAAAATATTGAAGGGGTAGAGAAGGCCCCCTCCAACATTGGGGTGACCAGAATCACCCAAGGGAGTCGGGGTGGGGGTGTAGAGGATCATGGGTGTGGGGATATTTTTTTATCCCTACCCTAAATATAGGGGTGGCAAGAAATAAATAGGTGGGGAGAATAAATAAAGGGGTGGTGCATGTTACACATAGAAGAGATGATTTCATTTCAATAAAGGCAATTAATAGGATGCCATTTCATCATATTACCGATATCTTATTTTTGTTGTTTTGTGCGAGTTAGAGCTAGAGTGTTGCACACATGGTATATGTAGTATCTCCTAACCCGATAGACACAACATTTTTATACCTCTTCTTGTTTAGTGATTTCATATTTTTCCTAACATTAAATTTTTCTACCATGATATATCCTCTCTTTTTTGTAGGTTGATAGCAAGATAATGCTCATGCACCATATTAAGCTAAATACAAGTAAGTGTGGGCTAATGAAACACAACCAACACCCTCCTCCCAACCTATATTTTAGAATAGTACAATTGCCTAGTCATGAAACTTACCTATTCTAAGGTGGAATATGTAAGTACTATTTTTGTACCATCTTGCATTCGGTTGACATTTCGATCCTATGATGTTACACACTTTATGAAAGGAACTTTTTAGTACACTCAAGATATATATCGATTGATATTCCACCTAGCTTGACATACCCCTATGCTACCTTTTTGTCCCTCCTTACTATTTAACCAAAAAATCCAGCCATATTTTCCATTTTTATGATCTCTCAATGCATTGAAATCCTTGATTTCACCTACTTTGGGAAAACTCACTTTTAGTAGGCTATTATTGTGAAACCACCCTAGTAAGTTTAAATTTTTTGTGAAAAAATATATAACCACTTCTTATTTTCAATTTAGCATGATGTTATAGTGATTTCTAGCATGATGATATAATGTCCACAATAATATTTTCAATATTGTTCATCTTCTAAAAACAACAATTTCATATGATGTGAAGGAAACAAAAATTCAATGCACCTTCCTAATTTGATTTGTAACATCCTTTCCTACTTAGAACATATTTTAACACTTATTCAACCCTCACACCCTTTTAAACCTTTTTTTCATCTCATTTTGGCATCCTCTACCTCTCATAAGCCCTTATACACTTGAATTTGTAATCATCTCTTCATCTCTCAAAATTTTACTATCGAAGCTCATATCAAAATTGTATCCTTTTCCTACAAACTCTAATGAGCCATGATCAACTTTGATGTACCTCTCTATAGGATCTACTCATACTCAAGCTAAAAAAATGATTGGTTTTAGGTGTATTATAATTTTTTTGAATGCTCTTGAGGGTATTTTAAAATTTTCTTAATCAAATGTTTGTTAAATCTAATCAAAATTTGTGGACATGTAGTGCACAAGTTATATTAGTGTTTGTGTTCCTTATTTAATGAGTAATTCTATAGTATATTTTTGTATGTTTCTTTGATTGTAGTAGCTATTAGTTTGTTTAGAATTATTTTATGATATTTTTCTCTTTTTTATTACATGTTTGTTTTATTATTTTCATGTGTTTTTTTTATTGACTTGACTTTAGAGAGATTTTCCCTTCATATTAGGCATTTCTAAAGGTTTGCAACATCTTTGGGGACTCTATTCTTTCCCTATATTTTGTAAACTTTGATTTCAATTCCTCTATTATTAAATAGACCTTCAAAGTTATTAAAACAAACTCACTTTCATTGTCCAACATTTAGGACAACCTTTGAGACATTGGATATATTTTTGAAATATTTGTGTTTTTCAAAGATCCTTCTTTTCTATCCCTGTTTTGTCACAACCTTGCAACACCTAGATATTATTGATAAATATTTTACAAGATTCAAAATAATTAATTTTGATATATCTATCTTCTTAGCACCCTTCTAAGGCATTGACTTTCCTACTCCTTATTTTTTTCTTATAATAATTACATGTTTATTTATGCTTTAAGAGCACTTTTGAGCTCTGATCAAGCATTGTTAATAATAGAATGGACATTTATATAATATATTGGGCATAAAAAATAACACTTTTTTGTGTTCAATAATTTGTACAAAAATATATTAGTTTTCTATTAATTTCATTTAAGTTTTTAATCATTCTAATAATTCTTAAATCATTAAAAATCATTTTTCTTGAATACTAGTGTTCTAGAATTTTATTTAGTCTTGTATTCTAGGATTAGTTTTCATTTTAGCTTGGATTATATATAAAAATATTATCATTACATAATCACAACAATAAGAGCTCATTTTATTTCTCTTACATCAATTATTAATTGAATTAGTGAATGAGACTATAATAATTTACACCTAGATATTGCATCCACTTATTTACATTCATCTAGGAAAGTTTTTCTTTCTTACATTGAGTAGTGTTAGTAAACATACTATTATTATAAAAACACAAAAAAATCAAGAATTTAGATAGCCAAAACATTCATTATTTCTACCATTGCGTCCCTAGACATTTATATGCCCTAGGGTCCAAAAATATATTACTAAGGACTTGTAAGAAGAAGGAATTGTCCCTCCCCCTTTATTTAATATCCTTCATAAAATACTAGATGAATTTGTAGAAAACCCTAGATTTTTTTTACGCTTTTGGTGCTAAGATCCTCCATATGAATACTTTCCATAGAACCTCATATCATCACTTTTTTTCTTTTCTTGCAAGAAAGTGCAACATGAAGACCTATATTTTCATTAACCTACCATAGGTCGCTAGTATAAATTTTGGTTACCTACTACACAATTTATTTATCAAACTATTGTGGTTGATCTCATTTGACTAAATTTCATGTGTATCCATTAAACATTCCTTTTGAACCTTGAATCTTTCACAAACTAAATATGAATTCTTCTATTCTCTAAAGTAGCTCAACTTTTACTAACCTAGATCTCTGTCAAGAACCCAAGAAGTCAAATAATGTGGGTGTTCCTTCAAATTATTTCTTACATATGTACAATATGCTTATTTTTTTAAATGTTAAAATACTAGTAATACTATGAAAGACTACCTCAACAATAAAAACCCTAATTAAACCATGGTTTGATAATGAATGTGGGGCTTGTAAACAACTTCAACAATGATTACTATGAAATCTAGATATAACCACCATGATCTAATATTTTCCAAATCATAAATTATTGACATTTAAGACATTAATTAATTATGAGCATTAAAATATATAACAAGATAAAAAACATAATAGACAATCTTAATAAAATCTATGAGCTATTAGTAATGTAAAACATGCCAAATATGCAATGTACATGAAAATCACTAGGAATGAACAAAACATTCAAACCCAAACCTAATTGGACAACAACACATACATTATCAACTTTGATGCCATGTATAAAGAGCCTTGTTAAGCTAACCAAAATTACCTCTACAAAATAATTGCTATATAAACACCGTAATTTGATATTATATTTTCTCTAGTTATCATGGAAAGTAAAGAAGCCCATACTAGAATAACATGACCCATTTCATGACTATCGAACAATTATTCAACAACGTCATTACATATTTTAGTATTTACTAAAAATAAGTGATGGTCATCTTCGAGATATCCAATTTCTTTGTCAAATATCCATCAACCAATTATTTCAATTATTCCACCACCATTTCTCTCCTACCACTTTTTTTTTTGGCTTTTTTGTATTATATATATAAAACTAGGGTCTACAAGTCTATACATAAATTTAAAGGCTATCCTAGTAACCTATATTTTACTTTTCCTCCAAATTTTTGATTTTCCCATCCTCAATTGTATAATAATGAAAAATATCCTTTAAAAGACCATGATAGGGGAAAAATTTGGTTCATGTGTAGCTCAATGCAAGTATGATGAACTCTAATATTGCCTAAAAATTGGATTCTTTCCTCCACATTTGAATCTCTATCTTGGTTATTATCATAGTATTTATCTTTCTTGAAGTAGAATTAAATTACATTAAATTATTTCTTTTGGATAGTAGTATTGTGCACATGATCCCTATGCTTTATTCTATTTTTTCTACTAACATGGTGCATGGATAATTTCTATGAAACACTAAAAAAATTGAAACTCTTCACATGTTTTTTGGAATTTAAAAATCAACAATTTATTCACTTCAAATGTAACCAAAACATTTGAAAGACTTGGAGCTATAATCCCATAATAATGGAGCTAGCCATTCTTTTGAAAACATGAGTAATTTTATGTCATTGATGAAATGTTTAATCATATTATTCAATGGGTTTTACTTTTTGATTTTTGAAAACACATTACTACAAGATTCACTAAAAAATATAATTAATAAATAGTGTTATAATTTTACATAAACAATAATTCTATTGAGGACCTAATTCCTAAGAGCTAATCACAAAATCAGGTGAATATAATAAAGATATTTAATATTCAATAAAATTGAGAAAATCTACAAAGAGAAAATTACAAATATATAGACCTCTTGGATGCATGATTCAAGGAGATAACATGTCCAAGAGGTATGAGTTTAACTCTCAACCACTCCCAATCAATATGTGAGAAATTAGTCCAACTAAGATAGAGATGGCTTTGATGAAACAAAGCTTACACCTAACTAGCATCAATCAAGGATTGACGAGGAAATGATACCACTTGTATACTTCATGTCAAGGTGACATATCATATTTAGCTACCTAGGTTATAATAAATACAAATTATTATTATCATAAGTAGACTTAATTTAATTATGTGTAATATTACACTTAGGATAAAAAATATCCTAGGTGAAGTGAAATATTTACACCAACACCCCCCCTTAAGTGTAACTTAAGAGAAAATATAATTGGGCCTTGACATTGAGGCCATGTTAGTTACCCATGTACAATGATACCTCCCAAGAAGGAGAGGAAGGAAACCCATATAAGATATAGGAATGTAAAGAGAGAGACTAGGAGCCCCCAAGGTGTGATACCTCTTGCACTAGTGAAGTAAGAATGATACTAAATATTGGCGAAGATCCATGCTCATAAAACACCACTCCTTCCCTTAGAAAGAAGTAGGCCCAAAGGTGTATGTAGAAGTTCCTCATAATACATGAAGGAAAATATCATAAGAAAACACAAGATATAATTCTTTAGAATTTGGGAAATGATCCACATGTTGGTGATATGTGTTTCCAAGATCACATAAGGAGTCCCATGCCTAACTAAAAGGAACGATTACTCAAGACTAGGTGGAAAGTGATTTATAGTAGATGCCAAAGAAGTGGTATATGGATGTGCAATATCAATGCATTTGTTATGGAAATACTGCTCATCCCAAGAGATGTCATATTGTGAAGAATATCTAGAAGCCCTCGATGAAGCATATTTGAACTCAATAGGAGAAACAAGTTAAATATTAGTGCATGTAATTTGACTATATTAGACATACCACAACATGTACTACTAAAAATAATCTCTTGAATCCCTTAATAGATCATCTCTAAACTCTATAAGAGAAATAATTGAATGTGGAATATCAATGCATGCCATGTGATTTCATGTGCATCCCCCAAGATGCCTTGTAAAAAAATGTTGTAAGCTCTTAGTGAAGAAACTTATAACACTATAGTGTTAGCAAGAGGTGGAGGTGGAATTATAGTGCATGAGATGTGACTACACTAGACTCATTCCACAATATGTCTACATTAGATACATAAGTATGAACAAAAGGAAAAGATGCTAGAGGTTTTGGAATCTCAATGCATTTAAAAATACTACAATACACATCCCATGAACCACTCACATCAATGGTGTGAGTAGGAATGAATGCAAATGGTAAGAGAATCAATTTTTTATTTATTTCATCCATACAAGTAAATATTTTGAAGGGAACATCACAATTTATTAGAGGTTCAAGATCTCCATATAGCTACCTTATTATGGTCATGGTAGTGGCAAGGAAATCAATATGTTCTATGTATGTAGGATGTCCTTAGAAACAATAAGACCTATTAGTGTATAGACCATGTTTGGGATGTAAATATTTTCAAGTGAACATCACAATTTATTAGAGATTCAATATCTCCATATAGCTACCTTATTATGGTCATGGTAGTGACAAGGCAATAAATTGTGCTCTATGTATGTAGGATGTCCTTAGAAATAATAAGACCTATTAGTGTATAGACCATGTTTTTAGTTTAATTGAGCACATTTATGTTCATAGTCACTAGGCCCAAGAATGAGTCCATTGAGATAAGGTAGTAGATCCTACTCAAGGAAATTATTCTTTATCCCTTCTTTGTAGGATGAATAGTTCTATAAATTTATCTTGATAATAGAATAATGGAATGTAATACCAAGAAAAATGTTTGCAACTACCCTAAAATAGAATTTTATCTTAGTTTATTGTTATAATATCCTCAAAAAGTTGCATAATCTCTTAGATAGATACAAGGTTTGAAAATTTATCATTAGTAAATATATATGCAACTTTTTGAGGATATAGAAATCCTAAAAAATATATTTCAAATTTATATGCAAATAACACTAAAAGAAAATAAATTACACTATGCAAAAGATTGTGGAATCAACTTTCCAATACCTATAAGAACATTAAAATTTGATAATGAAAGTAAAAAATATACCCATTCTCATAAAAAAACTTTGTCAAATCTTGAAGAGGGAAAAATACCATATACAAACTACCCATTTGACCAAGGGTTAAAAATAGCCCTCATGCTCACATGATGATGGGCTGATCTCTTACCCTCTTTTACATCACGTAGGATAAAATATTAATGAAGGGCCCACTTAAAAATTATTTTAACTAAACAAATTAATTTAAAATATTTTAAGAACTTTTGAAGTATTAAAAAAATAAATAAAAAGCGTTTAGATCATACGCCCTTTTAAATTTACAAATTTAAATGTTTAATAAATACACATTTAGTTTGTTACTTTAAATTTACAAAGTTGAGTTACTTTAGAGAATAGAAGAATTCATATTTACTTTGTGAAAGATTCAAGGTTCAAAAGGAATTTTTAATGGATACACATGAAATTTAGTCAAATGAGATCAACCACAATAGTTTGATAAATAAATCATGTAGTAGGTAACCAAAATTTATACTAGCTTTGAAACTTTATCATTAGTAAATATATATGCAACTTTTTGAGGATATAGAAATCCTAAAAAATATATTTCAAATTTTATATGCAAATAACATTAAAAGAAAATAAATTACACTATGCAAAAGATTGTGGAATCAACTTTCCAATACCTATAAGAAAATTAAAATTTGATAACGAAAGTAAAAAATATATGCATTCTCATAAAAGAACTTTGTCAAATCTTGAAGAGGGAAAAAATACCATATACAAACTACCCATTTGACCAAGGGTTAAAAATAGCCCTCATGCTCACATGATGATGGGCTGATCTCTTACCCTCTTTTACATCACGTAGGATAAAATATTAATGAAGGGCCCACTTAAAAATTCTCTTAACTAAACAAATTAATTTAAAATATTTTAAGAACTTTTGAAGTATAAAAAAAAAAAAAGAATTTAGATTATACGCCCCCTTAACACATTTAAATTTACAAATTCCTTAAGGCCTATGTGGCACCCTCCCACCATACATTTATTTTCTTTAAATATCCAAAGATTAAGGGAAGGAATTGGCACCTTGTGAGAGAATTTGAGTTACTTTAGTTAGCACATAAATTAATGCTAGACTATGTGCATGCTCACCATGAATGTTTTACAACCTATAATAGAGGTGGTATGATAACGTAGAGCTACTGGGAAAGACCACAAAGTATCAATAGTTTTTAGAAATATCTGCACAATTCACCATAGTGTTGGTGTAAATAGGTGTTTTACCTAACTAGTTTAGTTATAGGTCCTATTTACATGTTAAGTTTACTTAGATCCTAAGAATATTTCTAGAAGTATTAGGTGTCATGTGATCTTATCTTATCTTGTCATGACATATATTACTTGTTTCCTAAGTCATTCAATAGTTTTCAGGTAGTTGTCTAATTATACACGATTAAGATACATGTCAATATCTTGTCTAATCCTATCTCACAAATTTTCCTTTATAAGCAAGACATCATATGCAGATTTGACATATTCAATCTTTCATCCTTAATAATAGAAATATATTCTTTCCATTTCTTTGTTATAAAAGATATTTTAGTTTGGTAATTGATCCTAGGGTTTGGGAGTTCACCATTAACTCCTACATGGTATCAGAGCTCTAGTGTTGCTGGCTCTTTCCTAGATTAGAGGGACATATCTTGGTTCATGGAAGAGATGGTGAACTCCCAACACCACAAGATCAATTGTCAAACCAAAATATACTCCACAAGAGAGAAATGAAAAGAATATATTGCTATGATTAAGGATGAAAGATTGCAATATTAAATATGTCAAATGTACATATGATGCCTTGCTTATAAAATCAAATTTGTGAGATAGGATTAGACAAGATCTTAACATGTGTCATAATCCTATATAATGATACAAATACCTCAACATTATTAAATGACTTAAGACAAAAGTATTGAATTCCATGAAAAGATAAGATAAGATCACATGACACCTAAGAATTTTAGAAATATTCTTAGGACCTAAGTAAGCTTAACATGTAAATATGACCTATATAAGTGAACTAGTTAAATAAAAACACATATTTACACCAACACCCCCTCTTAAGTGCAACTTAGGGAGAATATTATGCAAAAATGTATGGATGGGTCATGACTACTAGGTCATATTAGGTACCTATGTACAAACACAATCTCTCACAAATGAAGAAAAGGAGAAAATCTAGTGGGATACAACTGCTCTTAAAAATAGAGAAAAGATATAAACGAGGATGATGTATGGAGGAATCAATGATACCTCCCAAGGATTACATTTATCATGAATATATAATCAATAACCCCCTATACTAGAGGGAAGGAGATACTATGAACCCCCCCCCCACAATGTGTAATCTCCTACAAAAATGGTGAATATTTCAAGACAAAACATGATTCAATGCTGCAATGTCCCTTTTTTAGCGTGACCATGACTGTGGATGGTTTAGCCTATTCCTAACCCTCGAGGCTAGAGCAGATGGTTAGGGGATCTTATTTGGTAGTATTCAGTATGGCTTCACCTCCAGTGATCAATGAGAGTTCAGATCTAACCTTCGTTGGACTCAATTTGGCACAATTACTATTTATAGTAAGTAACTATTTCAGGACAGTCAGGGTTTCTATCTATAACAGGGCACTTGAACAGGATTTATTTGCAGTGCCAATCCTTTACACCATTGGTTTGATCAGATAATGAGGGATTTACTATTCATAGTAAATCAATGGTTGATAGAGAGGGACCCTTACTATTTTTAGTTAGGCAGTTGGATGTGCAACAGATGCAGTGGTTAACTCCTTGGTTCAGACAGAATCGAGAAATAATGAGTATTTATGGAGTTATGTTATTTTAATTATTAATAAAGTAATACTTTATTAATAATTAATTATAAAGTGCAATTATAATGAGCAATGGGGCCATGACCCTCATTTAAGTGATTTTTTAAAGTGACTAAGGAATAATTAAAATATTTAAATGTTATTATAAAGTTATAATGTAACTTTATAATAATAGTCACTTTAATTTTATAAAGTATTTTAAGTGAAAAATTAAAGTGGGAAATATATATCTTTTATCCCACATTGGCAAGGAAAGTGTTTGAGCTCTCACAAGAAAAGAATAAAAGGAACTTAAGAGCTCATTCTTTGGCATTCTAGAATTGATATTTGTTTGATGTGATTATTTGGTGAAGGATCCAACTAGGGAATCTTCCATTCTTGAGATATTTGGGAATGATCAGTCCCATTGATTTGCAATTTTGAGGTTGTGAAATATCAGCTGAATTATTGCTTGACTGTGGGCTTCATACAGGGGTCCAATTTGTGCTTAAAGTGAAGATTAAACCAAGGGTTTGAAGAGTATTGAAGGAATATCAAGTGAAAACCTGAAGATTCATTTTGATAGCCTTTCTAGATCAGATTTCATGCTTTTTATGTGTTGCTATAGTAGCATGTGAACAATACCCGCTACAGTACTTTCTCTTTTGGAATGTGGATTTATTGTGATGCAAAATTTAGAGGTTATAAAAAAAAGTTTGCAAGGGTTTGTAGTATATTTGCTACAGATTTGAAGAAAGTGGAGGCATCTATCATTGAATAACTTGAGGGATATGAGAGCATTCCTCTTGGAATGCATTGGTCAACAAATATCTTATCTCCAGGCTGAGACGTGCCAGTTAGAGGTAGAAATGCCTTTATTTTGGGCATTCTCCTTTCTCTATCTTGAGCGCCTAGCCTCATAGAGGTATTTTGAAGACATTACAAGGTGGAGAACTTCTCCTATGTTGCAGATCGATGTTGTGATTAGATTATATGTCTGCTACTAATTAATTCCAGATTTCATTGTTAATGAGTGGTGCAATTTTTGGGTATGACATACTGAATATAAGGCTTTGTATTTATTATATATTCAATAAGAATCATTTGCATCATTATTACATTACCAGTTTGTTTCAGTTCTTTCTATTTGCTTGCATAGTTAAATCTTGCTCGGCAATATAAGTGAAAGGTTTAAGGAATTCATATTTTATCAAAACTTCAAAACAAAAAAAATCAGTCATATATGTCATTGCATAGTAGAATTAGTGGTTTAGCAAAGTTAGAACCTGTTGGGGTTCTTACAGTGGTATCAGAGCGGTTTCCTGCCATCCTGTTGGGGTTTGAATTAAATAATCAAAGAGCTCACATTGCATCATTTGAGTGGCCAACACTCATAAGTTTTAGTTATGGGTTACTACAGTATTGTAGGGAAATCCAGGGAAGAGATTGAACATGATTCTATCAAGATGAGGGAAATTTATGAACGGGAAGCTCCTCGACTCTTTGAATACTATCAAATTTTGTTAGATAAAATTAAAACACAATACTCTCTTAACAATTTTCCGAACTTTGTTGTCATCATGAGGCCCGAAAATATTGGGTTGGTAAAGTATATTAGGAGGGTGTATAAGGAGAAAATTTCATTTAAAGGGACAAAATCCAGTCATGGGCACAGTGTGAGTTGGTATGGTAGAACTACTAAATCCGATTATGAAGATGGTTCTACATCTAAACTCAATGATCAGGTTACAGGAAATCCCATAATGAGAAAAAACGAAGTGAGAATACAAGGTCTATGCTTCACTTGTAAAGGTTTTCAGGAGCCTAACCACCAATGCACATATAATGAGGTAGAGAAGTTTGAAAAAAACCTCATTTTTGACACATGGATGCATTGAAGAAGAAGCCATGAAGGAGGCAGATTTAGAGATGCACATGTTGCATGAGGATGTTGGGGTTCATGAGTCACATCATATGGAAGGACATAAAGGATTCCATGATGAAGCCATTGGGATTAAGGAAACTTATACACATGTTGATTTACATTGGAGCCATGGGACAAAAGTTATGGCACATGATACACCGTTTGAACCAACACTTGGCAATGGAAAAAAGTTATGGCACATGATACACCTTTTGTATCATATTCAAGCTCCTCTAAGGTAACATCATCAAAGGGTAAATTATCAACATCATCAAGTGGAATGAGGCAATCTAAAGTAGGATCATCTGGGAATGGAGGATTATGTGAATCTCCAAAAATATACCAAATCTTGGTCCAAATTTTGAATGGGAACCCAGTTCATAAAATTTGATTGTATGTCTGTCTAAAGATGCTTGCACTGAAACTAGAACAAATCAATCTTATAATATGATCATTCTTATTACCCCAAAATAATTTATTCCATGTTTTCTTTGACTAAAGTATGAGTCCATAAAGATGAGAAAGCCACCTATAATGTGTTATGATGCCCTTTTCCAAGACTCATAATTATCCTTAGTTAGAATGATTATAGAAGGATGAGTTTCATAACCCAATTACAATAATGATACACTTCTCAAATGATAAAATCAGAGAGAAACACATGAAATATGGTTGAAATAAAGTATAACGATCAAAACAACACCCTCCTAATTTCCAAAATTTCTAAGTAAGCCTCCAAGGCACCCATCGAGAAAGAACTGAAACAAAAATATACGTAGGATAGAAATAGAAAAAAGTGCATTGATGGTTTGATACAACTCCTTAATACCTTTCCAATTTCACAAGAATCATGAAAATAGGAGATCGTGGAAAAAAATTATGAGCTCAGGAGACAAAAAATAAGATCTTACTTCAATTAGCAATTACTGTCACCAAAAAACATGATCTTATGAAAAATGACCTCCAACACTATAAAATTCATAGAACCAATTTTCTAGCTATATCTTATTTTTGAAAAATTGATACCTTAGCAAAAAAAGTTATAGAAGTTTGAAAGAATGCCCTATTAGGCTTTGGGGGGCAATATTTTGTGCCTAGGGCTTGGTCATTGGTTTTCTACATGTCCATTCGTAGAAATTTAAGGGTTAGTAGTTTAAAAAAATTGTGCCACCATGATGAGAAATAGGTGGAAGAGCCCGATGGTTGTGGCTCCCACACGTTGCCTAGGTTTAGCCCCCACTGGGTGTGGGGGTTTAAACCCGCGTCCAAGGGCTTGTACAAAATTGATAGCAAAAAAAATAATTAATAAAAAATGATTTTGTACCCTGAGTGACAATAATGATGTAAATCAAGACTATATGAGCACTGATGAAGCATTATGCAAAACCAAGTACGTAGAGAATATGCAAAGGAATATTCACCCAAATATACCGATTTGATGTCAAAGAATATTCGATTGGTATTGTAGATTGAGAGTGATGTCATATGGTACAAAAGAATCGTATGATACATATATGTACTGTATGAATTTTGTACAAAAAAATGGTGTTTGCAAAATAATCTCTGATGGCCTTAGGACAAAGTGTCCAAATTTAATGATCTGATAGGCGATATTTAGGTTTTCAATCCTTTTGGACATGATCTTAGGGTTAGTGTTTGCCCAAAGTGCTCCAAAAAATTTATCTACCTCTAGGATCTAGTAACCTTCACACAACTTGAAACCTTTTGTAGATTTGGCCCTGTATGTCATTTTTTGACTGTGAACCCTGGTTTCATACCTACACAAGTACAACAAACAAACATGTTATTAGATCAAATATGCAAGATAAAATAAGGATTCCCCATGAAATCCATTTACAAAGATTAAACTAGGAAAATGAAGAACAAAACATGAAAGACAAGTAAAATCGTAATTAATCATGCAAACTCTTGATCCCATGGGGGAATTGGTGCCAATTGGTGTGTCAAAATTGGCCCTTTCCCAACTCCTTTGTAAGCTTTGTGATTTGATGAGTGATTGATCCACTTTGTTGATGAAGAACAAGATGAGTTCTTGAGAAAACCTATAATAACCTAGCTAAGATCTTGCATTGAGGATGAAGTTGAGTAGAGTAAGTTTACTCAAGTTGTGGATGATAGAATGAGAGGAAGAGTCTCTCATTTATAGATTTCAAATTGGAAGAATGAGCAAGATTTGAGCAATGTGGGACAAAAGACCAACCAATGAGAGAAGGCCACTTGTCCACATGTGATTGGAGGAGGAATGAGCATATTTTGGTCAATGTGCATGATAAATGCCATGAGATTCAAATTTGAAATTTGAATGTGATATGTTGGAGGGAGAAAGAAATGGAGTTAATGTCAAGGCTAAGGACATGTAAGAGGCATTAAATGCCTTGTTGGAAGGACCAAGCCCACTTGAATTTTAATTCAAATTTGAGGGAATATTCCCCTTTTATGCCATGTTAGGGAAAATAGGAGATCTAATAAATGAATTAAATATATTTTCATGTGCAAGTGGTAAAAGCTAGAGGATGGGACATGATTTTAGATTAAATTAATCAAAGATTAATTAATGTAATGAGGAATTAGGAGATGTGACAATTTAGACTTAAATTTATGTATTGATTTAAATCAAATTGAGAGGAAGGGTTTAATTAAATAAATATTTTGATTTATTTAACTAAAGGGGATAATGTTGATTAAATCAAATAAGGTTTAATTTATTCAATTTAATAGAACGACTTTAGAGATTTAATTAAATAAAGTGAATTATTTAATTAAAAGAGGGATGATCAGATTAGTTAAACAAAATGATTTATTCAATTAATAGAGGAGAATGACTTAATTAGATAAATAATGATTTATTCAATTAAGGGATGAAAATTGATGACAAGATGAGAAGGTGATTCAAGATGAAATGATGTTAGTATTCAGGGTCAGGTGTGTAGGATCGAATTGTATATTTTATTTGTCTACATTTTTCCCCTCTTTGAAGCAATGTATTTGTTGCATTGATTCAAAAAAATTATTGCTGTGATCAAGGTTCAAAATTTTTAGCATTTTTCGAATGCCCCACTATTGCCTTAATGAAAGGATTATGTTGGTATATTGCCCCCTCAAGAGATCGAGTGGAAATGCTAATTTTTCGATCAATATCGCAATAAAATGCGAGAGGAGTGGTTCTATTGATCAAAGGACGAAAGATAATTCTTTGATGTAGACAAATCTGATGATGTATAGATAGTCATCGGCCATGGGTAGGCTCGTGTATATTTTGAGATCTCACACCTACTTTAGATAGAAATGTTAGTAAAGATAGAAGAATAAGAAGGATAAGATGGATGGAAGGAGGATCCAACAAGCCTATGCTATGATGATGATGATGATTTGCTTGTCAGGAGTTGGCATTTTCAAAGGGCCAGTTACTTTATGTTTGATAACACACATAGGTACGATGCATCAAGGTATAAAGGACCAGGATGGTGTTGTACCTAGTGTGATGGACTTTGAATCGACAATCAGATAGGAGTATTCTTGTTCACACTTAGCATACACACTTCATTCAGTATGTAGTTCAGACATTTTAAACATCTCGAGCCAAAACATAGGAAAGCAAGCTTTCCTATGTGGTCAATAAGATATCTAAAACATCCTCTCCACAAACCAAAAAAAGTACATATGACTAAGTTATTTTACACGTGTATCCCACAAGTGAAGTAGATAAAAGAGACCATGATCCCTACCCCATTCCTTTCTCTCTAAACCTTTTTTGTTTAGGCATCATCGAGAGGTCCTTGGAATGAGTGCAAAATAAGATAAGCCAAAAAAGACCAAATAAAGCAAACCAACAAGCTAATGTTCTTCATACCGCTAGCCAAGACTAAACTACTGTGGGATACCTGATGCTTATTTCCATCATGGGAAGGATTTATCCTAGGACATGTTGTGATCAGGGTTTTGATGGGATTGATTGGATGATAAGCTATTGATACTCTGAGTTGACCAACTTGCTTGGTTACTGATTTAGACCTTAGGACTTTTGACGCTTGGGTGTTTACTTTTTGAACCTTCTAGACTTGCTTCTGACTGACTCACCAAAGGATGACAGTGATGACTGATTTTATTATGAGTGGTGACAATCGTGGGTGAAGGCGAGATGAGATGAAAACATCATTTTGGATTTTTTTTAGATATTTTGAGGTTGTTTTTGGTATTTTTGAAGTATTTTACAATTTTTTTTGGTATTTTTGAGATTTATGATGAAGAGACTAACTTAAAGACCTATCCTAGGGGTCTCAAGATCTGATCCATAGATTAGCCTTGCCTACGTTATACACGCAGAGATCACGTAGTTCGATTGATGACATACTTGACTCAATGATAAAATAGATGGGCAAACGGGTTGCCATTTTATTGCGACAGATGCTTAAGGACTGACCTAAAATGTCTCGAGGGATGATCAAAGATCAACCTTGCCTACGTTCAAGCTCAGAGACGACGTAGTTCAGACAAGGTGGAAGATTGCTAAGACTCAATGATGAATTTTTTGAAGATTTTCTAAGATTTTCAACATGTTTTTGGATTTTTTTGATGAATTTTCTGAATGTTTTTTGGATATTTTGATGAATTTTCTGAATGTTTTTGGATTTTTTGATGGATTTTCCTAATGTTTTTGGATTTTTTGATGTCTTGGGAAGAGCACACAAAAAAATATACACAAATCTGATCCAGTGCCAGTTTCAGGAAGATGTCCCCAGTGTTAAGCGATAGACTACTTCAATAAAGGCAGGACAAACCGACCTTAGGAATATGCCAAGTAGTACTATGGTGGAATATGATATGAGCACTAGCTCAGGCTATGGTATGGATGTGAACGAATGGGTGGATGGATGATGAATGAAATGTTATGGAGTGGATGAGTGAGTTGTGCAGATCCTGGTGGATGGGGAGTGCTTTATTTACACTTGGCACCTGTTTGCCAGGTTTTCACCAAGATACTTGTCCAAAGCACCACCGAAGTGGTTTTCACTAGAGGACGATTTTTTCTTTACTATTTTCAATCCTTTTTCTGATTTTTTTTTGGATTTTTGTATTCTTTTTTTAATTTTTTTTATTGTCGCCAAGACGCCTATTTGCCAGGTTTTCATCAAGGTGACCATTTTTTTAGGACATTTTCTAATTTTTTGTATTTTTCAGTTCTATACCTTGCAAGTTCTTACGCACAAAATTTTTTGAGATGAGAGCTATTCAGAGGCTCCTGCAGAGGCTCGCCTTCTGGTGTTGCTAATTGATAGGATTCTGATTTATAGCTGACTGTGATGATGAAAGGTCCCATCTAGTTGGGTTCAAATTTAGCTTTGCTCTTTGGATTCAACACATTCCTTTGGTTCTCTTTCAGCACAAGTTCGCCGACTTGGAAAGTGCGTTGCCTGATCTTCTTGTTGTAGCCGCATTTGAGGTGATTCTGATTGACCTATAGATGGTTGAGGGCATCCATGCGCCGTTCATCTAATAACTCCAACTCATTCAGCCGTGAGACCCTGTATTCTTCATCCATGATGAGGTTTTGCAATGATATTCTTTGTGATGGGAGCTCGATCTCGATTGGGAGGATGGCTTCTGATCCATAGACCAGGGAGAATGGGGTGGCGCCTGTTGGCATGCAGATGTTGGTGCAGTAGGCCCATAAGGTGGGATTTAACTATAGATGCCTGTCATGACTAGATCCATTGACTATTTTTTTAAGGATTTTTAGAACGGTTTTGTTAGTAGCTTCTGCTTGGCCATTGCCTTGCGGGTAGTATGGAGTAGAAAAGCGATGTTGGATTTTGAATTTGTCGCATAAGTCATGGACATCCTAATTCTTGAAAGGTGTCCTGTTATCAAAGATAATGGATTGGGGGACACCATATCAGAAAATGAGATAGTTCAGGATGAACTTGGAAATATTCTTTCTTGTTATGTAGGTCATGGGGATCGCTTCGACCCACTTTGTGAAATACTCCATGGCGGTGATGATGAACTTGTGGTCATTGGATGAGGTGGGTTTGATTTTACCTATGAGATCGATCCCCCATTGTGAAAAGGGCCATGGTGTAACAATAGGATGGAGTTCTTGAGTTGGTGCATGTATAAGGTCTCCATGTTGCTGGCATTGTACACATTTTCTGACAAATTCGTGTGCCTCCCTTTCCATTGTTGGCCAGTAGTACTCAGTTCTTAGTAACTTCTTGGCCAAGGTCATACCGCTCGAGTGTGAATCGCAAGTGCCATTATGTACCTCAGTCAGGGCTTCCTCAGGTTTTAAGCAACGTAATAGGGTTCCGTCAATGCTCCTACAGGAGAGGGTTTCCCCTAGGATGACAAAACATAAAGACCTTTTGACATAGGTTCGTTTGAGGCTCGGGGTAATGTTGGCTGGGAGGACTCCTATTCTAAGGTAGGTGTAGGCGTCGTGATACCAAATATCATCGGACCAACGAGTTCGCATGCATATTCTGACTCTGGTACCTCGAAAGTGGGTATGAGAAGCTGCTCTATCAAGAATTCATGTTTTGAGACATTGCGAGGGATATCTAGTAAGGATCCAATTGTTGCCATGGTATCGGTTGCTCTGTTGTTAGCCCTTGGTATCTGCTCAAAGGTGATATCAATAAATAATTCTTTAAGGCTTTCTACTAACTTCTTGTATGGTGTGAGCTTATCATCCTTAGTTTGGTACTCGTCATTGACTTGGTTGATAATAAGTTGTGAATCTCCATAAACTTTTAGTACCATGATTCGCCACTATGCAATTTTGAGACCTATGGTTAAAGACTCGTACTCTGCAATGTTGTTGATAAAGGGGAATGCCAATTTGTAGGATCTAGGTATACAATCCCCTTGTGGGGTGATGAAGAAAACACTGGATCCTAATCCATGTTATGTGTGGGAACCGTTGAAGTAGAGTTTCTAATGATCAACTATGCTGAGATTAAAGATGGACTCATCTGGAAATTCTGATATAAGTGGATTCTCTGCATAGATGGGAGCTTTTTCCAGTTGGTCTGTAATGAATTGTCCTTTGATTGCTTTTTGCTCCACATATTCAATGTCATATTCTGATAGTATCATGACCCACTTAGCCATCCTTCCTATGAGCATAGCTTTTGACAGTAGATACTTTAGGGGATCTATCTTGGCGATGAGTTTGATTTTGTGTACCGACACGTAATGTCAAAATTTTTGTGAAGCAAACACTACTACTAGAGAGGATTTTTCAACGAACGAGTAGTTTAACTCATGGCCATCCATTGTTCTATTGATATAATAGATGGCCCTTTCTATCCCATTTTCATCATGCTAAGCTAAAAGAGCACCCAGGGCTACTATTGTTGCTGAGATGTATAAGATCAGTGGTTTTCTTGCAATGGGTGGCATTAATACTGGTGGCGTGAGCATATATTCTTTGATTTTATCAAATGATTGATTGTACTTGTCATCCCACTTGTACGCCACTCCTTTGTGGAGTAGATGTGAATAGGCAACCTGTTTGTCCACCAGTTATGCTATGAATCTTCAGATGGATTGGAGTCTGCCTTGTAGGCCTCTGAGTTGTTTTAGTGTCCTTGGTGCCTCCATGTCGAGGATTTCTTTGACCTTGGTAGGATTCACCTCTATTCCCCTCATCGATACTATGTATCCCAAAAGTTTACCTGATTGCACCCCAAAGACACATTTCTTGGGGTTGAGTCTGACCTTGTACTCCTCTAGTCTATCGAAAATGGCACTTAGGGTTGCTATGTGGTTTTATCTCTTCTTTGATTTGGCTAGTATGTCATCCACATAATCTTCGACAGTTTTGTGTATCATGTCATGCAATATTAGTGTCATGGCCCTCTGATATGTAGCCCCTGCATTTTTTAGCCCAAATGGCATCATATTCTAGTAGTAGGTGTCCCATGGACATGTAAATGTTGTCTTATGATGGTCTTCTTTTGCAATCATTATCTGGTTATACCCCGAGAAGCCATCCATCAGTGGTAGAATCTCATGTTCAGCTGTCATTTCCACTATCATATCAATGTTAGGTAGTGGAAAATTATCCTTGGGACATGCTTTGTTGAGGTCTCTAAAGTTTGTGCACATACAGATGCCCTCATTTGGTTTTGAAACTGGTACAAGATTGGATATCCATTCTGGATAGTCGATTGGGCGTATGAAGCCAACATCCAGGAGTTTCTGCAATTCTACCTTGACTAGCAAAGCTATTTGAGGGTGCATTTTCCTTAGCTTTTGTGTTACTGGCTTTGCTCTAGGGTAAACAACCAAATGATGAACCACAACTTCCGGATCTAGACTGGCATGTCAGCATAGGTCCATGAAAAATTTACCTTCCTTTCCTTTAGAAATGCTGCTAGTAGTTCTTGTTCTTCTGTCAGAAGCAACTCAACATAGAAAGTGATTTGTGGTGTTGTCTCTGTTCCCAAGTTGATAGGATTACACTGTTCTGCCAGGACTGCTGATTTTTCCTAATGAAGCGTAGTAGGGGGAGATTGAATCCTTCATCTTCTGGTGCCTCAGAGAGGTTTTCACCATTAGATGTGTCCTTTATTTTTACTATTCTTTGGTTAGAGAGTGCCATAGTGTGGTTTTCACTGAATAGCTTCGAGCTTATTCTTGTTCTTTTTCTTTTGCGATTGAAGGACTCAATTGTCTCCCCATAATATGCTTGAGTGTCTAATGTGATGTCGAAACCAACCTCGTGATCCTCTCACAAAACTGTATCCCTTAGTCCCATGAATTCTGAGAGTGCCTCATCATTCTTGAATGAGTCTAGAATTGGCAGTCCTCGTTGGTCATGGTCGATGAGTTGAGGGTACACTAAGTTAATTTTATAAGTTTGGCGGTCCGACTCAATGGGTGAGGCATTAATCATTAGTAAGGAGGAATCCTCAAAAAGAAAGGGAAGGCCAACTATGGTATCCTCATCATCACTACTGGCACAAATATCAGTTATGTCAAAAGTGAAATTATCTAGGGGGAGACCTGTGCATATGGGTAGTCGCAGGGTGGTTGTTGATACTTGAGGAGGGGACCTGACTGCCCTACTGGGAGTACCTCTGCCACGTATGGTTATACTCGGGGCGGGGGGGAGGGGGGGTGCATCTGAGGCCAAGGTTTCTCATTCTTCTTTCTATAATGATGGGCTCGAGTCGTCCATCACTATTTCTTCCCAGGATTTCATTCCTATTGTAGCCTATACCAAACATTATTTTCAATCCTCTGCTGGCTTCATCCATGGGTAGAGTGGGTGTGGGTCCTTCATCATGGTATAGCGTGCTTGAAATGTCTTCCTCATTGAAATTTTCCCAAATTAGATCTCTCCAATGACAAAATCCAAAAGGGTCTGCCTTAAGGGTGTGGACATGTGTTTCGGTTGATCGAGGTTGCCCATGCAACCTAGGAGATTATGGTAACTCTCCTACAAAAAACACACTCTTCTTCATTATGTAGTCTCTGCACCCATTGTCTTGGATCATGAGCTTGATTTCAGATATATTAGGGATGGGGTGTCTTTGTTGTAGAAGTGGAGGAAGGTTTAGATGGGTCTATGTATGTAGTGGATGGGCCTTCATCATTTTTTGGCACTTGGGGGATTTTGTAAAACTTGGCTTCCAAGTTTTTGCAGTAGGAAAATGGTTCGAGATCACCATGTATTGTGTTCTCCTCATTCTGGTATAGGAATTTGACACATTGATGGAATGTTGAGGCGACTGCCTTCATTCCATGGATCCATGGGCATCCTAGGAGGATGTTGTATGGTAGGTCGAGATCAAGCACTTGACAAGTGGTTTCCATGGTTGCTGGCCCAACTTGGATTAGGATTCTGATAGTGCCTTGAGACACTCTTTCTTGATCATCATATGCTCTTATGGTGATGCCTTTGTACTTGTCGATGGAGTCCTCCGAGAGTCCCAAGTTCTTTATAAGTTTGAGAGAGCAAATGTTAAGGCCTACACCTCCATCTACCAGGACCCTTTTGACTTTCCTTTTGTGGATCAACACTTGAAGGTGAAGTGCACGATTATGAGATGGCTGGGTGAGGAAATCTTGATCGAATAATTTGAGGAGATTTGGGGTAATGAGATTACCAACCATATCCTAGAACTGGTCCATGTCGAGGGTGGTGGAGACGGTGGTTGCAACTAATGCTTCATCAAGGATTTTCCTATGGGCAGTAGAAATTTTTAATAATTCCATGACGGATATTTGGGTGGGGGTTCTTTTTAGCTGGTCGATGACACTATAGTCATAGGGAATGACTTTTGTATTTGAAATGGGGGTCTTAGATGGTTGTGATGCCCCTGCAATAGTGACCTTTCCACCATGTGTGGTGACTCCACAATCGGTGTTGGCTCCCTTGACGTTAATGACAGTGACCATTTCGTCTACGCATGCGATAATTTCTCCATATAAAAGATTGGCACTAGCATATTTTTGCTTCCCTTTGTTGTTCCCCTGGTTATTTCCTTGATTATGATTCAACATTAGATTTGTGTATATTTTAAGGTCCTGATTTCCAACTAGTTGTTCAACATTTATGATCTTGTCCTCAAGGAGGTCTTGGATGATGTTCTTCAGCCTCATGCAGTTTGCGGTTGTGTGTCCCTTGATTTTGTGAAAATCACAGAGGAGGTTTTCATTGTACCATGGTGGTTTTTTCATGGGTTCCACATATTGCTTCGAGTTGGAGATTTTGATAAGGTTTTCCTTGACTAGTTTCTTCATTATGGATTCAATTGGTTTTCCAAGAGCCGTGAACTTCCGCTTGGGAGGATATTTGTTTTGGGGAGGTTGTCCTCCTTGATTGCCCAAGTTATTGATTTGGTTGTTAGGAAGTGGTTGTTGTTGTGCCACTGTATTAGTTTGCACATTATGTGATTATGATTTTGTGGTTGGTGATGAGTTTGGATGTTTTGTTTAGGAGCATTTATGACCACCATAGCATCGACCACGTTGTCGTTTGTGATATTTTTGTTCCTCGACCATGTTCGAGGTTTATCATTATAATTATTAGACAGGCGATTATCCTATGGTGGAGGAAATGTTGATGCACCTCCTTGCACAATAATGGATCTTTTGATATTCAACACCTTTGGGATCAACTGATCATACATTGTGATGCATTGCATTTTTAAGTAGAACACCAAGTTTTCATCTAGATTGGATATGATTGTGCAAACTTGTTATTCTTCTGGCATAGTCCACTTGCTCTCATTGGCCTTGGATCGCCATCTTTGCAAGAAGGATGCAAATAGCTCTCCTTTTTTTTGTTTGAGTGTTGATAGTTCCTCCAAACTAATGTTTGTACCCATGTTGAAAGCATAATTTTTAAGGAATTCTTCTATGATTTCCTGGAATGTTTTAATGCCCGTGGGTAGGCAAGAAACCATTATATGGCAAGACCAGCCAGACTTCGGGGGAAAATTCACATTAGATTCCATTATATTTATTGAATTTGGGGATTTCAAATCCCTTTGGGAACAGTATCATTGTGAGATCTCTGTCAAATAGATAGGGACACAAGTTGCTCGACATTCTTGTTGTTTTTCCTGCTTGGAGGTCCAACACCTGCTGCAAGAGAAGTTTGATTTGCGTTGCAACATCATTGTGCGGATCGGGAGGTGGGATGAATGTGTTTTGAGGTGTTTGGGGTGTTTGATTGATGAGAGGGGTACTGGTGGGAGTTTTCTGCAAGCTTTATTATGCGTTTAAGGCCTTTTGATATACCCGCATTTGTGTCAACAACGCTTATTTTTTATCTTGTCGTTGTTGTTCTAACGAAGCTTGTTGTTGGTCCAACTATTGTTGTTCCCATAAAGCTTGTTGTTGGTCGAACTACTGTTGCACCAACAAAGCTTGTTGTTTGTCTAGCTGGTGTTGCGCCAACAAAGCTTTTTGTTGGTCTAGTTGTTGTTGTGCCAATAAATCTTGTTGTTTATCTTGCTGCTATGCCTCAAAATATTACAGAGCTTGTTGGTATGCTTGTTGATGAATTTCTTGCAGTTGTGCTCAGTATTGTGCTTGTGCCTATTGAGCCTAGTGTTGGGCTTGAGCTTGAGCTTGTGCTTGTTGGGCGGCTTG
The DNA here is from genome assembly GCA_007115665.2 of Sequoiadendron giganteum. NCBI lineage: Eukaryota > Viridiplantae > Streptophyta > Pinopsida > Cupressales > Cupressaceae > Sequoiadendron > Sequoiadendron giganteum. The sequence goes on from CM021106.1 coordinate 454,192,467, forward strand.
CATGGATTGTGCGACTTGTTGGGCTTATGTAGCTTCTTGGGAAGCTAGTTGTGCTTGCGCTTGCTGAGTAGCCTGTTGTGCAGCTTGTTGGTTTTGTTGAAGTACCCTATGATGATTGGCCTTCTGGATGGCCTGGATGATGGTGATGAATTAATTTTTTAAGTTAGCTTTTGGTGGGATTGGTGGTGGATTGGGAATGGTGCTAACTGTTGTGACAGGTGAAAGGGTTTTGTTGGTGGCCGGGACTTGGGTTGTTGGTGGTGTGGTTGAGATGCTTGGTCCTTGAAAAGGTATGTTTTGAGAGATTTGAGAACCGACTAATGTATTGGCTGTGGTGGCTTGAGTGGTTGCCACTTGTTGTTGTTCTGTTGCTAGCAAAAGGAGAGGATTCGATGTGATGCTCAAATTGCCTTGATTTGAGAAACTAGTCATGGGTAGGGGGAGAAGACCCAATCCAAGAGGCGATACAGATGTGAGCGGTAATGGAGGGAAAGATGGTATGCTCCCCTAGAAGGAGAACGGGTTAGTGACTACTGCTGTTCTGAACAAACCACCTTCTCCTTGTGATAGAGAAGTTTGTATGTTTAACAGATAGGCTGGTGTTGCATGGAATGAGGATGAATCTGCATGATTATGGAAAGTGAGAAAGACGTATGTTGTGATGGATTCACCAGGACAGTTATTCTGTGTGGTGTTGATATTTACCTCTTTATTGTTTACAAGGCGATGCTTTTGTAATTCATGAAACATGGCACTTCCCTTGTTTACAATTGGTGAGGTTGATTTGATTGTCAATATGGTTTGGGGCATTTCTTGAGTGATATTTGGAATTGACATTGGGGGTATGCTTGTAAGAGGCCTTTCCATACTGGTGCCTACATCGAGGTCACAAGGGAACTGGACCCCTCCTCCATTAACATGCATATGTATAGAGAAGGATTAAGTCTAAGCATGGCATTAACAATTCTATGATTTTCTAGATTTTGAATCATTTCAATTATCTCCTTTTGTGTCATTCCCAAGTCCTCATTGATGATTTCCTCTTCATATCCTTCCCCTTGAGGATTTTGTGATGGTAGAGAAGAGTTGTTTTGTGGATTTCTTGATCTCGCAAGGTTTAATTCAGTGGTTGCTTGACTTAAGTCACTCGAAGTTGATATTTCTTTGCTGTTTTCCATGTTCCTCTTGTGTTGTGATCTTGTTTGGACCATAAAATAGAGATCGTTTGATCTTAATCTTTAGGTCCAAAAGAGGAGAAGAACTAGGAGAGTCCAAGGATCACAAGGGGTGGTGATGGGGATGAGATAAATGGATGAGGTGAATGAGTGAAACTTTTGAAGAAATTTTTAGGGTTGATGCTAAACTTTTAGGGTTTGGATTGATTTTGATAGTTTGACTAGGTGTGTTAAGCCAAACAAGATGATGGTGAACTTATAAACCCTAGGAAGTTGTGTTATCCTAGGGAAAAATCGCACAAGAGAATGAATTGGCTAAGTGTGTTAAGCCAACCAAGGTGATCATGAACTAGTAGACCTTAGGAAGTTGTGTTATCCTAAAGGTAAATTTGTTCAAGAGGATTGACTATTTGGCTAGGTGTATTAAGCCAAATAGAGTTGTGTTGATTTCGCCTTTAAGTTTAGCATAAATGATGTTTCAAAGTTTCTCAAAATTTTGTTGGTGAGATGAAATTTGGTTGATGGAGGGATGGGTGAGAGTGAAGATTTTGATCCTAGAATTTGACCTAGACACGACTCTTTTTTACAAGACCTCGGTATTGAAGAACATGCCTTACTTCTTATGTGAGAAAAGAAAACCTTTCCAAAAGTTTTGAATTTTGTTGGTAATAGAATTCATACAAACTTGGGTTGTTCTTTGAAGCTTTCTTGTAGAAATTGTACACCAACCTTTCTCTAACTTCAAAAATCCTTTCAAGACGCTCCTCATGAGCTTTTAGACTAATCCTTTTGAATCTTGGTTTTGGGATTTTTACTTTGTGGGAAATCATTTGAGACAACACGTGTGAGGTACAATTTGTCTTTATCTTTGCTTAGTGAGTTCTTTTTACCAAAAAACACTTTCTTGATTATGTTTCAAACTGAATGTCTAATGTCCTACTTTATTTTCATCCCACAAGGTCCATTATGTGGAATTCAAGGAAATTACGGAAAAAGTTTCCTAGTGTTGACTTTGGTGAAACAAATGGCGATAAAACCCAAGCACTTAGAAACCTCTAAGGATATAATCCCTAAGGCAAGCAAGAGCACTTAGATTCATCAAAGGATATTTGTTTCCTCAAAGGGTTTGAAATTTCAAAGCTTTTGTAAATGTTTGTTTCTCAATGTTTTAGAACCAAGCAAGGTGTTTTTGATCTTGATAACATGCACAACGCTAGGTTGAAAAGACAGTATTTGTTGGGTTCCCACTTGGATGAATCTAGCTGCGCATATTCAATGCAGATGATTAGATGATTGACCACACAGGCTCCCCCTTATAGTGCACTCACTTCTCGGGTCAATCAAACATTAGTACCCATGAATCTCCCATGGCATACTTTTCATCTCTACAACAGAACCGCATGTATAACGTGGGGCGGCTTCAAAGGACATGACCTTTTGCACCAACAAATAGATAGGATTTTGGTCTTGCTAAACAAGAGGTTTTAATGTGGGCATTCTGTTCATGGGGGACTATCCAGTATGGTGAGAGACCATTGCTTCCTTTCTTGTCGGAATAATCCTCATGATTCTTGAACTTTCCTCAAGAATCCACACTTATATACCGGTTGGAAGTCGCTTGGCTTTAGCGTGTTTCTGGTTGGGTCGTTCCCTTGGGTGATTACTTTTTCCTAGAAGGCGGGCCCGTGAAGATAAAAAACAGCAAGCTAGCATATCCCGTAGTTTAATCAACCTTTGTTGAAAAACAAAGGGAGAACACTCACAATATACCGTGCTTACACTCGCATGTTTGGTTCAATTTTAACTCCAAAAAAATGAAATGTGGAGGCAATTATTTTATTCAACTTAAGATCATCAAAAGAACTTTTGATTCTCAAAATTGCTGTGAGGCGCGAGAGAAGCGCATATGCCCTTTTGATGATATTATCTTGAATAAATAATTACAAAACAAAATAGCACTTGTTCATTTTAAACCCTCAAAGCAAAATGAATTCTTTTTAAAGCACCAATTCAAATGTGGAAGTTGCCTTGTTCAATTTTTAAATCTCAACCAAATCTAGTAAGATTGTCTCTAAGGTTCTTTTTAAGTCCCTTTGTAAACTTTTGAAAAGGAAAATTTGTGTTGTTCTTTTTAGAGCCTAAAAAAGAAAAATTAATGTTTTCTAAAGCATGAAAGGTAACAAATCCTTGAAAGAGATTGAGGATTCTCTAAAGTGGTAAACAACACTATAGTGTTCAAAAACACTTAGTATAAGAGGGGAATGATGCCATTATGTAACCTTCCATTTCGCTTTCTTCCTTGTCCTAACCTCCAAGATGGAAAAAACCAGAGAGTACAGGAACAACAAACAGGTCAATAATTCAAAAATCTAAAAACCAAAAAGGCACATGTTAAAAACATAAATTTGAATTTCTGACTATTTTTCAGTGATGTAATTAGCGAGTGCGGCGCATTCTGGAATAGATGCAGTGCTATATAGCATTGCACTTTTAACTAAGTGCAACACTCTACAAAAACAAAGAGTGCGGGTGCGGCGGAGTTTGTCACGCGACACATTTTGTAACTTGGAAACCCATGGCAGAGTTTTGAAAATTTGAATGTTTTAACGCGAGAAAGCGGGTGCGGCGCTGTTTAAAAAAAGTGTGGTGCAATATAGCACCATGCCTCTAAAAGTGGTGCAATATAGTGCCACACAAACTATCAGCAACACAGTTTCCTGTGTACACAAAAAATGTTTAAAAAAACACAGAATTTGTGAAAAACGTGATGAAATCCTCAAGATTTTCCCTCCTTCTAGCACCAAAATGTGAACCCTGGTTTCATACCTGCACAAGTACAACAAACAAACATGTTATTAGATCAAATATGCAAGATAAAACAAGGATTCCCCATGAAATCCATTTACAAAGATTAAACTAGGAAAATGAAGAACAAAACATGAAAGACAAGTAAAATCCAAATTAATCATGCAAACTCTTGATCCCATGGGGGAATTGGTGCCAATTGTTATGTCAAAATTGGCCCTTTCCCAACTCCTTTGTAAGCTTTGTGATTTGATGAGTGATTGATCCACTTTGTTGATGAAGAACAAGATGAGTTCTTGAGAAAACCTACAATAACCTAGCTAAGATCTTGCATTGAGGATGAAGTTGAGTAGAGTAAGTTTACTCAAGTTGTGGATGATAGAATGAGAGGAAGAGTCTCTCATTTATATATTTCAAATTGGAAGAATGAGAAATATTTGAGCAATGTGGGACAAAAGACCAACCGATGGGAGAAGGCCACTTGTCCACATGTGATTGGAGGAGGAATGAGCACATTTTGGTCAATGTGCATGATAAATGCCATGAGATTCAAATTTGAAACTTGAATGTGATATGTTGGAGGGAGAAAGAAATGGAGTTAATGTCAAGGCTAAGGGCATGTAAGAGGCATTAAATGCCTTGTTGGAAGGACCAAGCCCACTTGAATTTTAATTCAAATTTGAGGGAATATTCCCCTTTTATGCCATGTTAGGGAAAATAGGAGATTTAATAAATGAATTAAATATATTTTCATGTGCAAGTGGTAAAAGCTAGAGGATGGGACATGATTTTAGATTAAATTAATCAAAGATTAATTAATGTAATGAGGAATTACGAGATGTGACAATTTAGACTTAAATTTATGTATTGATTTAAATTAAATTGAGAGGAAGGGTTTAATTAAATAAATATTTTGATTTATTTAACTAAAGGGGATAATGTTGGATTAAATCAAATAAGGTTTAATTTATTCAATTTAATAGAATGATTTTAGAGATTTAATTAAATAAAGTGAATTATTTAATTAAAATATGGATGATTAGATTAATTAAATAAAATGATTTATTTAATTAATAGAGGAGAATGACTTAATCAAATAAATAATGATTTATTCAATTAAGGGATGAAAATTGATGACAAGCTGAGAAAGTGATTCAAGATGAAATGATGTTAGTATTCAGGGTAAGGTGTGTAGGATTGAATTGTATATTTTCTATTTCTACATTGAATAAATCAAATCCAATTCTAACTTTCTCTGATGCTTTGGATTCAACCATGAGGTCCTTGAAATAAAAAATTATACCCAGAAAAATCTTCAAGCCAAATATGTCCCTTAGATATTGGAAAGAGTCGACAACATTGGAGATTTGATACCATGTAGGAGTTAATGATGAACTCCCAACACCCTTGATCAAATTCCAAACCAAAATATCTTTTACAAGAGAGAAATGACAATAATATATTACTATGATTAAGGATTCAAGATTACAAGATTGAATATGTTAAATTTACATATGATACCTGTTAGGACACATTGATATACTAAGAGGGGGGGTGAACCAGTATATCCCTCAAATTAATTGAATTTCAAATTATCAATCAAAACTTATAACTACCTTAATCAGATAATACATTCAAAGCAAGAGCATAAAACTACAACACCAGATTTTATATGGAAACCCAACAAAGGAAAAACTACGATGAGAAAGCTGCTTGGAGCTACTGTCCAAATCCAACCTCACAAATGAATCAAAAATTACAATAGGGTTTAAGGTATTTATCCTAAGGAAGCTTACAAATCCCTTATCAACACTTAAAGAATGAGGCTACAACCTATGAATATAAATCTTTGAAGAATTAGATAATAAATCAAAACTACAATACTTCTACTGCCTCTGACTCATTGCCTTCAACACTTTTATTCCTATGCTTTTGGCTCACTACCTCCAACATTCACATTAGAACTTCTACCTTTGGCTCACTACCTCCAACACTCAGAAACTTTTGGTTGGCTCACTGCCTTCCACACACCAATCAAACTCTTCTTCTTTTCGCTCACTGCCTTCCACACACCAATCAAACTCTTCTTCTTTTCACTCACTGCCTCCAACATGCATCAAACACTTCACTGCAAGTTCACACACATTCCTCTACCTTCAATGCACTTCTATCAAAAAATTACATTGATTTACCATAGAAAACTTTTACACATTAATCACACACTTGATCTTACATTTATACCTTTTGCAAGCATAACAAATTTTCTCCTTGTCAACCAAATTGAAATGTATGAACATGGAACATGCAACAACCATATTGAGTCAACTCCAACACATTCGTGGGAAAGAGAAATTCAGTATGACCCAAGCCAGGAGATAAAAAGAAACTATTTCAACTCTACATGTATTCCCATGTTGGCACACGCCACAAAAAATTAGTGCAAATAACTTAAAGAATTAAGTCGACCCAACAAACACTCAACCCTTGAAATATTAAATCTAAACCATAAGCAGTACCAAAGAGACAAGATATAATTATGTGGATTGAATCACAAGCATAAAATGATATTCAGGAATATTTTCATGCCCTTCTTTCACAACTTCATCTATTAATATGCTAGCGCAAGCAATAGATACAAAATTAGTATCTATTACAAACCCAAAAAACATAGTCTTGAGAAATAACTTTGACAACTTGACTTGTGGTAAATTTCAACAACTAAAACTCAAAGAGGGACAACAGATAGATATTAGAAACACATCCTCCAAACCACAAGGCCACATTAGCAACTGTGGAGAACTGTGGAGCATTTCTCAGAACCTTCCAAGACTGTAATAGCACAGTCTCTACTTTGCTTACTCAAGAAACTTTTGTGGTAACTTCTATGATTTGAGAACTAGAGAACACATGCTTCATACTTGACTTTGCATATCCTTCAAACCATAGGAACATATATTAAAATGTAGAGGAATGTGGAGCATTCTCTAGAGATTTTTAGAACACCTACTTGAGCCACTGACTATAAGAGATTCTTCTATACAATTTAAAGAAATAGATACTGAATAAAATATTCATAGAATCATACAATTATTCATGAGCAATAAGAAACAACTATTCTATCAGCTCATGACATTCAACTTCATACATTATACTTAAACATCATGATTGCAACATATGCAACCATCCACATACTGCCACCATACTAACAATAGAGACAACGTCATCAACAACCTTCATATTGATTGAAATCAATGGAAAATATCAAACTCCATACTGTTAATATCAATGACAACACCTACAACATACTTGTAACAATCTCCCCCTTTGGTATTGATGGCAACACCAAAAAGAGAAAAACTAGTAGGATGTGCAATATCTTACCCTTACTCCACCTCCTTGATCTATCTCTCCCCCTTTGACATCAAAGACAAATGGATAATGGCATTCAATCAAGCTTGCCATGAAATACAAGCTCTCCCTATCTGCATTCTTCTACCTACTCCCCTTGAGAGGTAGTCTTCATCTATCTAGGGATAATTTTTTTTCTTGAATTGCCCCCTTGGATAGATGCACCAACTATGCATCTAGTTAGAAGAAAGAGGGGAAATAACCCCTAGCTTCTATAAGAGATACTCAAATTTATCTTTTAAAAGTGCCTTTGTGAAGATGTCTACAATTTGATCCTTTGTGGGTACATACTCCAATCTTACTTTTAGATCAACAACTTTCTCTCTTAAGAAGTGATATTTAATAGATATATGTTCGGTTCTAGCATGCATCACTAGATTATTTGAAATATTGATGACACTTGTATTATCACATAGAATTAGAATGGGCTCATCATACATCACCTTGATGTCCTTCAAGGTTTGCTTCATCCATAAAAATTGAGTGCAACAAGATGCTGCAACAATATATTTTGCTTCTATTGTTGATAAGGACACTGAGTCTTGCTTCTTACTAAACCAAGAGACCAACCCGTCTCCCAAAAATAAATCTCCTCTACTGGTACTTCTCCTGCCATCAACACTACCAACCCAATCAACATCAATATATACATTCAAACAAAAGTTATTACCCTTTTCATACCACAATCCATAGTCTAGAGTGCTCTTCAAATATCTAAAAATCCTTTTGACAACCTTTACATGAGTTTGTTTTGGATTAGCTTGAAACCTTGCAACCAAGAAAATAAATTGCATAATATCAAGCCTTACAGTAGTTAAGTACAATAGGCCTCCAATCATGGACCTATACAAAGTCTGATTAGCCTTAGGTGACACATCATCCTTACTCAAATGGCAACCAATTACCATTGGAGTACTCATTGGTTTACAATCTTCCATGCCAAACTACTTTAGCATTTCCTTGACATATTTTTCTTGAGAGATAAAAATGCCATCATTTGATTGTGTAATTTAAAGTACAAGAAAGAATGACAACTCACCTAGCATAGAAATTTCAAATTCCTTCTACATTTCTTCAAAAAACTTCTACACATTTCATCATTTCCTCCAAAGATTATATCATTAACATATACCACAATAAATAAAATATTTGTATCATCTACTTTGATGTACAAATTATTGTCTACAACACCTTTCTTGAAGCCTTGCTGAATAAGGTACTTATCCAACCTTGCATACCAAGCTTTGGGGGCTTGTCTGAGACCATACAGAGCCTTCTTAAGCTTGTAAACCATTTATGAACCTGTTGATAGATAAAATACATCAGGTTGTTCTATGTACACTTCTTCTTCTAACTCACCATTCAAAAAGGAAAATTTCACATCCATTGATATACTTTGAAGTTCTTGCGTATAAAAAATGCAAGAAATATTTTGATAGCCTCTATTCTTTCCATAGAAGTAAATTTTCCCTCAAATTCAATTCCTTCCACTTATGAATATCCTTTGCATACCAGTCTTGCTTTATTGCTTACAACTTCTCCATCTTCATTTAGTTTGTTTCTAAATTCCCATTTTATTCCAATTGCATTCTTGTTTGTAGGCCTTGGAACCAATTCCCAAGTTTGATTCTTCTCAATCTGATTTATCTCTTCTTCCATATCTTGTATCCATCCTTCATCTTGCTAGCATCAACAAAGGTCTTTGGTTCTATTCTTGATAGAAAAGAAAAATTCACCTATTCATTTTATTTTGTAAACCTTATTCTTGTCTACAATCCATTCTTATATCCAATGATATGATCTTTTGAATGATTCATTTGAACATACTTGGAAGGAGTCTTGGGGACTTTCTCTCATGCTTATATTCATCAGTCCAATAGTCTTCTTGCACTTGTGTGCTTTTATGTGATTATTCATCCACTCTGACATTTTCACTTTCAACAACCTTCCTCAATATTTTGTTATATCACTTGTAGGCCTTGCTCCTAGTTGAATACCCAAGAAATATTCCTTCATCTAATCTTGAATCAAACTTTCCCAATCCTTCTTCATCTCTTTTGAGAAAGCATCCGCTTCCATTTCTTTTGAAATATTTTATAGTTGTTTGTCTCCCATACCAAAGCTCATAGGGACTTTTGGTGCTATCCACCCTTAGCTGACCTCTGTTAAGGATATAGAAAATAGTATAAAATTATTCCTTCCAATACACATCAAAAAATTTGGCTTCATTTAGCATTGTTCTAGCCATCTCTTGACCAATTCTATTCTTTCTTTCCACTACTCCATTTTGTTGAGGAGTTCTAGTAGTAGAATATTGTCTCTTTATCCCATGCTCTTCACAAAATTCTTCAAACTCACTTGATGTAAACTCACCACCTCTATCAGACCTTAAAAACTTGATTCTAACATTCATTTCATTTTCAACCATTGATTAAAAGATCTTAAATTTGTTGAAGGTTTTAGATCTTTATTTTAAGAATGTAATCCATGTCATCCTAGATAAATCATCAATAAGAAACATGAAATACATTTCACCTTGAAGACTCCTTATTCTGGTAGGTTTTCACATATCAGTATGAATTAGCTCCAAAGGTCATAGTAGAATATCCTTCAGTCTTGAACTTTATTCTTGTCTGATTCCCAATCTGATATTCTTTGCACATGGTACTTGCAGGCTTGACAATCCTCGACATGTCTCTCACTGCATTCATGGAGCTGATCTTCACAAGGTTATAAAATTTTATGTGTCCCATACTATTATGCCACAATTAGCATTCATTTATCTATCCTAGAAGACAACTTCTTCCATTCACACCCTTAAGACTATAATTTTCCTCCAATCCTTGAACCTTCTGCCACCAATCTTCCAAAATTTTCTTTTCTGATTTCATATCCTTGCTCATTAAATAAGAAATTGTATCCTTTGCTACACATATGACTTACACTGAGAAGATTATGATTGAGACCTTCAACATAGAAAACATCTTCAGTCCTAGATCTTCCATCAATACTTAAAATGCCTTTTCCATAGATATTTGCTGATGAATTATCTCTAAACTTTACTGAACCACCATTCCACTTGACCAACATGATGAACTTACTTTTGTCACCAGTCATGTGACTTGAACATCCACTGTCAATTATCCAAAGATTTGATTGTCCTCGAGCATGAAATTTTTTTTTCACAACCATTGAATTACTATGCTTGTTTCCTTGGCTTGCTCAACATCATCTGCCTTTTGAATTTTTGATTTTCTAAAAATCACTTTTGTAAAACTTTGCTATATGCCCAATTTTTTTGCAGATCCGACATGTCACATTGACACCCACCAAAGAAGCAAGATAATTTATACTCATAAAATTTCTTCTATCTATTTCAGATTTGCACTCTATAGCTTTATGTCCATACTTATTACAAATGAAACAATAACCAAAGAATGCATGATTTAACCTATTTTCGGATGTTCTTTTTGCATGATGAGATCTTTCTTTAGGTCTGATATCAACATATTAAATTTTGGACATAGCTTTCTGCAACTCATTTTTGAGTGACAAGATCTCCTTCTCAAGATTTTTACATTCACTTATTTTGGCTTCAATCAGGGCCTTTTACCTTTTGTTCTCTTTCCTTGAAAATTCAAGATCTTCCAGAGCAAAAACAAGTTCATCTTCAAAATCAATTTCACCTTCTTCTTCATCCATATATGTTATGTGGATTTTTCCCCAAGAGAAGAGAAAACTATGAAATAGCCCTTTAGAATTAAAAGGGAGATAGAAAAAATAAAGGATATTATTATCCTTTGGTTAAAAGAGATATTAATAAGGAATATGTATAAACACTCTTTAAAAAGGGGAAGAATAATTATTAAAGGAAACCTTTGTGAAAGGGTGTGATGGTTTGGAAACCACTCTTTAAGACTTATATAAAGAATTTGTGTGAGACATGGGAAACATTCAAGCATGAGAACATTCAAGGATGTATAACATTTAAGGAAAGAAGAGAAAAGGGAAATATAAATTAAAAGGGCACAAAAGAGTGAAGGTTAAGGTCATGGGTTGGGATTGAAACATTTGGAGAAGGGGCACACAGTGTGTGTCCAAATCGGGGTACAACGTACACCCAGGATTGCCCTGGTTAGGGCTATGTTTATGTTGTAAAGGTAGGTTGGGTTCTATGTAAGAACTGGTTTATGTTGTGAAGGCAGGTTGGGTTTTGTGTAAGAATAGATTTCTGGGTGAGTGCAAGAACTGGTTTATGTTGTGAAGGCAGGTTGGGTTTTGTGTAAGAATAGATTTCTGGGTGAGTGCAAGATCATGGGGATCCAAAAGTGGTTGATGACTTTTTTTTATTCGAATTTGATGAAACAAAAAGGGTTTATTGAGAAAATTGTCAGCTTTCCACCAATCTAAGATATGCCTTATTTTAAATTTGTTAAATAATTACTATTGATTTTCTACATGCATTATGACTAAAGTTCTGATTGATAGGCTTATTGAAAAAAATCTATAATTCTCAAATGATTTCACATTTTTCAAATCCAAAAAATTAAAAACATTCTATGCTTCCCATACTATAGGATTAAAAGAATATAATTGAATTTCATATATATTTGACCAAGTTATAGTGGTCAGATAAACAAGTTTTAATATTTTTAAAAAGTTCTAATACAAAATTCATAACTAATTATTTACTTGCAAAAAAATAGTGATACATCCGAGCATGTGTCTTCTACTCATATTGAAAGTTAAAAAAAAAAAAATCTTGTACTTAGGTTGGTCAGACATAATTTTTTTTTTTTTCTGAAAATTTAGTACTACTGCATTGAAATTTCAAATTTTCACCAAATAGATTTAATTTTTCTAAAAAATGATTAGTATCTTAGAAACTACATTCAATTTGATATAGATTATGTTCTTAAATATTTTTCAAATTATGTTAATAACTTACTCAAATTTAATGTCAAGTTTCCTAACTCTCTTTTTCTAAATTTTCATTGCCACTTAAAGGCCTAGTTTGGACCCCCATGATCCTGCACCGACCCTTCCTTTGGGGGTGTTTATGTTGGAAAAATCCTAGACCTATGACCATTCCTTTGAGTGTCGAATAGTAGCCTCTCAAAATATATTTACAGATAAGTATTGAAAACCATTGATTCAACAATATTAGGAATATTGTTTATATGATTTTTGATGTTAATATGATTAATCTATGTAGAGGTGTTATTTCATTTATAATGTTATAAATTATTTAATTGTCATATATTTGTAGTTTACATTGATTTTTTACTTTTATGTTGATAACATTACATAACTTAAATTATCTTAATTCTCATATTCATTATATTAAATTCGCTGCTATTACTTAAATAACTATTGGAGAAAAGTAGCATCACAACATATCTACTTGAACTTCTAGGGATCAAAAAGGTCATGAATAGGGATTTATCTCCATCATCTTCTGATGTACAGTGGTATCCTTCATCCGAGGAGCAATATTCTTCTCTGGAGAGAAGATTTTTCTTGAAATTATTTCTCTTGAAGTCCATTTTTCTACTTTCATTTTCTCTAAAAGGACATTTAGAAGCATAGTGACCAATTCTACCACAATTAGAGAATTTGAATGGTAACTTACCTTTATATTTTCCTAATCCTTTCTTCAATTTTCTCACAAAATTTTATTCTTCTTCCTCATAATCACTAGGTGATATGAAAGCATCTTCTTTCTTCACAACTTTTAATGTAGCTTCTCTTTTATGTGAACTTTGAAATTCATTCCTCATCTCATAGGCTGTGAGGGATCCAAATAGCTCTTCCATGGTAAGCTTTGTCAAATCCTTGGCCTCTTCAATTGTATAAACTTTTGAGTCAAACCTCTGAGGGAGAGTTATTATAATCTTCTTCACCACCACAAAGTTAGTTATGTCTTCTCCAAGACCTCTGATTCCATTCATGAATTCAACTACCTAAAGTAGATAGCTTTCTATATTATCTTCATCTTTCATCTTCAAATTCTCAAACAATGTTCTATAAGATTGTAGCTTTGCTTTCTTCACATTGTCATTTTCTTCATAGAGATTCTTGAGCTTATCCCATATCTCCTTTGTAGTCTTTAATTTCACCACCTTGACAAATTCATAATTTTGTAAACCACTTAGGATAACATTCTTTTCTTTAACATTGTTCTTATGATACATTTTTGCATTTGGATGTGATAGGATGAGCAGGTTCAACATAATCATCTTTTCCAACTCTCCAAACATCATAACCAAGTGATATGAGATAGGCATCCATCCTCACACTCTAGAAGGCATAGTTATTTCCATCAAACTGTGGTGCCTTAGAAGAGGACTCCTTTTGAGCCATGTGTTCTAAACCAAGATCTACCTTTAGATGTTAGGTTGCACCAAGGAACTCAAATTTGATATCAATTGTTAGAAAAAATTGATATATTGAGGGGGTTGAATCAGTATATCCCTCAAATCAATTCAATTTCAAATTATCAATCAAAACTTATAACTACCTTAATCAGATAACACATTCAAAGCAAGAGCACAAAACCATAACACCAGATTTTATGTGGAAACCCAACAAGGGAAAAACCATAGTGAGAAACCTACTTGGAGATACTGTCCAAATCCAAGCTCACAAATGAATCAATACTTACAATATGGTTTAAGGTATTTAACCTAAGGAATTTTACAACTCCCTGCTCAGCACTTACAAAATGAGGCTACAACCTCTGAATACAACTCTTTGAAGAATCAGATTATAATCACAATGTAATACTTCTGCTACCTTCAACACTTTTACACCTCTGCTTTTGGATCACTACCTCCAACATTCACACTAGCACTTCTACCTTTGGCTCACTGCCTCTAAAACTCACTCACACACTTTTGGTTGGCTCACTACCTTCCGCACACCACTCAAACTCTTCTACTTTTGGCTCATTACCTCCAACATGCATCAAACACTTCACTAAAAGTTTGCACACATTCATCTACCTTAAAATTTGTACACATTCCTCTACCTTTAGTGCATTATTGTCAACAAATTACATTGATCACCCATAGAAAACTTTTACATATTAATCACACATTTGATCTTACATTTCTACCTTGCACAAGCATAAAAAAGTTTCTCCTTGTTGGCCAAACTGAAATCTATGAAGATGAAACATGCAACAAACATATTGAGTCAGATCCAACACATCTATGGGAAAGGGAAATTCAATATAGTCCAAGACAGGAGATAAGTAAGAACTATTTCAAATCTACACATATTCCCATGTTGGAACACACTACAAAAACTTGGTGCAAACAACTTAAAGAATTAAGTCGTCCTAAAAAATACTCAACCCTTGAAATATTAACTCCAGACCATAAGGGGTACCAAAGAGACAAGATAAAATCATATATATTACATCAAAAGCATCAAATGATATTCATAAATATTTACATGCCCTTCTTTCACAACTTCATGCATCAATATGTTGGTGCAAGACAAGGAAAACTTTAGTGGCGAATTCTAGGAATCGGGCAAGTTGAAATTGGTGAATTTACCTTACCCAACAGGGTGTCCAAATCACCTGAATTTTACGAACTATCGGTCCAATGCATGTCCATTCGCCAACGATTTTTTACGAGGCATTTTTATGCAATAAATTCACCATAACAGCCTACGCATTTCCAATGGACCGATTAATATTTTTGCCTAGAATCCCGGGAGCATGTCATAAAACACCTACATATTCGCCAATACTATTAAAACGACATTATATGAGGACCCATTTCACCAATTAAAATTTATAGATAGTTTCTTGTGAAGACCCATTTCACTAATTAAAATTTATAAAAATTTGCTTATGAGGACCTATTTCGCCAATAAAATTTAAAAATAATTACATTTGAGGACACATTTCGCCTTGAAAATTACAAAGTATCATTGTATAAGCACGCAAGATTCGCCAAATTTTTAACATACCATTTAAAAATCTCGCGGAATTTTCCAAATATGGATTGATCTAAATACAATTGAGACTATTATTTATTCTTACACATTGTGTTCGGTTCCGAGGTTCTACTTCTCGATTCAGAAGTCAACGAAAGCTGAAAACGTAGACTTAAAGGTGAGTGATCATTTCTTCATACTGTTATTAGTTATTAGTTATAATAATAAGATTTCTTTATCTTTTTTCCATCATTTCTTCAGTCTTAAACATGATTTTGAGTAGGGAATGGTATCTATATTCTTTGTCAGTCTGTCCTTAAACAAGAAGACATTTTCTCCAGCTTTTATTCGAAGTGAGAGTTCAATACGTCGAGCAACAAGGGTAAGACTCCTGAGGGTAATGAAGAGACTGGGAGGCCATCAAAATGCCAAAAATGTGGAGGTACCATACAATCTTACTTTGGAATTGGAAAAATTTCTAATCCATCAGATGAAGGTGGAGCTACATCATCAACTCTTCCACCAAATATTATTGAAGATGGCATTCGCAATACCTCACCGCCATAGGAAGGTCAAGGTGAGATTGTCATCGAGTTAAATCAAAATGTATCAAATGAGGATGGAAATACTGCAGAAGATGTTCCAAGGGATAGCCTGGTTAGCCAAAATGAGATAATTGACTTGGATGAGGATGATGTTGGTAGTAAGAAAAGAAAAGGCAAATCAAAATTAGGGCACGAGTGGGAAATTATAAGGAATTTTTAACTTGGTTGGTTGTCAAAATACCCATTCATTGTACCAGTAGGGGTATCAAATGAAAATGATCTTGAAAGGGAAACAAAGGCCAAATGTAATATTTATAGTTGGAAATGTGGAAGAGACAAGACGTTGTAGCTAAAGCTTGACACTATAGAAAAGCATATCGGTAAAGTTTACGAAAAAAATCATAGACAGAAAGGAACAATCAGTTGTACGATGGAAATCAAAGGAAGAATGTCTTCATGTTAAGTATGCCACGGATTATGAAGAGCATAACCATAGAATGTCAAAGATTGAAACATGTCAAGGTACACTTGAGGCTCATTTTGGAAAAGCCATGGTAGTAGCAAATCTGTCAAAAACTGTTCAGATGAGTGTTGTTTTTCATATTTTGTCTACGGGGCGTCCTAAGACAGACTACCCAAAATATTTTGATTTATTATCTTATTTGAGTGTTCCCCACTTTCCCTTCTCACATTGGTCAGTAAACGTTGGATGGGAATGGGCGAACTGTCTTGCTATATTGGAAAAGACATATTTAAAGGAGAAAGTAAAAGAGTCAAATTTCATTGCATTATCTTTAGATGAAGTTATTGTGGTAGACAATATTTTTTGGGTCTATATGCATTTGTATTCTGTAGAACATGTTTGCTAAGCTCATCTTCTTTGTGTTCATAAAAAGAAGGACAATTCAACATCACAAAATCTATTTGAACTAGTCAAGAAATCTTTGAATGAAATTGCAGGTACGAATGAGTTGACAACTGCCAAAAAATAGGTGTGTGTAGGAGCTGCAGTACAGTGATGCGAGGTCAAAGGAGCAGTCTTTGTACAAAGATAAAAAATACTTGTGCACCATGCATGCTTGGCATTCACTGCATGGCCCAAAAAATGAATTTAGCATTCAAAATTGTAAGCAAGTTTCCTATAGTATCAAAAGTTGAAAATATAGTTTGCGAGATCCACACATACTTTTGCTGAAGTCCCAAACGTTTCCAAGAAATTCAACATTTTGTTGAGGGAATAACACCTGGAAAAAATCTTCTCAAGGATTTTGATACTAGATGGATCTCCCTACATGGACCAATGCAACGAGTTCTTTCAGAATAACAATCATTGATTGGAGTGATGTACGAGCATCACAACACAGTAGACAAAGCTCCTAACCTCTTACATAGGTTAAGCGATATAGAGACACTCTTGACTTTAGCTAGTCTTCTCCCCATGCTAGATGAGATTAACAATCTTGTGAAGAAATCCCAAGATAGAACTATGTATATTTATGAATATGTCAATCTACGTAAACTTACATGCTTGGCCCTCAATCATCTATATCTAGATCTAGCACAAGAAGGCACAAATTATTTGATGTGGCAGAAAATTACTGATTTGAATAATCCTGATAATTATTTACAGTTTAATGCAAGCGGGCACTTATGTATATGTGTACGTGGATAAGAGATACCAATGCACCATTGTAAGACAGTCAGGTGCTCTAGTAGAGAAGTAGCTGTTAACGAGGAAGATTTTAACGACATTGTTAAATCTGTTAGTGATAATTTGAAGAAAATTGCAAAATCTCTTTCCTTAGAGATTCGTGAAATATTCTCTCGACATGAAATACTTGAAGCCATGGGTATTGTGTATCCCCAATTTTGGGTAAACCGAGATAACCGAAAATATTTTCATGATCAAGTAAAAATATTGATCGAACAATTTTTGAAAAAGGTAACATACAATGAGCAGACAATAGAAGGAATTTTAAATGAAAATAAGCTTAGATCCCAATGTAGGAGTTTTGCAATAGCTATGAGGGACTAGTATAAATCCATGGGCAAGGAGAAGGCCTTTGAACTGAGATCAATAAAAAAGGTTTGGACAACTTTAGGTCAAAGTGAAATATTGCGTGGTTCGATATCAAAATATTTCAAACTTGTTGATTTATGTCAAACAATAATATTGGGGTCAATGGAGGATGAGAGAGTTTTCAGTACATTGGGGTTTTTGAAATCAAAGTTAAGAAACAAGTTGGGCAAGAATTTGGAAAATTGCTTGAGGATGAAAGGAACTGCGTATAATGTCAAAAAAAATCCTTTTCAAAGGGGCACTCGCAATCTAGAGATCCACATGTGAAAGAAGAGGGACCGGGTTGTGCAACACATGCACTCCAATTTCAAGCACTGGTATTGGTGGCACTGGCAGTAGCAGTGGGAATGGGACAAATGACAATGATATTGAAATTGACACAAATCACACAATGAATGTTAAATTTGAGACACAGGCCAAAGAAAGTGAAGAGCAGACTCAGAATGAAGATAAATCTTTTACTTTATCTCAAGATGAGCATCAGTTTGAGGACCCTGACTTTGTTTGGGAAATGGAAGAGAATTAGCAGGTTTTAGGTATTTTTACTGCACTTCATGAATCGGTTTCCATTGTTCCAAAGTCCAAACTATAGTTGATGATATTTTATATTGTATTCAATGAACATTGAAATTGTGAATCATTGCACTTCATGATATATTATTTTATATTGCACTGCATGAATCATATTCCAAACTGTAGTTGATCATATTTTATATTGTATTCAAATAAATTGTGAATCATTGATTCATTGCACTTCATGATATTTTATTTTATATTGCACTTCATGAATCATATGCAAAATTGTAGTTGATGATATTTTATATTGTATTCCAT
This sequence comes from Sequoiadendron giganteum, assembly GCA_007115665.2. Classification (NCBI taxonomy): domain Eukaryota; kingdom Viridiplantae; phylum Streptophyta; class Pinopsida; order Cupressales; family Cupressaceae; genus Sequoiadendron; species Sequoiadendron giganteum. Next base: position 454,211,264 of record CM021106.1, read on the forward strand.
CATATTGTAGCTTGTTGCCTCTCATATATAAGAGAGATAAAGACCTGAATAGGAGATCATCACATCATTTTTAATTAGACTTTAGAGTAGAAAATAGTAAGAAGATAGATAATAGATTGCACCAATTCGCCCATCCATCTCATATCATAAACTATTGTTATAATGCATATCATTTGAAGATCAATACAATGGAGAGGGTTACACATAATTACTAATTTTATTTCGAGTGTTCAACTGTTGTGGATTCATATGCTTCAAGAATAGGGATTGTGACCATGGGGTTCTAGATTTATTTATGGATATGATCAAGTAGTAATGTGGGCCATGGTGGAGCTCTCAAAATTTTCCACAAATTTGCTCATTCCTAGTTTTGTTGGTGTTTGGCATCACTAGTTTGCTTTGGGGTTTAGGATTTTGGTCTTGAAAAAACCTTTGCCTTTGGGTCCTTTGTTTTGTTTTGATTTGGACATTCTAATCTTGCGTTGACCCGTTGTTCCAAGTTTTTCGATTGCATAAATCATGGTTGGAGCCTTTTATGTCATTCATTTTATCAACCCCTTTTACTTAGCTTGTCAGTCTTTTCCACCTTGGGACCTAGTTTTAATCTTCACTTAAAGTTAATGTTGGGTTGATTAATTTTCATAATATTAGACCCGTGTCTAATATTCCATCCTTTAAGGGTTGCACCCCGTATGCCTAGTTAGTCCCCTTTCTTATGAATAACAATTATCACATGTGTAGGTTTTTTGACCGTTAGATGGCTAAGCCGAATCTTGACCGTTCCTCGTTGGACTCACAAATATGCTGTGTGGTGTGTGAGATGTTTCCACATGTCGCCTACGATCATGGGGCCTAGTCCTTGTTCACCTACAGTTTTAATAAAGCGGTCAAATCAACGGCAATGCCCATCATGTAATGATGAAGATTGATTGTGGCCGTCCCTCACAAACCTCACACGATTAAAATAATGGCTTTAAGGATGCTATGAGGTGTGCAAGATGGTGACGCATGGATGCCAATGTCATGTTACCAACCCCTTTTACTTAGCTTGTCAGTCTTTTCCACCTTGGGACCTAGTTTTAATCTTCGCTTAAAGTTAATGTTGGGTCAATTAATTTTCATAATATTAGACCTGTGTCTAATATTCCATCCTCTAAGGGTTGTGCCCCGTATGCCTAGTCGGTCCCCTTTCTTATGAATAACAATTATCACATGTGTAGGTTTTTTGATTGTTAGATGGATAAGCCGAATCTTGACCATTCCTTGCTGGCCTCGCAAGGATTATCAATGATGTCACAAATATGCTACGAGGTGTGCGAGATATTGCCACATGTCGCCTATGGTCATGGGGCCTAGTCCTTGTTCACCTACAGTTTTAATAAAGTGTCAAATCAATGGCAATGTTTGTCATGTAATGATGAAGATTGATCGTGGACGTCCCTCGCAGATCTCACACGATTAAAATAATGGCTTTAAGTATGCTATGAGGTGTGTGAGATGGTGATGCATTGATTCCAATGTCATGTATGAAGCAATCTAGAGTGGGACTTGCTCGCGCTGAGGTGGTGTCTTGTCGCCGAGTTTTCATTTGCCAAGAATTTGGTAGGTGAATGTGGCATTTTCAAACCATCTTGACTCAATCTGAGCCACTTGTTCTTGCTTGATGGGATTGAGGTTGACAACTAATATTCAAAGTGGGTAAACATTGTACGATAGCTGTTGTTTCTTGCATGAGTGAATAGTAATGGTGGAGTTCAATCTGAGCCACCAAATTTAATTTTAAAAGTTTCTCGAATTTCTATTTTCGTGTTTAATTTTGCATTGAGAAAGAATTCCCAGGTACCCAGTGACATGAGAAATTTCCTGTAAGTCCAGCATCACTGCCATTAAAATTCTCTGAAAGCAAAATCGTAAGTAACGTATGGACCACACTCTCTATTTTTTGAAAGACTTGTTTATTTCTGGAAGGCAAGTATAGATTGTGTTTTGCTTTGTTTTCAAGCTCGTACCGGTTTATTTGCTTTAAAATTGTTTAAAGCTTGTCAAGAAATAACTACCAAGACCTTTTAAATTGTGAAACTATTGTGTTTAAGGCTGCAAGCTAGAGGTTAAACTCCCATAGACTTTCCAATACCCCAAAACCCTAGCTCGAATTTTAATATGTCTTGTGCAATGACACCCAAAGCTTGAAGTTCTGGCTCAAAAACATCCACTAGGTCCTTTTCTCAGGATGTTATAGATATATTGAAACCCTCCACCAATAAGAAGCTTGAGGAAAGGATTTTTTTAATGGGCCCTAGGTTTTAGAAGGGTTAACTGATAAAAAATGTGCAATTTGAGATGTTGAGGTGCCATACACAGGCTGCCAATTATTTTCTAATTGGTTTGGGAACCGAAATTTGGGCGTTCCTTTGTGTAATCCTTGGAGGTTAGACCTTGGAAAATTGGTGGTACCAAATGTGTATTTGGATGTTGACTTGTTGAAGGATGTTGCAATGAGATATGATCCTATGACCAGAATTGTCAGGACATATGATGGTGTGGAAATGGTTAGAATAACCAAGGAGGAGATTGCATAAGTTTTTGATTTGCACGAATGGAATAAGGATATGGTTCCTATTGATATTCAAGCCTTTGGAGAAGACTATAGAAATACCAAGGGTTTGTTTAGGACCTCTCTGTTGACTTCTCATCTGGCCACCACAGGAGTGGGAAAGAATAAAAAGAAGATAGTGATTGGCAAGAATGAGCCAAAACCTTTTCCCATAAATTAATTTTGCAACTACTTTAGGAAGATAGTTTGTTCCTTGTGTTAGGTTTTGGGAATTAGTACAAAGACTACCTTGTCTACTAACCTCATGTACATGGTTGTGCATCTCCTACATCCAACTTTCAATGTGGTATATGATTTTGCAACCTATCTAGCCGGTAAAATGCATGAGAATTTGGTAGCTCTAAAAGAGGGGAAAACATTGGTTGGTTTTAGATGGTATTCTTTATTGATGCACATGTTTATGTATAAGGGATAAAGAATTTTTGGGCAGAATATGGAATTGAAAAAGAAAGAGGATGATATTGATATGCCTGTCTAATACTGGACCAAAATTCTAGATAGGGATGATCGTGAATTTGATTATGTGGTGTTTCATAATTTTTTTGGGTCCAGATTGAGAAGATCCTTGGCTTATAATCCACCCAAAATTCCAAAGGAAATTCATGATTTCTTAAGGCCAATGGAGAGGAGGCCTGAATTGAATTTGACATGTAATTGGGGAGATATCATCCCTTACTACAATACAACCATCTTCAGGGTATATGGCACTAATGTCAACGTGTATGCTTTTCCAAGGGATGTGCCTCTAAGAATTGACAGTTGGGAGGTTCCCAAATGGTACACTTGCTAGTAGAACAGAAGAAGGGATCTTTCTTCCCCGAGTATACAACTTTTGCTAAATTTGTCATGGTAAAAGGAAGATGGACATATTTGTGGACATTGCTTAAGCCTTATGGGTTGCACACTATATGCCCTAGGAACCATTATCTTGAGTGTTTCATTTCTCAAATGAAGGCAAAGCATAGGACTGGCATTTTTATTTACAACTTCTTTTCCCCTAAGGATATCATCAGAAACATCCATGATTTGCAATGCAGGAGGAAAGGAAAGCAAAGTATATTGCTTTTACTAAAATGGTGAACAAGAAGAAGGAAAAGAACCCTGCTTATGATCCCATGTTGAATATCAAAGGTGAGTTGAATAGAGCCACATATGTTGTGGAAAATTTTGATAGCATGGTGGGAGTTTTGAAATCTAAATAGATGGTGGAAGACAAAGAAAAGTCACAGGATGTTGAGGAATATCCTAAAATAGGATTGGAGGAAAGGCCTTGTTATCAGCCTCCATCAAAGATTAGAGTATATAAAAGGAAGAAGGAAACTGTAACTGAGAAAGAAACCATGCCCCCTCCTCTTACCTCAAAAATGTCTAGAATAATGTCTCATGAGCAACCGGTGACCTCACCATCAAGGCAATTTCCCACAACTGTCATTGATTTGGACTCTCCCTTGAGAGCCCCTTCCCCAACACAACCACCATCTCCCAAAAGATAGAGGATTGAAAAGGAAAAAGTGGTGGATAATCCAGAATCAGATGATGAAGAGATTATGGTGACCCCTGATGATATGCAACAACAAATTCCATCTTTTGCACAAGGTGTTGCATCAAGTTCAGGAGTAGTCGCTGTAAGGCTTGGGAAAGATGAAATAAGAGGGATAACTAACACTGGCGACTTGAGGATAGAGGCCTGCAGAGAGTTCATAAGGGATGATTCTTTTTTTACAACAAATGAATTTAGAGATTTTGCATGGAGAGTGCAGGCTCCATTGTATGCTGAGAAGGTAGCTCAAGAAAGGAGTTTGCACCCAGAGCTCCCATAAAAGGTTATCTAATCCAATGTCGTGTAGGAAATGAGAAAAGCCTTCAAGGAGATGACACCAAAGAAAGGAAGGGAATTGGTACAAAAGAGTGGAGTTTAATTACTCCCTGAATGGGATATTTTTGATGTTGTGGTGTTTGATACAATAAGAAGGGCCAATAGGACACTTCTTGCAACTAAGGAAGAATCCACACTAGCACTCAAGGGCTCAACCTTCAGTGAGGAATGGGATGCCTTGGAAATTTGGTCATTGTCTACTAGATCGAAAAAAAAATAGTGGCAGAGCCGACTGATTTCAGTGGTCAATTGGTTGTGAGAAGAGTTGTTGATACTCCAACATTGGAGGCAATAGATATGGTAGTGAATGTTGCCAAGTTCATTAGGGAAACTGTTGAGGATTTGACCAAGGACAAAGATACTCTGAGGGGCCAATATAATGATCTTATTAATGATTATAGTAAGAGTCAACAAAGGGTTGCAGAGTTAGAAATCGAGCTAGCATTACTGAAGCAGCAAATGGAGACATTGAAATCTCAAGGACAGGCTAGCTCTAGCCATAAGGTTTGTACCCCACCAAGGGAGCAACCTCAACCTCCCTCACAAGGACAATCCTTAGCAATCATTCCATATAATATGGGACAAAAGCCCATTGCAATTGATGAGGCAAGTACTTCAGGAGGAGGGATTACAAAGGAGAAACTAATCCACCAGGTTGAGGAGTACAAGGAATTTCTGCAATAGGGCCAGGAATCTATGTTAAAGAGCAATTCGGTAATTGTTGATGTTGTATTGAGACACTTGAATAGAAAGGTTCAGGGAAAATTGAATAGTGTCCATGCAAACTATGATTTGATGTTGCAAGCAATATGGTTGTTCCCAAGAGATAAAGAATTGGCCACCCCATTGTTGGATAAGTGGAGTCCTAGAGCTAAGCAATTGAAGTTCATGGTGGTAGGAGCAAAGCACTAGAAGGATAAGTATCATAGGGTTATGCCAACTTATCAATTTGTTAATGAGATTGTGGAGCAAAATTTCCAAGGATATGTGGCTCCTATTGAAATGAAGATCAAAGAATTAAAGGCCAAGTATGATGAAGCAGACTTAACACCATTACCAGATATCCAGCTATGATGAGGTGAAGCCTTTGCAGGATTGGAAGGACCAAATGAATGACATCATGTCAACCCAGATAAATGAAATATGCAAGAATGCCAATATTGGTGTGTTAAATGATACACTTGAGAAACTATCCTTTGTTATTAGTTTCTTAGAATATTTTGATAAGGAGTCTACTTCAGTGATGGTAAAGTATGCACCATATAGAGAAAAGATAGAGGAGGTTATCGCTTTCAAGTGGCCATCTGAAGCAGAATTTGAATTATGGAGAAGTGTCTTCACTAAAGGATTTGGGATATGAGCACCAGGGTGGATAGTGTGACTTGGTCAAGTATAGTACATGTCTGGCCTTAGAATTTACAATTGAATATACACATACTTCTCCCAACTCAAAGTGCAGAATGCTGACATGGATCACTGCTAAGATGGATAAAGTGCTGCAACGGTTAAAGATATTTTCCCTTTTAACGAGTTGCCTTTTGGAAGGTGGGTTTCTCTTCTACAAGAATGTTTGTGTCGAATATGATAATCTTTTGAGTCTATTTTATCTCCAATTGTGATACCTGTTATGAATTATTAATGAAATATTGGTCAAAGACTGGTTTCATTGATTTTCATTGTTCTTTACTGTGAATTATACTATAATTGTGGCTATGGTCCAAAGGATCAGTTAAATGCTTTAGTTATTGTGTAAGTTCATGCATGTTAAAAGTTCATCACCTTATAGTTCATATTTTAATTGTGTTAAAAGTAAAACTTGAACATGTACTCAGTGATTCATCACTCAAATCAATGCTTAATAACATTTTAACAATAGTATTAGTAGCATATACAACAATGAACATAAGCAATCATTTAATCATTAATGTGTATCTTGTATTTGAAACCACAAACTTTTTCTTCAAATGATAAAATAAATAATATAGATAATTGAACATCATCACATTACTGAAGTCTGAATTTGAGCTTTTTTATTGATTTTCACATGAAGGAGCACATATAGGCATTGGCAATGCAAAATATTGCCAATTCCCAAAGACAAGTCTGCACAAAGCTGAGTTGGAACTTGGAAACTCATATTATCAAAGATTAAAAATTAAAAATCAAGTCACTGTATCACCTTTTCTAGCAATTTCCACTATTTAGGTGGTGGAATTGTCATTTGTTCTAACTGATGTTGTTTGACTTGAAGTTTTGTTAACATTTCATGATTGTAATTGGAAGTGGAACTTGTCTTGAATTCTTCAGTCAATTTTCCATTCAAGATTATCAGTGTTTTAATGGAATCCAAATAGTTCACCACATCTGATTCTGGGTTGTGAGGAAACTGGTCCAAATCAATCTTCCTTGCACCCTCCATCTTCTTTCTGAAATCATCCTTTCCAATGAATCGTTCATTTGTGTCAAACGCCTCTTGAAAACCAAGCCTTGTGAATTTCCTTACCTTTTCATCCACCACCTTCATCTTATCTGCAACCAAATGCAAATATTCCTTTGTTCCATGCATTCTTGAACACTTTTCAATGATAGATGACAAATTCATTGAGGTATCAATCCGATTAGTAATCCATTTTGATTTCAAATCATTGTCACTGGCTTTGTAGACTGTTTTTAGAAATTGATTTGCAGATTTCTCTAATTCCAACACATTTTTGTTGTCCACTAAATATTTGCTGAGCTTCTTATAATGTTGTCTGGTAGCATCAATCCATTGAAACATGTCACACAAATGATCAAACGTCTACATTATTTCATCCCAGATCTTTTATTTCATATGCCTCATTGTATCTCTACAAAATGTAGATAACTTATTTTGACAAGAGTTAATTTCTTCTTTTGCTTCCATTAGCTCTATCTCCAATCTTTCATTTATTTTTCTTTGTTTCTCCAATTTGTGTTCCCATTGTGCATTTCCATTCACAATGCTTAGTCTTAATTTTTCTGAAGTGGATTATTCCTCATCATATTTCGTGTTGCTCTCATCTAGTCTTCGCTTCGGGTGATTCACTTCTCTCTCATTTGGTTTAACCTCTTTTCTTGTTGATGTAGAGGAATTCTTTTTTATTCTTTTTTCTAATTCATTGCTCTTGTTATTTGCTGCTTTCCTCTTTGCTTTCTCATTTGCTAGGTCTGCCTGTAACTTTTCTATTTGGGTCTGCAACCTTTTCTTCTCTCTATCTTGCTTTAGCAATGATGTGTACACCAATTCATTGTTCTTCTTTGATACATTAATTTTGTCAGTATTTTTAGGCCAGAAAAATCCAATTGAAAATTGGTCACCTGGTATTCAGATTGATCCATTTGATTTGTTGGTTTATTTTGAATTGTGGGAACAACAATTGTGTACTCCATGATTTCTTTATTTGTGTCAAATGTGGGTAATACCATGGTTTTTGTAGGCTCTAAAGTTAAAACAAATGCACTCTCCATCAATTGCTTTTTTCTTTTTTTTTTATACAAGTCTGATTTCTTTTTAAACTCTTCAATGAAATCATAACCTAGGGACGCAGGAAGAATGGAATGCTTGAATGGTGAAGGAATAGGAGTACTTGCAGTCACTAATGATGTCATAGCCACACTAAATGGTAGTGGGGGAGTGCCTGGAAAGAACTCCTTTGTGGTGGATCCACTGATAGTGTGACTTGGACCTATCAAAATCCTTTGCCTTTGTTGTTTGCCTTGATCACCTAGTGTTTTTGTGGTATCTTGTATTGTTTTCCTCTTGTGTGTAATTTTTTGTTGTAGAACATGTTGACCACTACTAGTACTACTACTCATACCATCACCACCAATGGCAGTGCCAGTTGCACTAAGCTCTCCACCATGGGCATGTCCTAGTTGTGATTGTATCTGACTATGAGGATGAGGATTAGAAGTTGTACCAAATTGACTTGTATGCCCTTGGTCTACTTTTTCACCTCCAAGCCCAAGGCTAGATTTATCAAGTGGTTTTCTATGCTCAACATATGCTACCTTCCAAGGGCCTTGTCTTTGGGACCCCAAAGGACCACCTACATAACCCATTTTTTCAACTATGACTACTCCTGAAGTATATGCTTCTTTTACAGCCTCACTTAAACAAGGTTTGTAATTGACATGGCTTTGTTCTTCTTCTTTCCTATCATCATTAGATTCATCATCACTTTCTTTGTTTCCATGTTCATTAGGATGCTCTATATTCCACAATTTGCTAAACTCTTTATCTTCTTCATTTTCTCCATACTCTGCAAGAGCTCTTGGATCACCTAGCTCCTTCCTCATAGACCAAAAGGTAGTAATTTTTTACCATGACCAATTTTTATTTGTAACTTCCTTCTCTAGAGAACCTAGAATTTTTACTCTACTAGATGGTTTATCACTTTTTTCATAAAAAAATTTGTATGTCCTGATTGTCTTTCGGTGCAATACCATAATTTTTGCTGACAATTATTCAAAAGAAATACCATTCTCAGTAGCACTTTTCTCCATTGGTATTTTGACCTCATCCCAAGAATCCTTTTTTCTCAAGTTTTCAAGCAAGGGTTTACTTTGATGTTTAATTCTACTTGTGACATTCCTATTGGCCACAATCATTGATTTAATGATGTCACATGGATCATACTACTAGTGATAGATAGCATCAAAATCAAAAAAATTCAAAAGATTATGTGCCACACTAAATTATTTTCTCTCGAATGTGAACCCTCCACATGAAAAAAGTAAAGGAAATAAGGTCTTCTTTTGTTGACTAAGAAAGTGTAGTTCATTAGCACTCTGCACCTGCCTTACATATTCCAATGCAAAAACCCTTTATGTCACATGTATTGGAAGTTTGTATGGCTATACTCCTAATCCATAAAATCTTAGCACATTATATTCTTCCATTAAGTACCAATCAGAGAATTGTATTTCTTTTCCTAGTTGAATGTAGTTTCTACATGACATAGGAAATCTAGGCATTGGAGTATTTGTAATTGCTTGATGCAATGGAGCCAAAAAGTAGTCTACAAAATGAATGTAGTTCCTTCGAGAATCATGCATCCTTATCTCAATTGTCCATTCATATACTAGAGCCATTTTATTTTCCCCAGCATTACTATAGGGCTGAATGTGAAGCTTGTTTGTCTAAAACATTCCTCTAAATTTGAATAGAAAAAGATAGCACAAGTAGGTTGTGAACCTAAATGTCTTGGTGGAACTTGATTTAATCATTAAAAATTGTTTATGCATGGATTCTACAATGTGCTGAATAAAATTATATTTGACATGTTGAACACCATAATGAATATTAAATACCATTTCAAGGAGGCTTGCATCCACTTCCAAATTGCTATCCAGACTAAGGCAAAATGCTAGCATGGAAATAGCATCGTGAACCCATGGTTTAAAAATATCCAAATCATAAGGAGGCTTATGATCACCTTTCAATTTGTTTCTATCATGAACTATTTTATTTAAGAAAACATTTTTCTCCCTTTCTTCCACTGCTTCATAATCACTAGCAAGCTTTTCTAAGTCAATGTGGATGTCTCCAAATTCTTCGGTTGTAAACCCCAACACTTTTCCAAGTTCTTCTGCATTAATGGATAGCAATACTTCTTTGCTATCTTTATTAACAATTGCTCTTTTGTTATCATCATAATTTTGGGCACAGACCATGATAAATTCTGGGCAAGGGAAAACCTCATGTAACATCATGCGCCCTAATCCAATTACCCATGGTGCACTAATACTATTAACTTGCGTTTGCTTTGCAGCCTTATTCTGAGATGAAAATCTAAGTTCTGAGGTACACCTACCATACATTTTAGGATCATAAATATCATGGTACCCATCAGTGAAACCTGGGGTTTTAAGCAATTTTGCATAATGTATTTTTTATCAGACCTTGCTCTAGTGGTACTGGTGGTAGACATGCTTATACAATGTGAAGTTGTGAAATTTGAATTCCCTAATACCTATTAGTCCTCCTTAATTTTTCTTAATTCTTAAGTCTCTAAACCCAAAATTCAAAGTTTGACAAAATAAGATTTTAAGAAATGTCAAACAATGAAACGTAGCTGCAGGAATTCTTTCACTTACCCGGATTTTGAGTCCTGAATCTTGAAAAGATTAATACTGATAGTCATGGAAACTGGAATGGCTTTGTTGGAAGTGGAACCGTGGAATCCAAAACAGGGTGGTGCACTACAATGAGCAATCTGAAGAGTGAAGACTGAAATCTCCCCGTGTGTTGACCCTCTCACTTAAAAAAAAATCACTTGACACTTAGCAGTACAAACTGCTTTAAATGTTTTTTTTCTTGAAAATTAAAAATTAGAACATTAAAGTGAATGAAACGTCTTAGATCTACAAGTTGTAAATTCTTAAACGTTGATATTTCTAAATCTAACAGTTATAGGGTGATTCTCGAGGTTTAAGTTCACAAGCCTATCGCTCTATGTATTTCATTACAGAATGCAACTACAACCATACATCAAATTTTCATCCAACGGTTGAAACTAGAGTAATTTATGATATTAACTTAAAAAATAAACATGACACATGTGTTTTAAAGTTATTTTAAACTTTTTTGTGTTAGGATTGCCATCAAGGCCAAGGGGCTGGTAAATTAACATTGCAAAGGACTTAAAGAAATCTCCCTGTGTGTTGACCCTCTCACTTAAAAAAAAATCACTTGACACTTAGTAGTACAAAGTGCTTCAAATGCTTTTTTTTCTTGAAGATTCGAAATTCGAACATTAAAGTGAATGAAATGTCTTAGGTCTACAAGTTGCATAATGCATATTCTTAACCATTGATCTTTCTAAATCTAACGGTTATAGGGTGATTCCAGAGGTTTAAGTTCATAAGCCTATCGCTCTATGCATTTCGTTCTAGAATGCAACTACAACCATGCATCAAATGTTCATCAAATGGTTGAAACTTGAATAACTTATGATATTAACTTAAAACAATAAACATGACACATGTGTTTTAAAGTTGTTTTAAACTTTTGTGCGCTAGGATTGACATCAAGGACAAGGGGTCAGTAACTTAATGTTGCAAAGGACTTAAAAAAATGAATAATGATATCGGGAACCAGGGGAGAAGGTAAACAACAAATTAGAAATCAATAACGACAACTTTTAGTGTTTATTATATTTTTTGTCAATTTGATGGCAAATTAGAAATCAATAATGAATATATTAATAGACATTGAAGTTTTGAACTCAAAAAATAACTCTTTACTATAAGTGTAAATGAATAACGAAGAATAACACAACACAACCATTTATTTTATTGCAACTGGATTACAATGTCACATTATTACATATATTTTTAAAGATGATTAGTTGTAGAGCAGGAAAACTCTTTTTTTGTATAAATAACATATGTCAGTGTTTCACTTTACATAGACACAATTTAATAATTAATTCCAAGCTGTTGCTTATTACAATGGATTACAAATTGATTCCAATTTCCAAGCTTCTGCTATTGACAACTTACGAAAAATGTAACTCTAAAAATAAATGCATGATTCCAAGCTTCTGCTGGTAACAACGTAATACAAATGTGGCTCTGAAAATAAATGCATGATTCCAAGCTTTTGCTGGTGGATTTGTCAACCACGCTGGGGGAAAGGTGGTTCAAATCATTCTGGGGAAATGGGACCTGTGAAGATACAAAATGTACTTATCCCATTTGAGAACCAGAGTCATGCAGAAGATGTAATACAAATGTGTCTCTAAAAATAAATTCATGGGGCTTGCCAGGCGAGCCATACTAGGGAATATGGAGCTGTGAAGATACAAGAGGAGTATAAAATCTGCTCCCATCTTTTGCACACAACTTCCATTCACTAGTATAGCACTTATCTCCATCAGGGCTCCTCATCCTGGTTCAAAACCTGTTTGAGAAGTCAGGTTAACCAAATAAACTTCTTTCCAATTCCACCCATTCTGAACTTGAAATAAATTCATCTCTTACTGATTACTCTGTAACTACATAATTGTAGGCAGGAGAATTTACAGTATCCCCAATAATACCACATCATCTTCTTCCTAAATCCTTATTAACCCTAGAAAATGAAAACCCTTATGACACTATCCACTATTCACTATCCCTATTTATGGGCCACCAGACACCAGTGCCGCTACCAGCCTGGGTATAATGATAATCATGATTTGTGTACAATTAAAATCTTTAATTTGATTAACATTTGGCTACACACAAACTATAATTCAAGTTGACAAGCTGTCAAAATCACCAGTGCCACTCAAACGATATGAAATCATTACAAATCTTGTTTCATTAAAGCTATGAGTTGCCCAAGAAATTGCTTCAGATGTTCATATCACATATGGCATTAATCATCACCACTGCCAGCACTAACAGTACAACAACCACACTTTCTTCAGAAAGATTGAGAATTTCAATTAAATTAAATGTACAACGTTGAGGCATTGGAAAGATAGAATGAGTGATGAGCAATGAACCTTGATCTCGACACATGTCCGCATCTAACGGTTCTAGTGTTATTCTGGAGGTTTCAATTCGCAAGTCTAGTGCTTCAGAGATTTACTTCCAGAATGCAACTACAGTTGTCCATCAAAAATTCATCGACGGTCATGGTTAGATTGATTTGTGCTGAAATCTGGTTATAGATATGGAATATCCTTCACACTATTATAAATTATTTTATAAGGTTGATAATTAAGCCTTGTTTGGCCTATACACCCTTTGTGTAAAATGTTCTTCCTAGGCGTTCCCTCTTTTAAAAAAAACATTTAATTCACCACTTGAATCTTGGTACGATCTCCATAAGGCTGCGAGAGATTTTGCTACAAATAAGGGTTGTTGTGCTCATTTTTCTCAAATTGGTTTAGCGCTCTCGAGAAACACCAAGGGGTAATGGAGACTCCTTTGTTTCTAAATTCCATGAAGCAGTAAAACACTTTCCATGGTGAAATAACTGAGAAACGACTGAAAGGGATAATGGTGTCCAAGCATCCACTGGTGCTCTAGGCGATGAAGGGTGTTTTGGGCCCAGAATTTATGCTGGCTACCCACAAGCTCAGGGGGAATTCAGAAATACCCGCCATGTTTTTGGCAATGCTCGTGTACATGGGTGTCTTGAAAGCTCGGGGGAAGAAGCTATGCCAAATGATTTTTCAACACTCTATGTTGGAAAATATCGACGAGGCACTGGACAACATCGACGACGATTTCATGACTCCTCTACCACTGCACTACTACAAGGCTCATGGGAATGAATTCTCGATACCAAAGTATCCCCTGGTGCACTCATTGGACCATGCAACTCTCAAAAACCAGTGGGGGGAGATTGACAAGTGTATTGACTTTCTTTTGTGTGCGGTTGACATTCTCAAACACTGGCCGAAGGGTTGGGTGAAGGCATTTGCAGTGGCTAAAGCTCTCAACGGGGAAAGGTGGTCTTCGGACAAGGAGGATTGGGAGCTGGGCACTGGTGAAGAATGGGTACTGGGTAGCGAATGACACCAGGAGCTGGGAGGAACGAGCAAACCATCTTTCCCATAGTGCCTGTGGTGGTGATTGTCTAGTGATTCTAAATGCAATCAAAGCCAAGAAGACCAACGAGGTTGGATACAACAATGCATAATCTGGTGTTTGTGGAAGGTCATTTTGGTTTGTGATGGTCATTGTTCTATTAAATGTTTGTAGTCCGTACTCTATAAGTGTCCATGCTAGTCCATTAAATATTTGGGTTTTTAATGTTTTCTGGAAATGGAATGTACAAACTCTTTTTGATTAATACAGGGTGTTGCCCCATATAGCAACTATTTAACTATAAAAAAACATGTGCTTAAGAGGCTCCTTTATAATTTCCTTAATATTTCTTACCAATTTTATCAATGATTCAGTAACACTAGTTCTGTGAACCCTGGTTTCGTACCTACACAAATACAACAAACAAACACAATATTAGATCCTATGTAAGGTAGAAAAAGGATTCCCCATGAAATGGATTTACAAATACTCAAAATAAGAAAAACAAGAACACACATGAAATATAGATGAAATCCTAAATTAAGCAAATGCAAACTCTTGATCCCATGGGGGAGTTGGTGCCAATTGGTGTGTCCAAATTAGCCCTTTCCCAACTCCTTTGTAAGCTTTATGATGATTTGATGAGTGATCCACCTTGATGAAGATTCAATCAAGCTCAATGATAAAAATCTGCATAACCTAGCGTAGAATTTGATGAAATGGATGAAACTAGATATGCTTGAGGATGGATTTGAGTATAACAAGTTTACTCAAATTGTGGATGTTAGAATTAGGAGAAGAGTCTCTCATTTATAGATTTCAAAATTGGAAGAAATAGGGATTTGGATGAATGTGGGATAAAAGACCAACCAATGAGAAGAGGCCACTTGTCCACATGTGATTGGAGGAGGAATGAGCACATTTTGGTCAATGTGCATGATAAATGCCATTGGATTCAAATTTGAAATTTGAATGTGACATGTTGGAGGGAGAGAAGAATGAAGTTAATGTCACTTGGCTCAATGCAAAGGACATGTAAGAGGTCTTAAATGCCTTGTTGGAAGGACCAAGCCCATTTGAATTTGAATTCAAATTTGAGGGAATATTTCCCTTTTATTCCATGTTGAGAGAAAATAGGCAATTTAATAAATCAAAGTAATTGGTTTATTGTGCAAGTTGCATTCTCTAGAGGATTTTAGTGATTGAGATTAAATTAATCAAGATTTGATCAATTTATTGAGAGATTAGATGATTTGACAATTTTGACTCAAATTTATGAGTTGATTTAAATCAAAAATTGAGAAGAAAAGGATTAATTAAATAAATGATTTGATTTATTTAACTAAAAAGGATAGTGTTAGATTGAATTAAATAATGTTTTATTTACTCAATTTAATAAGAATACTTTAGAGACTTGATTTAAATTATTTAAATAAACAGAGATATAAGGTTAATTAAATTAAATTGATTAATTTAATCAATAGAGGAGAAAGACTTAATCAAATAAATAATGATTTATTTAAATAAGAGACAAAAGGTGATGATAACCTAAGAGTGTGATTTAGGAAGAAATGTCATTAGTAGTCAGGATCAAGTGTGCCGAATCAAATTGTACATTTTCCATGTCTACAAGTTCCTTAATATTTCGCACCTTGGTATAGTTCCTTTGATGGTTCTGATCATATTCCTTAATATTATTTTGGTTGTTATAACTAAATGATTTAATAAGTAATAAAATCTCAACCATTGGTTTTTGGAAATCTAACGGTTCTAGTGTTATTCCAGAGGTTTCAATTCACAAGCCTAGTGCTTCAAAGATTTACTTCCGAAATGCAACTACAGTCATCCATCAAAAATTCATCGAACGGTCATAGATTATGTTAATTTGCACTAACATCTGGCTTCAAAAATAATAAATATGTTGACAGTTGTTTGCATTTCAGACTCTTTATGAAGGAATTTGAATGTACAGAAAATATGTCTCGGAATTTGATATTTTCGCCAACCACACTGATTTTTATTGGCATATCTGTTTATTTCACCATTGAAATTTTTTATTAGTTTGAGATTATGTTTAATTCATGAATGAATTTTTTTTTTTTGCTTTGAAAAAAGGTTTTATTCGCCAACATTTTTTTTTCTGTGTTGAAAACAAGGTTAATTAAGCCAACAAAAAAAAAAAATTGGTTTGAAAAAATGTTTTAATTGCCAATGAAAAATATTTTATTTGTTTAAAATTTTTTGCAATTCGCCACGATTTTCTACAGACTTCTAGCGATTGTAAAAGATTCGTCAATTGGGATTTTTTTTTTCCCTAAAAAATGAAAAAATTCGCCAATAAAATTAATATTTTTATCGGGAATAATACAAGATTCGCCAATATTTTACACCTTAGCCGAGGGGGGGTTTCTTAAAGTTTTCCTTGGTGCAAGAAAATAGACATAAAACCCGTATCTATTACAAACCCAGACAACACAGTCTTGAGAAATAACTTTGACAACTCAACTTGCGGTAAACTTTAGTAGTTGAAACTTGAAGAGGGACAACAAATATACATTAGAAACAAATCCTCCAAACTGCAAGGCCACAACAACAACTGTAGAGAAATACAGAGCATTTCTCAAAACCTTCAAAGACTGCAACAATAGAGTCTCAACTTTGCTTACTCAGGAAACTTCTTCGAGAACTTCTATGATCTGAGAATTGGAGCAAAAATGCTTCATACTTGACTTTGTATATCCTTCAAACTGTAGGACCATATCTCAAAATGTGGAGGAATACAAAGCATTCTTTGGAGCTTTTCAAAACACCTTCTTGAGCCACTAACTGTAAGAGATTCTTTCATACAAATTACAACAATAGACAGTGAATACAATATTCATAGAATCATAAACTTATTCATGAGAAACATGAAACAACTATTATATCAGCTCATGACATCCAAATTCATACATTATACTTAAACATCTTGATTGCAACATATGCAACTGTCCACATACTTCCACCATACTGACAACAAAGACAACATCATCAACAACCTCCATACTGATTGACATCAATGACAACCAACAAACTCCATACTGTTGACATCAATGACAAAACCTACAACATACTTGTAACAATACCTTACTTATAAAGATAAAGTTGCGAGATAGGATTAGACAAGATCTTGACATGTGTCTTAATCATGTAAAATGAGACAACTACCTCAATATTATTAAATGAATTAGGACATAGTTATTAAACGCTTTGAAAAAATAAGTTAAGATCACATGACACCTAAGACTTCTAGAAATATTCCTAGGATGTAAATAAACTTAACATGTAAATACGACCTATATGTGAACTAGTTAGGTAAAAACACTTATTTACACCAACACATAGCAAACAAAATACATTGATGAATAAAATATGACCAAAGTTCTTGAGGAAGCTTCAAATGGATTGCTAGACAAAGTTACTCAACCCAAACATCACAATGGGCACCAAGACATAATTAATACATTAGAGCACATCACACAATGAATAAAATAGAAAGAAATAAAATATTTTTAATGTTTATAAAATTAAAGATAGTTTAGAGGATAAATCTTACTATTTTTTACTTTTTGAAATGTTAATTTATTGTTATTCAAGTTGATAATGAATTTGTCTATTTTCCTTGTTAGAGTAAATAATCAATCTATTCATTATACTTAAGTGTACTTAGGTTGATGAGGTTAGCCAACTTCTTGTCTAATTGAATGTGCAACCTTTTAGGCCTCTAGTGGTTACCTACTTATTTGGCTAACCTCATGCGCACACCTTTTGAGGTTGGAAGACTTTCCATCTCACCTAAAAGGTCACTCAATAGTTGGCACATAAGGTTGATGACTTGGTCATAGAGGTTGTTGGTTTACACACTCCAAGTGTTCCTAAGGTTGACACCTATAAGACACTTGTCTTCTCATTTGTGCCACTTCATGGGGCACTTGTCAATTTACCTCATAGGTGGATTGCCTCATCCTTTCCTATATATGCAAGGCTTTGTACTCACTATCATTTGGATCGACTAAATACAATATTGCATATTGTCCATGTGCTTGTCTTTTATCTCCTAGATTCTCCTAGTTCTAATATGGTAGCAGAGCTTGGATTGAAGATATTTGCAGGCCTTTAGGTAAAATATGTTATTGTATTTTTGTTTGTTTCATTCCTCTCTACCTGTTAATCTATAGAAAAGTTTGAATTGACCCCACCCTTGAGGAGAACCGACCCCCTACATGGAATCGATTGGCAGAAATCTATATCATGGCAATTTACATTAAGAGATCTGCCATTTGCATCTGCTTAGAGGGAATTTAATCTATCCTCGGGTGTGAGGTCGCGTGCCTTGTCATTGACTTCTGTGGGAACTCTTTTTACTCGGCAACTCCTACCATGAGTTTTGAGGCTGTGATTTGGTTGAAGGTTGGTGCAAGATAACTATAAGAACCCATGCAAACGGGCATCATTTGTACCCTTCAGAGGATGCATTTCATGGAGGCTACAACCAAGCCCTTTGTGGCGTTGAAGGGAATCCAATCACCCCCACACACTCATAATGGTGCAATTTGAATATGCGGTCCCATACAAGGGTGCACTTTGGCATATGCGAAGATTGGGCGTTAAAGGAGCTGTGAGAGGCATGAATATCAGGTGAATTTGGATGCAGATGTAGCCCGCGAACTTAACTTGTGTTATATGTGTTTTGGATTATGCTCAGGCCTTTTCCATTCACGTAAACCCTCTATCGTACACACTCTATCCTCACTCATCACGGCTGTGGAAAGTTATTGCGCTATCATCAGAGGAATTGGCCCATTCGTGAGACTTGTTGAGGAAAATTAAGGAGGATTTTTGTTATTGTTTTGGCATGCATCAAACTTGCAAAGCCTTATCAATACCTACGCATCCTACATCAAAGGTGCAACTCATTCATCAGGCTATGAGCAGAGCATGCAGTGGTGGACATTATCGGTAGGCTGTGGCCATGCATATGCTTGCCCGCACCTTTTCCTTGGTGCAGGCCGTGACCACTAATAGGCCACAATTTGGAGCTCACAACCCATGATTGGGGTCTTAGCACTCCACCTCTCATTTACCCATGCCACCCTTTGCTTGAAAGAGGAATCTTTTTTTGCAATGAATGTGGCAAAGGAAAGTGATAGGGGGAGTTTGCATTTTTTTTTGTCTTAGTTAAAAGTTTATTTTGCAATGAATTTTGAAAAAGGGGGGTCATCATAAGGGGTTTAATTTTATGTTTTTTTGTCTTTTATTGAGTTTTTCAAGACATAAAAAAATATATATCTACCTCATGACAATAAACTTTGAATAATTTGTAAGAACAATATGGTTGTCAATGCACTTGTATAAAGTACCATAAAATTGAATGTGTTCCACATGTAGGGAATTTGGTAAATTATTGTACATACACTGAATTATAGTGTAATGGGGGGGGCTAGGCCATCACAACATGGATTCTTGTGATTCTCACCTCATGTGAGTGTGTCTTGGAGCACACCTTGTACATCTCTACATTCCTTACATACTCTTGATCTCAATTTTTCTGCTCATTTCTCTTAGCATTAAGGGGGGACTATGATGTGTTTTGCTAATGCTTCTTTCAATAAAGTAGAATCTTATTTTTGGAATGCCTCATGAACCTTCCTTCTATCTCGATTTCTCGTATGGGAGATTAATTCAGTGGATCATTATTTGAGATTCTAGTACTCCTAATCACAGTACTATCTGTATTATCAACTTCACAAAGTTTGATTGACTTTGTGTACATTGGTTGAGTAGTGTTCATTAGCTCACTCATGCAGTGCTTTGTATCACAAATCTTGATCTACATTTCTTAGATATTTTTTGATTCCAACAGATACTAATTTATCATCAACAGAGTTTACGGCTTCGACATGATTCAGGAGTTCTTCATCATCATGTTCCTATCATCAAGGGACATATTTTTTAGGTCTTAAACCCTTTTGATTTCTTTTTTGAAGAGGAGTTTTGTTCCCACTGGGTTTTCTCCTTTACTCCACTTTATGAGAATGCATTTTACATGGGTACCTTACATGGCCTCTAGCTGGGAACCATTTATATCTATTTGCACTTTTGTGATCTCCCCAACTATCACTTAAGGGGGGGTGTTAGAGTGAATAATTAATCTATTCACTATACTTAAGTGTAATTAGGTTGATGAGGTTATGGACAAATTCTTGTATAACTGAATGTGCAACCTTTTAGGCCTCTAGAGGTTACCTACTTGTTTGGTTAACCTCATGCATGCACCCTTTAAGGTTGTAAGAATTTCCATCTCACCTCAAAGGTCACTCAATAGTTGGCAAACAAGGTTGATGACTTGGTCATAGAGGTTGTTGGTTTGCACACTCCAATTTTTCCTAAGGTTAACACCTATAAGACACTTGTCTACTCATTTGTGCCACTTCATGGGGCACTTGTCAATTCACCTCATAGGTAGATTGCCTCATCCTTGTCTATATATGCAAGGCTTTGTATTCACTATCATTTGGGTCGACTAAATACAATATTGCATATTGTTCATGTGCTTGCCTTTTATCTCCTAGATTCTCCTAATTCTAATACTCCTAACCATCCCTTCATTGAATAGATCTTGAAATTAAGATATTTCTACATTACTTGTATGACCCAAGTTTCATTGTGAGCATAACATTCTAAAATAAAATGCTTTTATTTTATTTCCACTATCCTAGCTACACAAAAGACACAAACTATCTATTCCTCTACCTCTT
Source organism: Sequoiadendron giganteum (assembly GCA_007115665.2). Classification (NCBI taxonomy): domain Eukaryota; kingdom Viridiplantae; phylum Streptophyta; class Pinopsida; order Cupressales; family Cupressaceae; genus Sequoiadendron; species Sequoiadendron giganteum. The sequence goes on from CM021106.1 coordinate 454,232,100, forward strand.
TTGGTCTTTCCCATATACTTATTTCACATTGAATATGATGGGATCTACTCCTCAACTAGATTATAATGATCTTTTCTCTTTGCGGGATATTGACCTCTAAGTAGGTCTTTTGTTGATAGTGAAAAGTGGGGTTAAATTTCTCAAGGTAATATTTGTTTTTTCCCCCTAACCCTTTTACCCATATAGACTTATGAAATTTATCTACACCAAATGTATTTATTTCAATGTCATTATTATGGAAAACATTCAAGGGAATACATGTTTTCTCATCCATCTATAGTTTTTCTTCATCCATGTCTTCTTTGTTTCTCTCAATACATCTTTAGATATAACTTTGGTCAAGAAAAAATGGAAATTCTTTGTGTGGGATGACCATATCACTAATGCATAGTGCTATTATTGAAAGTGCCTTCTATTACACGTCACCCTTTTGAGGACAATAAAAAAAAGGAAAAATACAAAATGATATGCCCTGATAAATGGAAGATTAAAAGTAAATTTTGATGGGGCTTCATGGGGAAACCCTATATATTTTTATGATAGATTCATAATCCAAAATGATATAGGGGATTTTTGTTGCGTTGGATTCAAACTATTTGCAAATAAAAAGATGGTTTTGAATGATATTGAAGGGGATTCATAGATTGTAATTAGAGCTACAGATTCTTGAACGACCATAAAAAAAAAGACAAGGATGTGGGTAGAATAAATTCATGAATACTTAGATCGGATAGGAGAGTACACAATCTCACAAATGTAAAAAAGGGATAAATTTGTAGATGACTTCTTCTCTAATCAAGCTATAGACTAGAAAGAGAGAATCAAAGTAACGGGAGACACATATCTCTTGGTTGGGTTATCCACAAAATTTGATGAAGAGAAATCAAATATGAGTGATGTTTTCGATGAAATAGTCATAGATTGAAACATAAGATATATCTTTTTATAAGATTCACCTAGCTTGAAACTATGGTTTCAAAAATTTCATTGTCTAATGGATCGATGTGCCCACTCTATTTAACCATGATAAAATCTAAAGAAATCACAAGATGGTAGAGTGATATTTTTGAGTTATTTTTGTGAATAATTCGAGCAATGTGGATGTCCAACTCCACATGATCTTCAAATTTGACAAAAATGAGGAATAAAATTCCATCAAGGAAATCATTGGGAAGACTATTATGTAGCAAGCCCACACCCATGATGTATCACTCTCGAAGATATTTTTATACAATGTGGTGAGAATGATGGGCAATGAAAAATGAGCGATTTTTGAAAAACTAATATGTGGTTTGAAGGCTAATAAAGGAAGCAAGCAATGCCATTTCAACTTTAAGAAATTATCCAATTATTGATCTCATTGGAAACACAATATGTATCACAACTACTATGAGAAATGAGGAAATAAAAAAAAAGATATTACTCTCCTGAGATATGAGCTAGTTAGAAACTGTTGAATGCAAAAGGAAATTGAGAGGGGGGGTGAATTAGTTGTACCTTAAAACTTCAAAACCTTCACAAACATTCAAATCCACATTAAATTAATTAACCCTTAATATGTTAGAATGTTTTATCATGAAAGTAGATAACAAAAATAGAATCAAAGCAATACCATGCACAATGAAACACTGGATTTATGTGGAAAACCCAAGAAGGGAAAAACCACGGTGAGGATTAACTCACAATATAAAGTAATATCAACACCAATTACAAAGGGCTCACTATTAGAGGGTTCACTACCCAAAAGAAAGAACGGCTCACTGCCAAAATAGAAAAGAAGATAGAGAAGAGTGTTATAATGAGAAAACCATCTCAATACAACAAAAAAGTCCACCACAACATCACTAACACCTTCGCAATATTATTGAAGATTGTAGAGACCTTTTGCTCATTGCATTTAGTAATCTAACACATGAAAGCTCACACTGATTCACACCTTATAACTCTAAAAATAACATAACTCACATCACACCGATCTTTCTTATCATTTCTCAATAACTCAACACTTATTTATACCATTTTCAACCTTGAAAACATTCTCCAAGTTCGGCTATGCACTTCAACCATGCAAATTCAAATTAGGTCGGCACCAAAACATTCCTTCTATGGAAAGGAATGAAGAAATACCATAACACATCTTAGCTAGGACCTAAATCCACTCATATATTCCACACCATGCTTCCAAAAAAATTGAAGCAACTTCGTAATTAGTGTAAACACCCAAGGTCGATCAAACTTGTGTTAACACCATTAACACTTCAGTACACACTTCCTCAAATCCAAAAGATGACTCACATGAAACAAATAACACTTGGAAACAATATGGAATATTCCACAAACACCCTAGAAACCAAAAAAATCCTTCACAACAACTTTCACTTGAAGAATGTACACAACTAATACATTCTTGAATAATTCTATCATACACTGCAACTCAAGAATCCAACTTTCGAAGCACCAAACCTCAAGAAACTTCAAATGAAGAAAGATACATACTATCAACATACTTCCAGATCCGCAAGACCTAAAACCAATCTACGAAGAAATGAAGAGAAATTTTTTTTCTCCCAGACACCTCCACAATACACAGTTCACACACTAGTGAACACACCTTCCTCTACACAATGATCCAACACACCAAATTCTGAATGCAACACCTTTGAATACCTCAAATGAACATATCCAAACTACACATGTAAATCTTCAACATAGAAGAAATGTGGAGCCAAACCAAAATGCTACTTTGCAACACAAAACACCACTGCAACACACTATTTCCTCTTTTTATTCAAATTTTCTCAAAAGTATTTGGAAACCAAGAACCAAAAATGGGGGCTTTCAAAGCCCCCGGGCTTGATGGTTTTCCTCCTGCTTTTTTTCAAATTTTCTGGGATACTGTGGGTGGGGACCTAGTGCTTGTGGCCAGGGACTTCTTCAAATCGGGCAGGATCCTCAAACAATTGAACCACACTTTCATTGTTCTTATCCTCAATATTAGTACTGAGCCTCATTCCATGACTAATTTTTGACCTATTAGCCTTTGTAACACCTTCTATAAGATCATTTTCAAGATCCTTGTAAACCGTATCAAACCTCTTATGGAAAAATCTTTAGTCCTACTCAAAATGGGTTTGTCCCTGGGCGACATATTCTTGATGCTACTTTGACCACCCATGAACTGCTCCACTCAATGGATAGATGTAACTATGTGGGGATGGCTCTCAAGCTTGATATTTCCAAAGCTTATGACAAAGTGTTATGAGACTTCATCCCGAAGGTCTTGGCTAAGTTTGGTTTCAGCAGTTTGGTCATCAAACTCATTATGGAATGCGTTAATACTGTAAAGTACTATGTTACTGTTAATGGACCCCCCTTTGTGTTCTTCTCTACTAGTAGAGGGATCAAACAAGGAGACCCTCTGTCCCCCTATCTTTTCATAATGATTGTTGATGTGCTCAATAGGAACTTCACTGGTCTGCTGTCAGAGGGCTCCATTATGGGCATTAGAGAGGCTTCCTCCTTAGATCTGGTTGTTGTGCAACAATTTGTGGATGACACTTTTCTATTTGGGAAAGCCTTTGTGGTGGAAGCCAGGAAATGGAAAGCTTGCCTTAACAACTATGCCTCTTGTTCTATTCAAAGCATCAATTACAATAAAAGCACGATTTATTTCTTTAACTGCATGCCTAATTTGCAAAATAGGGTGACTGCGGTCTTGGGATGTGTCAGTGGATCTCTCCCATTGGTTTACCTTGGGCTCCCCCTCACGGTTAAGGAGGTTCCCACTTATTTATGGAACTTGATTTTGGAAAGGATCCAAAGGAAATTGGCTGGGTAGAAGGGCTCAATCCTAAGCCATGCTGGAAAACTCCAACTTCTCACTATGGATCTCCAAGGTATCCCCACTTACTTCCTCTCTATTTTTAAGATGCCTAAGTACAGTGCTGATAAATTTGAAAAAATTCAAAGGAATTTCCTCTAGTCCGGGGCTGAGGAAAAGAAGAAACTTGCTTTGGTGAAATGGGAAAGGGTCTGCCAGGCCAAAAATTGTGATGGACTTGGAATCAGGACAATTGTCAACTCTAACAGGGCTCTGATGGCCAAGGTTGGTTGGTATCAGTTAAGGAACACTAAGGACTGGTGTAAAATTTTGAATTCCAAATATCTTCAGGATAGGCCCTTGATCAATTGTCTCTCGGAGTCTCACCCCCAGGGCTTGTTGTCTGGAGGAGCATTTATAGCACACAAGGCCTGTTAAAGAAAGGGATTAAGTGGAAAATGGGAAATGGTATTAGAATAAGATACTTGGCTAATTGACTCCCCTCTAGCTTGCTCTGACTTTAGGGATTTGATGGGTTTGGCCCAAAGATTCTTTGGCATCCATATCAGTGATTATGTTTCTGGACCCCCTGGAGCTAGGATTTGGGGAGACCTTACCCTCTGTTGCCCCCAATCTCATGACCTTTGTTGTTTGGCTCGCTCCCTTCATGTGATTCTCTCTTGCACCAGGTTTCCATCCTATGACAGGGAGGATGAGTTTTTTTGGACTTTTGACAAACAGGGTGATCTCTCTATGTGGTCAACTTACAGACTGCTGAGGAACCCTAGAAGAAGGTTTGGAATCGCCACATGATCCCTAAAATTAATTTCTTCAGGTGGATGGCCTGTCATAACAGGATTCTTACCCAGGACAATTTGAGGAAACGGGGTTTTTGTTTTCCCAATAGATGTTTTCTTTGCAAGAATGGGGAGGAAACTGTCAGTCACCTTTTGTTACACTGCTCGTTTACTGCCGAAGTTTGGGGGCTGGCTTTCGAGAAACTTGATGTCCCTTGGGTTATGAGCAAGGATCTCTTATTGTTCATTCTGGGTTGGTATGGTCCTTATTCCCACCCTCTGCCTAGTGAAATTTGGAATCAGGTCCCTCCTATTTTGGGTTGGTGTTTTTGGAAGGAGAGGAATAATAGGGTTTTCAGGAATGTTGAGAGGAGCCCTAAGGATTTTTTGGCATTGGTGCTCGACTCATTGTGGAAAATATCTCTCTTTTTAATGGGAAACTCCCGGAGATGGGGCTGTTGGATTTCGAAATAAAAATGGCCAAGGTGTGGCACCATGATTCAAAGGCTAACTCTTTTGATAATTCAAAACTCTTAGCTAGGAAAAATACTAAATGGGAGCCTTTGGATAAAGGATGGTTTAAACTTAATTTTGACAGGGCTGCTAAGGGCAACCTAGGCAGGGCAAGTATTGGCGGAGTTATCAGAGATCCTGTGGGGGTTTTGGTGGCGGGATTTGATGGAGGTATTGGGTTTCAGTCTTTAGTAGTGGCAGAGGCTTGTGCACTGCTAATGGGCCTCAAAATTGTTGTCTCTTTGGGGATTGTTTATCTCCACATCGAAGGAGACTCCAAGTCTATTACGGATGTTGTGAATAAAGACAAACTAATTGGCTAGAATACTAAGGATATATTGTTGGATGCCAAATTCCTTTTATCCACATTTGGGATAAAAAGGTGACTCATACTTTTAGAGAAGGCAATCAAGTGGCAGATGCCTTGGCTAATCTTGGCTCTGGCTAGGATTTCACTAAATGTTGGAGGAAAATGGAAAGAATACTACCAAAATTTCAAGCTTTCATCGCGAGGGAACAAAGCAACCAAGTTTTGCAATGAATTTAAATCCTTGATGATGGGAGATGAATGGGGGGTCCACCTAATTGTTTTGGGGGTCTGGTGGATGAGTGTCACACTAAGATGGTGTATAGGTAGAGGGTTTCTGGTAGAGATTTTCGTGTGTGGGGCACAGTTTGGAGGATCCACGTATCTATCCTTTGGACCTGGTGGATGGGTTCGAGTACTAAGGTGACAGAAAGGTGGTGGGGTTTGAACTTGAAGGATGGTAACATGACTAAAATTGGTGGCTTAATGGAGGAAAGATGGAAGGACGTGAATTCAATGAATTTGAGGATCCGTACCATGCGATCTCTTCTCTTGGGGATCGTGAGATATCTTGTTTTATCTCATTCTTGCATTAGGTTATGTGAGAGTATTTATAATGATTTGACTCTTCATTATGGAAGCTTGCCTCCTTCTAGGGTCTTCGAGCTAGCTAGTTTAGCGCAGGTCTTTGTTGGAACCTTTTGGATGGTTTCTATTTTTAGTCATACGGCCATTCTGCCTTGTTTTTTGTGCATTCCCTACATGACCACCAATTATTGCCTTGTTTGTCGCAATCATCCCAAGAAGTTCATTAATTTCATTGTCAAGTCACCTTGTGGTGATTTTCCCTTCCATGCATGCGACTTGTACGTGGGTGTTATTAGCCTTTGCTGTATACCTTGCCTTAACGATCACAATGTGATAATCATTCATGGCTTCTGCATTTGGTATTTTTTGCAAATTCTCGAGCTTCCTATGCAGGTTGGTAAAATGGGTGGCGAGCGGGTGAGGACTGAGTTGAATAACTGCGAGGAGTTTCAGAATAACCCTTTAGTTTGGCACATCTGTGTGGAAGGTGGCATCGCTCCACTTATGGAGATTTTGGTCGGTCATGATCCTAACTTGTCGGGACAATTTTCCAACTTGTGGAAGGATTGTAGGGTCTCCATCAGAGGTATCTCATTTGAAATCAGTGAGGAAGTCATAGCGCAAGCCACATGATTACTGTGTACTGGGAAAAAATACCCCAAACACACTAATAAACCAGATCATGAAAGCTTAAAAGCTTTTTTTAGAAGTGAGGAGGCCCCGGTGCGGAACCAGTCGGGTTTTGAGAGAGATGCTCTCCTGAAGCCCTGGGATTAGGTGTGCCTGACACTGATGAAGTACGTCACCTTGGAAGGTAGGTTTAAAACCTGCTTTTTTATCACTTCCCTCTGTGAAATCATTTAAGACACAAGATGTTGCTTAGTTTTCCATTCTTTCTTTTAATGGACTTGGAATACTTGGTCAAAAAATGCAAAGAGTCGGCTAGCCTTAACCCCAGTGATCTCCTGCCGCTCTTGCTCCATCAAGGGCTCATTCTGAGACTTTATCACTTTCATCTGGCCCTCTGTCCTCCTAAAGTTATCACAACTATTCGCATTGAGAATATTAAACCCCTGACGACTGTGAATATTTCCCTGGTCGAGTCTAAAAGCCCTCCCTAGAAATTCAATACGGGCACTGCAGGGAATCCCAAAGCCAAGATATCCACCAAGAAGCTTAAGGGAAGTTTGGGTAAGGCTCATGCTAGCATGGCAGAGGGTCTCTATGAATTGAATCCACTCAAGCGAATTCGGCCTACAAGGCCACCACTGCTAAAAAAGGAAAGGAGAAAGGCATGTCGGCCCTGATTGCTAAGGATGGAAAGGGTAAGAACACAATAAGGAAAGACTCCATAGGTGACATAGTTATGGGGACCACTGAGATGACTGGTGGGGAAAATGCTAGAAGGAGATCCAAGAGGCTTGCAAAGAATAGCAAAAAGAGGCTGATTATTAAAGATTCAGAGGAGGAGCAGTTTGGCAGTAAAGGGTACAAGGAAGAGGAAACTGAAGATGATGAGGAAGAAAATGTGGAGGGGCCCCAATTTACTCCCGAGGACAGCAAGGTTCCTATTGATGGCTCTGCCTCTCACTCTCTACATCCCCTAGTCGAAGAGCCTGGAGAGGTCCAAGGGACCATGGACATTAGGCAGGAGCCCTGTGATGTGGTGAAGAGAATGGACACACTCGACAAAAGGTTCTGAGGGTTGACCTGCTTCACCATGAAGTTGGGCCACTTCGTCATGAACACTTTGTCTAATGCTATAAAGGAGGAGCTAGAGGGAGATAACAATCAAGAGAACAAAGAGTGGGTGGGTGATGAGGTTGTGGACCTCCTGATTAAAAATTGGGATAACGCCAGTTAGCTGCTACCTGTTCCTGTCTGTCAGCTGCCTCTCTACAGTTTATGTACTGCCTGTGGGTTGTTTCTACTTTTTGTTTCCTTAATGTTTGTTGTTTAAACTTGTTCCTTTCTAGCCCTTGTGGCTCATTGTGAAGGGTACATCTCCCTGTAAATGTTGCTTAACTTTTCAAAAACATATCATCAACATCTTCAACACTTTATCATTACCACCATGCCAACTACAACCTAGCAACTCAACCATACATCTATAGACATAAAATTATCAAAGCAACACTAAAGGTTGACACCAGTAGCTTAATAATGCCAACATAATGCAACTAATCAAAGAATCATCAAAGACAACAACTCAATACCAACTGCTCACACTCTTGCAAACATCTCTTATTCATACAATTGACACCAATGACAATGCAAGCTTGTTGAAATCAATGACAACACCAACTACACATACTTGTAACAATCTCCCCCTTTGTCATTGATGGCAACACATGATTTGAAAAACCATCAACAAAAAACACATCTTTGATCCTCAATACTCTACTTCATACCAACTCATTATCTCTTTTCTCCCCCTTACACAACTAAATCATTACTTTCTCTCTCCCTCTGATAACTAACACATTTATTTTTCACATTTCTCTCTCTCCCTCTTTGACATAAATGGGAAAGGGAAAAATATTTGCATCTCTCATTCTCCCCCTTTGAAATTAATCATAATGTTCACTACTTCTTTGCATACTCCCCCTTAGGAGCACACACCAAACTGCATCAATCAACAACCACTGCAACAAGGAAAATCTCACTCATCCTTACTGCAACAACCAATAATGCCACTACCTACTCCCCCTGAGAGGTAGCCACCAACATCAGTCCATACCAAAAAATGAATCTTGATATCTGCTAGGCCGATGCATCTCCTTATGCATCTAGTTCAAAGGAGGGTCAATAACCCCTAACTTCTCTTCGAGATACTAAAAAATATGCTTAGGAGGAGCCGTAGTGAATATGTCAACAACTTGATCCTTTGTAGGCACATATTCAAGCTTCACTTCATTCTATACAACCTTCTCTCTCAAAAAGTGATACCAAATTGCGATATGCTTTGTCCTTGAATGCATTATTGGATTCTTTGATATATTGATAGAACTTGTATTATAATAGAAGATAGAAATTGGTTCATTATATACCATTCTAATATCCTTTAATGTTTGCCTCATCTATAACACTTGTGTGCAATAATATGTTGCTATGATATATTCTGCCTCTGCAATAGATAAAGACACTGATTTTATTTCTTGCTTAGCCATGACACCAATTTGCATCTAAGAAAAAATGTACCACCACTTGTACTTTTCTTGTCATCTACACAACTAGCCCAATATGCATCTATGTAAGCACTTAGAGTAAATTCAGTATCTTTTGGATACCACAAGCCATGATTTGGAATGCCCTTCAAGTATTTGAATATCCTCTTCACTATTGCAACATGTGACTCTCTAGGATCTTCTTGAAATATAGCCACAAGATAGACTACATGCATGATATATAGTCTAGTAGTAGTTAGATATAGTAGTCTTCTGATCATTGATCTATACTTGCTCTGATTAGCCTTAGGAGATTCATCATTCTTACTTAGCTTGCAACTAGTAACCATAGGGGTACATACTGGTTTAGAATCTTCCATTCCAGACCTCTTCAATATTTCCTTGACATATTTCGATTGTGAAATAAAATACCTTTATCTGTCTAATTGATTTGTAGCCCAAGGAAGAAATTCATCTCCCCAAAAATTGACATTTCAAATTCTTTCTTCATCTCTTATGCAAATTTCTTACACATGGCTTCATTTCCTCCAAAAATTGTCATCAACATACACAACCACAATCAAGATTTGATCTTTTTAAACTTTGAAGTAGAGATTGCTATCTACGGTACCTTTATTGAATCCTTGCTATAACAAGTACCTGTATAACCTTCCATGCCAAGCTCTGGAAACTTGCTTCAATCCATATAATGCATTCTTCAATATGCAAACCATATCTAGTTTATCTCTATGCATAATTATTTTTCAAATTCACCATTCAAGAAAGAAGAATTCACATCCATTTGATAAATTTTAAAATCCTTATGTGTTGCAAAAGCTAAAAACATCTTGATAGCTTCCATTCTCGCCACTGGAGAAAATGTTTCCTCAAATTCTATTCCTTCTACTTGTGAGTCACCTTTACACACAAGCCTCACCTAGTTTCTTACCACTTCTCCACTCTCATTTAGTTTGTTTCAGAATACCCACTTAGTTCTAATCACATTTTTGTTTGCTAGTATTGGGACAAGTTCCCAAGTCTAATATTTCTCAATCTATGTTAGTTCTTCTTCAATAGCCTTGATCCAATACTCATCCTTCCATGCTTCAATCATTGTTTTAGGGTTAACTTCAAAAAGTAAACATAGATTTACTTGTTCTTCAACAAATTTCCTTCTTGTCAGTATAGCTTTTCTCTTATCATCAATGATTTGTTCTTCAAAATGATTATTTTGCACATAATTAGGAGTTTTAGGAATCTTTTTTAGAGCTTCTTCCTCTTCAATCTGCACTTCTTTTTCCTTATATTTTTCTTCTTCTCTGCAAGAGGACTCATTTGATTCATATCCATCTATCACCATTGAATTATTTTGTAGGTCTTCATCAACCTTGACACTTTCATTCTCAATAATATTTTTAGCCTCTTGTTGTAACATCAGTAAGATTTTATTTTAGTAGAATATCCAAGGAATATACCTTCATCAGAACTTGCATCAAACTTTCCTAAGTTCTCTTCATCTCTTTTGATATAGCATTTTCTTCCAAACACTCCGAACTATTTAATAGTAGGAATGCTTCCTTACCATAGCTCATAAGGAGTCTTTGTGTTGTTTACTCTTGCTTGCACTCTGTTAAGTATACAAACAACAATATGAATTACTTCTCTCTAGTAGAATTCCATTATATTTTCTTCTTTTCATCATCATCCTTGTAGCTTCTTGAACAATTTTATTCTTTCTTTCAACCACTCCATTCTACTAAGTCCTAGGGGTAGATAAAATGCCCGTTTATTGTATGATTCTAAAAAATGATATTAAAATCATTAGAAGTGAACTCTCCACCTCTGTCAGACCTCAAACATTTTATTTTCATATCCATTTCATTCTCAACCACAATTTTGAATGCTTTAAACTTATCTAGGGCTTCTAATTTTTCTTTGAGAAAAGTAACCCATGTCATTCTAGAATAATTATCAATCAATAGCATGAAATACCGTCACCTTGAAGACTTCTTACTCTGGTAGGACCACAAAGGTTTGTATGCACCAATTTCAACAGTCCGGTAGAAGATTGATCTTTGACTTTGAAACTTCTTCTTGCTTCCTTTCCAACTTAACATTCCTTACATACAACATTGATAGACTTTGTAATCTTTGACAGATCTCTCATAGCTTGAACTATATTTATTATCACTAGGCTATCAAAATTGATGTGACACATTCTTCTATTCCATATCCAACTCTCATTGGTTTGAGTCATGAAACAATAACCATCAACACCTTTGAGCTGATAGATATTTTCATTTGTCCTTCTTCTAGTAGCAATCATAGTTCTAGAGCCTTTTTTAATCTCACAACCATCATCCTAAAACATAAGATTGTATCCTTTACTACACATTTGTCCAACACTCAAGAGGTTATGTCTTAAACCCTTAAAATAAATAACATCATCAGTATTATGCTTTCCGTCAAAAATATATTGTAACTTTTCCACATATCTTAGCAGATGTATCATCACCAAACCTAACAAGTCCTTCATATTTTTCAAGTTTAACAAACTTACTCTTATCACTGGTCATATGATTAGAGCACCCACTGTCAATGATCTAGTATTTCTTCTCTTGTCTAGCATGAAAATCAGACACTAGGGTGCCTTCAGTATTAACACTTGCTTCTAGAGCATTTTCCTTCACACATCTCTCAAAGTTAGTAGAATTAGTTTCATCTTTTAAAGCCATGAGAAAACATTCACCATCCTCATCATCTTCGTAATCAAATTCATCATCAAATATACTTGCATCTTCTCTAACATAATAACTTTTCTTAATCATCTTACCTTTGTTCTCCCTAATTTTTTTATTCAAAGCTTTGTTTGGACATCTTGAAGCATAATGACCTGTCTTTCCACAACTGAAATATTTGAAAGGAAACTTACCATTGTATTTTCTGGTACCCTTTTTCATTCTTCGCACAAATTTAGCTTCCACATCATCAAGATCCTCTTGATCTGATTCCACATTCTTCTTTGATTTTCCATCCTTAAAAGAAGTCTCAACTTTTACACTACTTGTACCAAATTATCTCATTTCAAAAGTAGTTAAAGAACCATAAAACTAATCTCTAGTATATTAATTCAAATTTTGTAATTCTTCAATAGTAGAAAATTTATGAATATAAGCTTTAGGAAGAGTTTTGAGTACCTTCTTTACGACTTCTTCTTCTTTTAGTTCTCCACAAGACCTCTAATTCCATTGACAACTTCATCCACCTTATGCAAGTAGCTTGTGATGTTTTCATCTTCAGACATTTGCAAGGTTTCAAACATGATCTTCAGATTATACATCTTAGCTTGCTTGACCTTATCATCTCCTTCATAAATTCTTTCTAACTTTACCAAAATTTCTCTAACATATTTCAGATTCATAACTTTCACCAATTCAAAATTAGCAAGACCACTTAAAAGAGCATACCTTGCTTTACCATTTTTTTCGACTCAGACCATTCATAGGTATAGTATATCTAGTATCAACAAACTTCCAGATTTCAAATCCAAGAGAGACTAGAAAACCTTCCATTGTTGTCTTTCAAAATGCATAGTCTGATCTATCAAACATGGGAACATCTTTCTTGTGTGCCATCCCAAATCTACCTCAAGAGGTTAAGATTTATTCCAAGGAATCTTTCTTTGATACCAATTGTTGAATGCACAAGACAACTAAGAGGGGGTGATGTAGTCCAAGGTAGGAGGGTCCGGTGAGGGACTGTTCCACCTCATAAATTAAACAACAATCAGATCTTATATATACAATGGAAGCTAACAAATAATCAACATGAAGATGCAATAACACATGACACAAGAATTATCTTGGGAAAACCATCAAAGGGAAAAACCCAACCTTCAAAGTTCACTCCTCATTATATTATGATCTCAAAACACATTGCATATGCCACTCAGGATTTACAGATGCTAGGCCACAACGTAGGAATTACAAACAACTCATTCAATAATTTTCTTCCATCGCTTCTTCCTTCTGCTCCATGATTTCTCTGCTCTGTGATCTTTCCAGATCAAAACATTTCATCATCGTTCTTCATGACTTTTATATCGATTTCTCTTCGATTGATTAGAACATTATTCACACACACAACTCACACATCTCGCACCTTTCCTTCATGCCTTGTCAATCTACTCAAAATAATCGATCATATATATCTGCATCTAAGGATAACATCAACTACATGTCGACGCAACAAAATATGAAATGTGTACAAATTGTCGGCCCAAATCAATAAGCAATTATCAATGTGAATCAACCAATGTCGGACAAAACATAGTAGGGACCCAAAACAACTCATCTCAAACACAGAAAAACTTAAACAATTAGCCTCGAGTATCCACAACACGCTACCATCACCCTATCAGTCATGAACATGAACTCCCAGAAGAAAATCACCAATCGCGAGCACAACAATCAATGCGAACCAGCAACACAGATAGATCACGATCTACAAACATCCACAAGCATCATGAATCACCACAAAAGCATTCACAACAACTCAGATTACTAGAATCACATCATCTCCTTTCAAGAATACCAGCTATAACAACATAACAATAGCTGGAACACAAATACTCATAACTTGATCAAATCTTCATGCGAACCTCTGAAACTTCCAATGGATAAACTAGATATACTTTTCAACAAACCCTTTAATCTGCAACTTCTTATCATCAATATACTAAACTAGAATAAACTCCAAGGTTACTCTCTATAACTGAATGTTCTTTGTCCCAACTAATTTGAATATTCTGGATGCCCCTACATCAGAATCTCAGGGTTATTTGAAAAGTGAGCCTCTTCACTTTAGGTTGAGTTATGTCAAAAATCAATGTTGTCTCTTTGAATTGGTTTGGCGGTCTGTTCACAGGTACTTGTAACTATCTCAAGGTCGACGGTCTGTTCAATTCCACCCTACAAAATTGCATCAAGTGTAATTTGGATTTGGCGATCTACCTGCAAGCCTTGCACTGTCTCAATGATCGGCGGTCTAAGCAAGCCTTCTTCGCAAGTTGCCTCAAGATTGATGTATGATTCAATCAATTAAAATTTTAACCTATACTTGCATCCTCCGGAACAATCATATGACTTCCTTGATCCATCGATACCATTTCTAAATTTCCTTTGCAACACTTTATGATCTCTACATTTCCTTCGCACACCTTGAAATGTTATATTTTCTTCTTTGCATATACTGTTTCTATACTATTCTCTATAAACTTTCTCCTTCAATAGAATATCCTATCACTTCCTCTTTCTCTGCAATGTAGACTCCCCTTCCTAGTTATGCTTCACATCAGTTCACATAAACTTTCTCTCGAATTGCTTTCACAAGTCTCCTCAAGATCACTGCTTCTCCTTCTTCTGGTTCCACTATCAAATCTGATGTCTCACAAGGTTCCTCTTCCTCTGCATAAATTTTATTTGTATCAACAGTATCTTCTTCATATGCAAAAAATATCTCTACATCCTTCACTGCTTCTCTTTCATTAGCTTCTCTGGTATTTGGTTCTTGATGACATTTAGTGATTGATCTTCCTCCAAACTTGAAAATAGGTTCATTCTCTAGAAAATCCTCTTTCACTCCTATGGTACCCTTCATTGTGATAATTATTATGACTCCTGTCACCTCTCCCTCTATAGTTTGAATAATTGTCCTTGTTTTGCTCTGCATAAGGTCTTCTTTCTTTGTATCCCAATCCTTCCTTTCCTTCAGCACATGAATGCTTCAATCTATAAAACTTTCTAAACTTATGAGTAACATACTTCCATTTTGATCCATCAATCCATCCATAATTTATCTGTATACAATATGTCCAAGGCTTTCTCCCTCTCATTTTATTCCAATACATCTTCTCAGAATGATTCTTTAATCTAGAAAACTTACAAGGGTGTAAATTCCAAAACAATTCCTTTTTATGTTCATGTCTATTACAATGTGAACAAGACATACCTTTTCCCCCCTGATTTTATTTTCTTGGATTTTCAATAAAATCCTTACCTTTGTCACATCCAAGGACTTCATTTCTTGCTTTCCTTACCAATACAATAGGTTTTGTCATTCCTTGCTGATGCTTTCCCAATCCTTTTCCTCTGTATCCCATTTTCTGCATATTTTGAAACCAATACCATCTCCAACAATTACAGGCTTAGTCGCACTTTCATATTCAATCCCACTTTCTAAATATTTTTCTACAACATCACACAAATCATTAGTATCACAAGAAACAACACACACTTCAATTTTAGATCTCAATCTTTCATTTTCCTTTTCCAGATGATTAGCATGTTCCTTCAACTCTCTATTTTCCTTCAATTCTTCTAGACTTTCTTCCAGATCTCTGCTCCTCCTTTCCAACTTCTTAAACAACTTGAATCCTTATTCCGTTTTCTTTTTAACATCCTCAAACTTATCTAGCTTTACTTCCAGTTCTTCATTTCTCCTTCTTTCAATTTCTTGTTCTTCTTCAAGAGCATCACACTTATCTTTTCCTAGTTCTTTCATCCTCTCCATCAATTTTGAATTAGACTTCTTGAGTTTGCACAATTCTTCCTCAAAAGTATCCCTTTCACATATTAGGTTCTCTTTTTCCTTCTTCATCCTTTTCCCAATCTTCCCCATTTTGCAACGGATTCACAACCAGCTCTGATAAACTCGCAACCAACTCTTCAACCTGCTTGCTCTGATAAACTCACAAGCGACTCTTCAACCTGCTCTACAACCCGCTCTGATAAACTCGCAACTAACTCTGATGAACTTGCAACCAGATCTGATATCAATTGATGCAATCCAAGGTAGGAGGGTCTGGTGAGGGACTTTCCCACCTCACAGCTTAAACAACTAACACTCAGATCTTATATATATACAACAAAAGCTAACAGATAATCAACATGAAGATGCAATAACACATGACACAAGAATTATCCTGGGAAAACCCTCAAGGAGAAAAACCAAGCCTTCAAAGTTCACTCCTCATTATATTATGATCTCAAAACACATTACATATGCCACTTGGGCTTTACAGATGCTAGGCCATAGCCCAAAAATTACAAACAACTTATTCAATAATTTTCTTCCATCGCTTCTTCCTTCTACTCCACGATTTCTCTTCTCTCTGGATCAAAAAATTTCATCACCGTGCTTCATGATTTCATTTTATCGACTGCTCTTCCATTGATTAAAATATTATTCACACACATAACTCGCACATCTCACACCTTACCTTCATTCCTTGTCAATCTCCTCAAAAAAGTCGATCATATATATCCACATCTAAGGATAACATCAACTACATGTTGGCCCAACAAAATATGAAATGTGTACAAATTGTCGGCCCAAATCAATAAGCAATTATCAATGTGAATCAACCAATTTCAGCCATAACATAGTAGGGACCCAAAAAAACACGTCTCGAACACAAAACACCTTAAACAATTAGCCTCAAAGATCCACAACACGCTACCATCACCCTATCGTCCATGAACATGAAAAACATGAACTCCCAAAAGAAAATCGCCAATCGTGAGCACAACAATCAATGTGAACCAACAACATAGATAGATCATGATCTAGAAACATCCACAAGCATCATGAATCACCATAGAAGCATTCACAACAACTCAAATTACTAGAATCACATCATCTTCTTTCAGGAACACCAGCTACAACAACAAAACAACTGTCAAAACATAGATACTCATAACTTGATCAAATCTTCATGCGAACCTCTGAAACTTCTAGTGGATAAACTAGATATACTTGTCAACAAACCCTTTAATCTGCAACTTCTTATCATCAGTATACTAAACTAGAATAAACTCCAAGGTTACTCTCTGTAACTGAATGTTCTTTGCCCCAACTGATTTGAATATTTTGGATGCCCCTGCATCAGGGGGGTGAATCAATTGTACCTTAAAACTTCAAAAATCTCACAATAATTCAGATCCACATTAAATCAATTAAACGTTAATCTGTTAGAATGTTTTTATGATGAAAGAAGATAACAAAAACAAAATAAAAGAAACACCATGCACAATGAAACACTATATTTATGTGGAAACCCCGAGAAGGGAAAAACCATAGTGAGGATTAACTTACAATATAAAGTAATATCAACACTGATTACAAAGGGCTCACTTTCAGAGGGCTCACTACCCAAAAGAAAGAAGGGCTCACTGCCAAAATATAAAAGAAGATAGAGAAGAGTGCTACAATGAGAAAATCATCTCAATGTAACAAAAAAATCCACCACAACATCACAAACACCTTTGCAGTCTTACTGAAGAATTGTTGACACCATCTGCTCATTGCATTCAGTAATCTAATACATGAAGGCTTGCATTTCACTTCAAAAATTCTCACCTCACAAATCTAAAATTCACATCATTCACGTCACACACTTCTATCTTCACATCTCTAAAAAAATAAACACTTTTTTATACCATACTCAACCTTGAAAAATTTATCCAAGGTTGGCTATGCACCTCAACCGTGCAAATTCAAATTAGGTCAAAACCAAAACATTCCCATAGTGGAAAGGAATGAAGGTAGACCACAACACACCTTAGCTAGGACCTAAATCCACTCATACACACACACACCACACTTCCACAAACATTGAAGAAACATTATAATTCATGTAAACACCCACTTGGTTAGTCAAACCTATGTTAACACCATTAACATTTAAGTACACGCTTCCTAAAATAAAAAATATGGCTCACAGCCAACACATATCACTTGAACACAATCTAGAATATTCCAAAAAAACCTTAGAAACCAACAATTTCCTTTGCAACAAATTTCACTTGAAGAATGTACACACCCAGTACTCTCAAATAATTCTATCATACACTGCAACTCAATAAAATAACTTCCAAAGCACCAAACCTCAAGAAAATTCAACTTAAGAAAGATATAAAAACTAAAAACACACTTCTAGATTTGTAAGACCTGAAAGCACTATGTGGAGAAATGTGGAGAAAAAACTTTTTTACCAGACACCTCTGCTATACTTAGTTCACACACTGGTGAACACACCTTCCTCTTCACAATGATCCGACACACCAAATTTTGAATGAAACACCTCTAAATACCTTTGATCAACATATCCAAACCACACAAGTGGATCTTAATCATAGAAGAAATGTGGAGCCAAACTAGAACACTAATTTGCAACAAAAACACCATTGTAACACACTGTTTCCTCTTTTTATTCAAATTTTCTCAAAAGTACTTGGAAACCAAGCACCAAAAACATATCATCAACATCTTCAACACTTTCTCATTAACACCAAGTGAAATACAATCTAGCAACTCAACCATACATCCATATACAAAAAATTATCAAAGCAACACTAGAGGTCGACACCAATAGCTTACTAATGACACCATAATGTAACTAATCAAAGCATCACCAGAAACAACAACAACTCAATACCAATTGCTCACACTCTTGTAACAATCTCTTGCTCATATAGTTGATAGCAATGACAACACAAGCTTGTTGACATCAATGACAACACCAACTACACATACTTGCAACAGAAACAACATGGATACATATGCCTTCTTCATGACTCATTAGGACTACCTCCTCACCAAGGATAAATTGAACATCTATAAAAAAATGATTGTTGGACTATGCATTCTTCTACATCACTTTAATCCTAGTTCATGTTTGTATCTATGTAGCTTCTAAATGCATTTAAATGTAAAGGGAGCTACCCCCATGATACAATTTTTTCAAAAAAGAAAAAAAGAAATAGAAAATCAAGCATAAACAACATTATGTTAGCTAATTTTCTAAAAAAGTCATTTTTGAAATACTTAAAAAAAGACAATATTTTAAGGGGAGCACACCAGACACTATGTTATACTTTTTTGAGAAATAACACTTTGTGTGCTTCCCATATTTGGACCTCTTATTCTTCACTATTTAAAAAAATAGAACTTTAGAAAGTAGATTATGAGAATGCCAACTCTTGTTCTTGTCACATATTCAAATTTTGAGTGTGGATATCTTCAATTTCTCATCCAAGATCATTTTTTATTGATTTCAAAAATAAATGGTCACTTTTGACCCCATTTTGGTCCCTTATTTCCATGCACATACCCACAAGTTACATTCACTATTCTAAAAATATTCTTTTCATGAATGGGGTATTGGATTTATACATAAGGGAGGTAAGCACTTAATTAGGCCCATGATATTTACCTCTTATTTTGAAAATTCATTTGTGGGTTCTTGTTTCCAAAAATATATATTGAAGGCATGAGATAGTTGTTTTATGAGTATTTTATAGGTTCAGCACTATTATGCTGCCAAAATGCTATTAGATTGAAGGGAGATGGTTGATGTATTGATGTAAGATTCCTATTAGATTAATACAAGCTTGTCCTCTCTTTGGTTGTGTAGTTTTTTCTAATAGGGTTTGTCCATGTACATTTAATATTATGAGTTTATTCATATGTGTTTTCTAGTTTATCTTTTGTTGATTTAGACTTTCATGCATTATTTTTATGAGACACATAATTTCCACAATCTATTATATCAACCTGGAGTTTCTAGATTTTGTCTTCTTTTTCCATCTTTATCCCGATGATGGATCATGGAGTATGATAAAAAAATATCGATGGAAAAAAACTTACATGATCACATCAAAATAATCAAAGTTAAGTA
The DNA here is from genome assembly GCA_007115665.2 of Sequoiadendron giganteum. Taxonomy (NCBI): domain Eukaryota; kingdom Viridiplantae; phylum Streptophyta; class Pinopsida; order Cupressales; family Cupressaceae; genus Sequoiadendron; species Sequoiadendron giganteum. The sequence continues at coordinate 454,252,030 of CM021106.1, forward strand.
ATTTTATGATTAATCACATGATTGTATAAACATTAATTTTAGATTTTTTTCTAAGTGTATAAGTTTTATCCATATCAATTTATCCTATTTTTCAACATTTAGTATTAAAGATTTAGTTTTGTTGATAAGGGGATGGCTTTCTTAAAGTATTATGATTTTTTTTGGTTATAATTGTAGTTTTTAACTTAGTGGTTTTGTAAACATATGATTGGTTGAAACCTTGGCCTCTACCTCTCATTAGAGATTGATAAGTTCAATGGTTTTGGGTACAAGTTGTGGAAGCTAAATATGGAGGATATCTTGGAAGAAGGGGATCAATGGAATTTTTTTAGGAAGGAAAGAAAACATGAATTTCTAATGAATATTTTTCAAATCTAGACAAGAAGGATTGAGGAACCATTTGATTTTGTTTTGAAGTTACCATCCTTTTGAATGTCTTAGAGGTGGCCATTGCACATAGCCTATAGAAGAGGATATGTAATTTCAAATCAAGATTATCGTTAATAATAAGTACATAAGAAAAAATATTTACTCATTAAAAATGAAAGGAACTCTATTGCTAAGCATTTTAATTATGGTTATTTGATTTTGAGTTATCATATTTCTATTAATGTTAAGCTAAATGAGGAGGATAAATGTATATTTTTTCTTTGTTCTTTACCCAAATCTTGGGTAAATCTAATTATTGCTTTAGGTGGTTCTATTTTAGATCCTATGATAGATGGCTTGTTGCTACCTTTCTTTCTAAGGAAATGAGGATAAAATCCATAGACGAGGGATCAAAATATGTGTTATATTTTTTAGGTAATGCCTAAGGATTAAGGTATTCCTAGAGGAGAATATAATAAATTTAAAGGTAAATGTAAATCCAAAGGACAATCTAAAATCTCTGGGAAGAGTAAAGTGAAGTGTTGGAACTATAGGAATTAGAGAAATGTAAGGAAATAATGCACAAATAGGAAGAAAATATATGATGATTACTCCATTAATAAATCATTTAATAATGGTGATAATTATACTTTATTTATTTCTTTTGATTATGCTATTGTCTCATTGATTCAAGTTATTTCTACCATAGTAATCCCCATGAATAGTTCTCATCTTACCAAGTTTATGATAGAGGATGATATTTAATTGGTGAGAATAGTTTGCATCAAAAAATTTCTAAGGGAAAGGTATAGTTGTGTTTAAGTGATGAGAGGTCCTTAAAACTTTAAATAATACTTTTCACATTCCATGAATTAAAATAAATCTTCTTTCTATATCCAAGTTGAATGGTTCTAAAGTGCATATGGCATTTGAAAAATGTGGATGTAGGTTATTCAAAGGGTTTTTGGTGGTTATGAGGGCCTCATAATGTGTGACTTGATTTAGGTTTAGTTCGTCCAAATTTTGTAATTCTACCAATGTAACTAGAAATTGTAAAAGTTTATGTATATTGTGACACCAACTCTTAGATCACATTAGTGAAAAGGTCTTCAAACATTGATTAATAAAAAGATAGTTCATATCTTTTCTATTAATACTCTTCTGTGCATTTTGATTTATGTGGGAATTATACACTTGATATTTTTTTATTTCTTATTAAAAAGAATAGAGAAAATATATTATTACAATTTATTCACTTAAACATTATTGGTCTAGTGGAAGTTGATTTAATAAGTAAACCTTATTTGGATTAATGGATAAAAAAAGGTTTTGGAGGGACCCAAAACCCAATACAAACAGGTTTTGAAGGGACCCGAAACCCTTTTCAAAGAACGTTGCAAACATATAAAACTCAAACAAACAACAACCACCAAAAGAAAGACTAGACTACTCATGCTGAAAGTATCAAATTCTGAAGGGAACCTAAAACCCTCTACAACTAGGTTTTAATAGGGACAAGGAACCCTAACTACTAATAGAAACCTCTTGAGTCATCTAGGAAATACCACAACCTGCAATAGATAGACCACAACAAACCATCAACTTAGAACAATCAACACCGAGCCAAGGAAAAACAAGGACCTTTATGTCGTAGAAAATCCACATCACCCAAACAAGATCTCCAAAGAAGATCACATGAAACATGGAAGAAAGAATCCTCATGAAGCACCTTCTACCCAGCAGACTAACTCCAACTCCACCTCTAAAGGAGAGACCTCCCCTCTATTGGATAGGATGACATGAACACATTTTCCACCAAAGCTAGAAGTCTTTAGCACCCTTGAAATACACCTCAAAAGGAACAACAAAAGAGGATACCAAAAAAGAGAGCTTCCCACCACGCCTATAACACCCATCTCCACCTCAATAGGAGCTTCCTTCACCTCAATAGAATACACTGACTATAGAACCCAAAAGAAAGCCAATGCTCCAATAGAAAGGGAAAAAACATCATACTTTGGCAACCCAGGCATCAGGAACTTCAAGAAGAACATAGAATACATACCATTCAATAACACAAGGGAAAATTTAGCTCCCTTTAGAATCATAAAATTTTGGTTCTTCAAAAAAATCATAAGATACATCCCAACCAACAACCAAATAACAATGAAAGGGGTAGCCATTGCTCCCAAATATATCTCAAGTGAGGGAAAAATAATAATTCGGGAAACACCACCAAAAGTAGGAAAAGAACAAGTAGAAACATCTCAACATGATAAATAAAACAAACCCCAACATCATAAAGTTATTTACAAACCAAAAGGGGTTTTGAAAGACGACCAAATAACTCAGCAAGGAGGAACAAAAGTCTCCCATCCTATAAAAATATGACACCACTATGCTAAAACTAGACCAAAAACTCCATCGAGCACAAATGAGGAAGTCAAGAGAATCCAAACAAAGATATTTCATTAGGAAGCTCAACCATGGCACAACAACCAAAAATCTCCAAGAGAAAAATAATCCAAAAGGATGCTCCAAAGAAATCCAAACACCAAGACCCAGAGCACAACACAAACTGAGGCCCAAGCCTAAAATGAATAGCAACATAGAGATACCACATAGGCAATGAGGAACCACACATGAAGAAGATAGGGAGCAGGCCAGAACAAGAAGCACAACAACTTCCCCAACATGTCATTTAGAGCCAAAGAATGACCACAAAGTCTCCACAAACAAAACCCCTGCAAGGGATCCAAGCCCCACAACATACGCTAGGGTGAAAACCTCAGGCTAAGAACTCTCCAACACACTGAATGTAGCACAAGTAGCCAAAAAACCACATAAATATTGGTTCATAGAGGTAAATGAATCCTCACACAAATCAACAACCACATCCGCCTCACCCAATCCCAAAGAGAACATCAATAGAGAGCACCCACATAGGCAATGGGGAAGAATGTAGGAAGAAGTCAGGGAGCAGGCTGAAAAAAGAAGCACAATAATTTCCCCAACATGTCGGTTAGAGCTAAAGAACGATCACAAAGTATCCACAAAAAATCCCCCACAAGAGATCCAAGCCTCACACCATATGCTAGGGGGAAAATCTGAGGCTAAAAACTTTCCAGCACATCGAACACAACACAAGCAACCAATAGACCAAAAAAATCTTGGTTCATGGAGGGAAAGAACTCTTCACGTGAACCAACAACCACATCTGCCTCACCCAAGCCCAAAGTGAACAACAACAGAGAGAACCCACATAGGCAAGGGGGAACCATGCAAGAAGAAGTCAGGGAGTAGGCTAGGACAAGAAGCATAATAGCTACCCCAACACATTGGTTAGAGCCAAAGAGTGACCACAAATAATCCACAAAAAAAATCCCCACAAGATATCCAAGCCTCACACCATACGCCAGGGAGAAAACCCTAGGATAAGAACTCTCCAACACACCAAACGTAGCTCAAGCAACCAAAAGACCATAAAAATATTGGTTTCCAGAGGGAAAGGACTCATCACGTGAGCCAACAACCTCATCCACCTCATCCTCTACATCATAAACACCATCTTCCTCAGTCATATCTTCTCTCAATTTCAAATTTTCACTCTCGTCCAAAGCCATTATTCTATGTTGATCAATATAGGTATTCATTTTGTGTAAATCTCATTATTATGTTACATTTCGTTGATAATTACTCTAATTATACCTAGATTTTTTTAAATATAATTTTTTCTCTAATTATAAGGATTTTAAGGATTTGATTAGGAAATAGTTGAACAAGAAATGAAAGATGTTGAAAAATTTAACAATAGTGGTGAATATTTCTCCAAAGAATTTGATGGTTTCTAAAGACATACAATTATTATTCAATAGAAACTCCTCATACACCTTAGTAGAATGGTGGAATAGAGAGTATGAATTAAACCTTAATGAAAAGAGCTAGAAGTATTATGAAAATTATTTGGGGGTGAACCCACAAAAGTGGTTTACAATTCGAGTGAGGAAGGAAAACTTCCAAAAACCTCACCCATGTAAAAAAAATTCATTTTGAGGGGTTCGAATGAACCCAAAAGGGGTTCGCTCGAACCAGGGTTCGAGCAAACCCCTTTGTATGTGGGAACCCACGTTTCCCATTGTGGAAAGGGGGTTCACTCGAACCCCCCTTTTCCCACCTTCCCACCCTCTAACACAAAAAGACTCTAGATTTTCACCCTTCGAAGCTCGGGTTGAGGATGAAAATGGAGGAGACTTCATAGAACCAACTGCAAGATGGTAGTCCTTAGAACGAGCTATCCAACGAATATAATTTTAATATGTTTTGGTTTTATTGTGTATGTGTTTTTTTAGTTTTATTAAACATAGGTTTTCCACTAAAAATCAAGTTCTCTATTCTGCACATGTGGAAAAATAGCAGGTTATCAAAATAAAATTTTAAAAAATATGTTCGGGCTAGGTATTGATGTCCTTGATCCATTGAAAAAAAAAAATTGAATTTCGATACATACATAAAAAGTTATGTTGTATATGGTCCGCCTATGTCTAAATTGTAATTGGTTTGACTTCAAAACTTTATTAAGGAAAAAAATTCAATAAAACACTATAAAACCAAATGAAAGTGCTAGATATCGTAGTTACAAATCTAAATTCAAAAAAATTAGAATTTTATCCTTCATACAAAAAAAATAATGTTGTATACAATGAGCGTCACTCAAAAATTTTGTTTTAAATAAAAAAAACTAATTTTCAAAGGAGATGGAAAAATAAGTGCAATTTGATTCCAAAAAAAATGAAAAAAATATATTTAGAATCTATAAACAAAACATCACAAATCACTAGTTTTCATCATCTTCCAATTCCTCGCGGTTTAGCCATTATAGGAGCCCGAAAGTGAAGATTTAGCAAAAACAATTAGTTCAGTGTCTAGTTTGCCCAAAAATTGTAAACCAGTATTGTGAGATCACCCTGGGATGTTCCAATTTTTCTATAGATTGTTAGGGTTTTAGTCTTTCTAGTTTGTAAGGGTTTTCCTTTATATTTAAACTCATTCATTTTGTACTTTTTTGATGTATTATTCTATTATAATGTTGACTAGTTTTCTAGGTTTATTCACTTAATTTTATAACCTAATCCCTTTGAATGTTATAGTCGTACTAGCTCCTAGCTTTCTTTAACTATTGGTTTCCCATGCATGTATTATTTCTATGTCATAGTCATGTTGTAGCTTTAAGTCCATGCTAGGATTCCATGCATCAAATTTATATTGCATTATGAGGGTTATTCAAATCATTTTTTCATGTGAAGTATTTTACTAAAACCATAAGCCAATATTTCATGTCATTTGTTCTCAAGTTAGTTATTGTACCTATCAATTCTTGTATTGTTGTGCTATGCCCATGTCGAGTTGACAATTTATGATTGGCTTGTTAATTATTTTGTATATGCCTCATGGATTAAGTACAAAATCTTGGTCAACTTAGGACAACTAGAAACATTCTATTGCATCACACAACTCCTTCACATCATAGTTTTATATTTGGACCCCACTTTCATTTCCACGATGCACAATACCTTTTTTAATTCTCAAAGGAAATTCTAATGTCGTCTCCAATTTGGTAGCATTAAATGTGGTGGTTAAAAAATGATAGATTATTATTTCATCATGGAGGCTCTTTACATCATGATTTTGAATGTAGGTCCATTTACATATGTGTGATGCATGGTGGGTTATAAAAGGTGAAATAGAACCACATATGATGGGTTAGTTTTTCATGTGCATGGTGAGATGTGATATTATTTGGTCATATTTTAATCACCTCAAAAAATTTAATGCTTCTATTGGTTGATCTATACATCATGTATTTTGATTGGTACTAGGTGTAAGGACAAGCGAATAAATTTGATGCATGATAAGTCTTTTCCATTTATGAGGCTCTTTTCATGAAACCATGATATGTGATGGGCATTGATATTCTTCACTTAAAGAAATAAATGATTAAATTTGATTAAAATTTGGAGTTAACAACCATACCATTAATATTTTAAAAAGAAGTGAAAAATATTGCACCAAACAAACATTTGATGCATCATATACCACTCCTACACAATTCAAGCACCATTAATGATTGGTTGAGTCCTTGCAACTACCTAATCAGATTTTATCCACCCATAAGAAATATTTAATCAAAAAATCCTAGATTCAAGTGTTGTGGTGGAAGAGGGAAATAACCATGCAACCATTAATCTAGCATGGTCTTCATGATCTGCATTTTGACGAATCTTGTAAGATTTTCCTTAATAATTTATACAAATTTTAGCCTTTTTTGTCATTTAATATTGTGATGAGTATCACCCATCTATGGGGACTATCTCTATAATATTTTCTATATAAGAGTTACAAAAATTTATTTATTGAGAGAAAAATAAAGAGAAAAAGTAAACAAACGTGACAACAAGCCCTAAGATCATTATCTCCAGTGAAGGGAAAGACCTTATTTTATATTTTGATGATTTGGGCTCACCCAAATTTATAATGAACATGTGTAAATTCAAAATAAATAGTTTAACTAGAAAATTTGGCATTGTTTGAGTGTCTCAAAGAGTGTTTTATCAAATTTCTAGATGTGTTTTTGACTATTTAGTTAGCCAGAAACTACAAAATCATTATAATGCTTTTTTATTCCTTCTCAATAAAAATAAATAAATATGGAATCTTTTTTTAGATTACTAAGGAGATTCTTATGTTTTTGTAACTTATGTTATCCATTCATTTGCATTTATAGAACCCAACTTATATATACATTTGGATAATTTTTGTCTTTAGGTATATTTTCATTAAGATATCTGATATAGTTTCAGTCACTACACATTTTACAAGTATCTTGGATTCTATTGCCCATATGGGATATGCACCCATCTACATGAGCTAAATCTTCTCCATCATCCTAACACTCTTTTTAAAAATCAAACTAAAACATCATTTAAATATCCAATATTTTTTATTATATAAGCATCATTTAGAGGGTGTTGTACCCTTTACACGTCGAGCCCAAAGGGCCAAAAAGGAACAAAACCATTAAACATCAAAAAATAATTTTATTAACATTAGAAGAAATACACATACACAACCAAGTAACAAAAAATACAAAACAAAACACAGGCCCGGCCACTAATTGTCCACACTCTCCCATTTTTGGACCAGAAGGTTTAACACATCATCCCCAATCCAATGTTGAAATTAGTTTTTTTTCCTATAATATTTAAATGCATAAAACAATAGTAGGAGCTATATTTCATCACATTTTAAATAGTTAGTGTGGAATTACATTTTCTTATTTATGTGACAAACCTCAAGTTACTTAAACCAACATATAGGTACAAAGTGACAACTAATATAGGGATGCACTATGCAATGGGTAAGTTTGTGTCAAGGTAAGTGTTTAGTTTTTATGGTAATATATTTTATAACACCTTAAGGAATCCAACCTTTGTTTAGTAGAGCCAAAAGTGAAGGAGGTTCCACCCACCTCTACAATTGGTCCTTAGTTTAATAATCTTGATCATAATTGTGTGGTCTTTTCTCTAAATTTGACAAACTTGACATTTGGGAGGAGATTCATCTTTAGGAATTTGGGGTTTACAAGTCTTGTCACTAACAAGATGGAATCATTACCAAGGATATAAATCTTGATTCATGTTTTGAAGACATTTATAACATAGTAATTTAATTTGTTGTCATTTTGTTTGGGTGAGTTCACTTAGCTAATAAAACACACCAATATTATGGTTTATAATTGAGGACTAAGTTTTGTTAGCGTAATTTGAAAAGATTCCAACTCAAGAAGATATTATTGGGTTGAAATAAACTTGATGACTCTGCTAGTATGAATACCCAAATTATTTTAGCCTTGGCGGCTATGCCCACTCTAATAATTTCTTCATTTTATGAGATGATGAATCTACTTTTCACAATAATATGTTTATTATTGTTGTACCTTAGTGATACCTACAATAGTTGGTTAAGAAAGGTACACATATTTCTCTTCTAATTTTGAAGCATAGTTTCTTTCATGATAAAGAAACATATCAATTTCTAGTACCTCAATTGTTTACCCTAGATGGTGGTGTATGATTAGTCATGGATAATTGGATTGGATTTAATACTCATTTGGTTGTTTCTTCAAGTTATTTATATGCTTCTACCCATATTAACTATATTTAATCAACTACCCATGATTATCTTAGTGATGTCTCCTCATGCTATTCAAGTAGCCTTGTATCTTTTAAAACCTCATGCCTAGATTTACAAGAATCTATACAAGAGAATAAGAAAAAAATCAACGAGCTTGTTAGGATTGAAAAGGAATGTGAAGAATGAGTAAGAATATTACAATCCAAATTTTTTTTTTTTACTGCAAAAAAATTAGGTTGCTTCGTCCCCTATTATTTGGACCTTAGACACCATTTACATACAACTAGACCTCTCTTGGTTTGAATATGACATTCAAACCATGAAATCCAAGGTAGTCAACCAAATTCCTATATATGTTGGGTGATATTCATGAATGGGTTGTACACAATACTACATTTTTAAAATTGATGAAAACAAATGATTTGAAGATGAGGATATTTGGATGATTTTTTGGTAGGTCTTTATTTGGAAAGGAACGAAAGGGGCATGGAATTTTTCTAGAGCATTCCTTTGCTTCTTGGAATGACCTTGTTGATGCCTATGGAGATGATTTTTTTATTTAATGCCAACATAGTAATTTAATTTGTTGTCATTTTGTTTGGGTGAGTTCACTTAGCTAGTAAAACACACCAATATTATGGTTTCATAATTGAGGACTAAGTTTTGTTGGCGTAATTTGACAAGATTCCAACTCAAGAAGATATTATTGGGTTGAAATAAACTTGATGACTCTGCTAGTATGAATACCCAAATTATTTTAGCCTTGGTGGCTATGCCCACTCTAAGAATTTCTTCATTTTATGAGATGATGAATCTACTTTTCACAATAATATGTTTATTATTGTTGTACCTCAGTGATACCTACAATAGTTGGTTAAGAAAGGTACACATATTTCTCTTCTAATTTTGAAGCATAGTTTCTTTCATGATAAAGAAACATATCAATTTCTAGTACCTCAATTGTTTACCCTAGATGGTGGTGTATGATTAGTCATGGATAATTGGATTGGATTTAATACTCATTTGGTTGTTTCTTCAAGTTATTTATATGCTTCTACCCCTAGGAACTTTATTTAATCAACTACCCATGATTATCTTAGTGATGTCTCCTCATGCTAAGCAATAAAGAATCAATATACTCCTCAAAATGGTCCAAGCACAAGTGATGAGATCAAGTCACATGAGGAAAATGCAAATGCAAGATTTACTCTTATGAATAGTCTTGCAAATTTTGAATTGGTAAAAGTTATGAATATTAAGACTACTAAAGATGTTTGGGATAAGCTTGAAAGACTTTATGAAGGAGATGATAAGGTTAAACAAGAAAAGTTGCAAAATTTGAAGGCACAATTTTAGGCCCTATGAATGTTTGAAGATGAAACAATTACAGTCTACATGTAGAGAGTTGATGAGCTGGTAGGCACTATGAGAGGTCTTAATGCACAAGTCAAAGAACCTAAGGTGGTAAAGAAAGTTCTTAGATCTCTTCCTCATTCATACAGTGAAAAGGTATCTTCTATTGAGGAAATTGAAAATTTTAATACTTCTTCTAGAGATCAGTTGATTGGTACACTAACATCATTTGAAATGAGAAAGCCTGGATTGAAAAATGGTACAAAAGTAGATATTGCTTTCAAGGCTGAAACATCAGAAAAAATTGAGGATACAAATGGAGAAGATCTTGATGATGTGGAAGCTAACTTTGTAAGGAGAATGAAAATAGGCATCGGTAAGTACAAAGGTAACCTACCTTTCAAATGTTTTAATTGTGGAAAAGTAGGTCATTATGCTTCAAGATGTCCAAATAGAGTTGTGAACAATAAGAGTAAAGAGAATAAAGGAAAGATGATTAAAAGGAGTTACTATGTCAGAGAATATGTTGGCATTTCTGATGATGAATCTGATTATGGAGATGTTGATGAAAATGAGTGCTTGTTCTTAGCTATAAAAGATGAATTGAGTTTTTCTAACTCTGAAATTTGTGTGAAGGAAAGCATTCTGGAGAAGGTTGAAGGTACTTTGGTTTCCTATTTTCATGTTAAATAGGATAAGAATTATTGGGTTGTTGATAGTGGTTGTTCTAATCATATGACCAGACATAAAATTAAGTTTTTTAAACTTGAAAAATATGATGGGGAATTAGTTATATTTGGAGATGATTTAGGAGCTAAGATTTGTGGAATAGGTTCAATTAGTTTTGATGGCAAGCATAATATTGAAGATGTTTACTATGTTAAAGGCTTAAGGAATAATATTTTGAGTGTTGGATAAATGTGTAGCAAATGATATAATCTTGTGTTCAAGGATGAAACATTTGGGATCAAAAAAGGGTGTGGAACTGTGATTGTTGCTAGTAAGAGGATAGATGGAAACATATATCATCTTAAAGGAGATCATGGTCATTGCCTTATGTATTAGACTAATGGCAGTTGGTTATGGCACCAGAGGATGTGTCACATGAATTTTGATAATTTGGTGAGAATCAGTTCAGTTCATGCAATTAGAGACCTACCAAGAATTACAAAGCCTATCAATGTTTTTTGCAAGAATTGTTAGTTTGGAAAGAAAGTAAGGAGTAGTTTCAAAGGAAAGGAACAATCTACTACCAAACTACTAGAATTAATACATACGGATCTTTGTGGTCCTAGAAGGGTGAGAAGTATTCAAGGTGACAAGTATTTCATTCTTTTGATTGATGGTTACTTTAGAATGACATAGGTTACTTTTCTTAGAGAAAAATATGATGCACTAGATAAATTCAAAACATTTAAATCTATGGTTGAAAATGAAATAGATCTAAAAATCAAATGTTTGAGGTTTGACAGAGGTGGAGAATTCAACTCAAATGAGTTTAACATGTTTTGTGAAGTTCATGGAATAAAAAGATACTTGTCTACCCCTAGAACTCCTCGACATAATGGAGTTGTTGAAAGGAAAAACTGAATTGTTCAAGAAGCTGCTAGAACTATGATGAAAGAAGAAAATCTACCAAAAGTCTACTAGAGAGAAGCAATTCATACTATTGTTTACATACTTAATAGAGTTCAAGACAAAGCTAAAAGCACAAAGACTCCCTATGAGTTATGGCATGGATGGATTCCTACTGTCAAGTACTTTAGAGTATTTAGAAGCAAATTTTATATCAAGAGAGATGAAGAAAACTTAGGAAAGTTTGATGCAAGGTATGATGAAGGTATCTTCCTTGGATATTCTACTAAAATCAAAGCTTACAAATGTTACAACAAAAGGATTAGAAAGATTGTTGAAAATTCACATGTTAAGGTTGATGAAAATTTGCAGAATTCAATTGTAGTAGATGGGTATGTGTAAGATGAACTTGATTGCAAAGAAGAAGAAGAAGAAGAAGAAGAAAAAGCTAAAGAAAAAGAAGTGTAGAATGAAGAGGAAGAAGCTCTGGAGAAAACCCCTAAGACCCCTAAGTATGTGCAAAAGAATCATTCTGAAGAACAAATCATTGGAGACAAAAGGAAAGGAGTATTAACAAGAAGTAGAGCTGCTGAAGTTGAGGTAAATATGTGTTTAATTTCTAAAGTTGAACCTAAAATAGTAAGGCATGCAAAGATGAGCATTGGATGAAGGAAATGGAAGAACTTATCCAAATTGAGAAAAACCAGACTTGGAAATTGGTTCCTAGACTAGAAAACAAGAACATAATTAGAACTAAGTGGGTATTCAAAAACAAACTGAGTGAGAATAGATAAGTAGTAAGAAATAAAGCAAGACTTGTGTGTAAGGGTTAATCACAAGTGGAAGGAATAGACTTTGAGGAGACATTTTCTCCTATGGCTAGGATGGAAGCTATTAGAACGTTTTTGGAATTTTCATCATACAAGGACTTTAAAGTTTATCATAGGGATGTGAAGTTTTCTTTTCTGAATGGTGAATTGGAAGAAGAGGTTTACACAAAACAACCAAAAGGATTTCAATTGTCAGATCAACTAGATATGGTTTGTAGATTGAAGAAGGCATTGTATGGATCAAAGCAAGCTCCTAGAGCTTGGTATGCAAGATTGGACATATATTTGATACAACAAGGATTTAGTAAAGGTACCATGGCACAAATAGTAATCTTTACTTCAAAATTGAGGAAGATAAAATATTGATAGTGGTTGTGTATGTGGATGATATTATTTTTGGTGGAAATGAAGCTATGTGTAAGAAATTTTCAAAAGAGATGCAAAAAGAGTTTGAAATGTTAATGTTTGGGGAGATGAATTTCTTCGACTACAAATAAATCAAACAAACAAAGGGATTTTCATTTCACAGTCAAAGTATGTTAAAGAGATGTTCAAGAAGTTTGGAATGGAAGAATCCAAACTAGTATGCACTCTTATGGTGATTGTTTGCAAATTGATCAAATATGATGATTCACCTAAGGCTGATCAAAGCAAGTATAGATCTATGATTGGTGGACTGCTATATCTAACTGCTACTAGACTGAATATCATGCATGTAGTTTGTCTTGTGGCTAGATTTCAAGAAGATCCTAAGGAAAAACATGTTGTAGTTGTGAAGAGGATATTCAGATACTTAAGAGGCACTATGGATTATGGCTTATGGTATCCTAAGGATACTAATTTCAAATTAAGTGCTTATATAGATGTAGATTGGGTTGGTTGTGTTGATGTCAGGAAAAGTACAAGTTGTGGTGCATTCTTTCTTGGATGTAGATTGGTGTCATGGTTAAGTAAGAATCAATATTTAGTTTCCTTATCCACTATAGAGGCTGAGTATATTGCAACAACATATTGTTGTACACAAGTTTTGTGGATGAGACAAACATTGAAGGATATTTGAGTAGTTTATGATGAGCCTATATCTATCTTCTATGATAATACAAGTGCAATTAACATTTCAAAAAATCTAGTGATGCATTCAAGGAAAAATCATACATCAATCAGGTATCACTTTCTGAGAGAGAAGATCATGAAAATTGGGGTGAAGCTTGAGTATGTACCTACAAAGGATCAGATTGCTGACATATTCACTAAGGCTCTTTGTAAGGATACTTTTAAGTATCTTGAGGAGAAGTTGGGGGTTATTTCCCCTCCTTTCTTGAACTAGATGCATATGGAGATGCATTAGTCCAGGGGATCTATGGATTCATCTCTTTTCTGGACTAATGTTTGTGGCTACCTCTCAAGGGGAGTAGGTAGTATCATTTTTTGTCATTGTTGTAGAGTTGTTGATCTAGTTGGGTGTACTCCTAAGGGGGAGTAGTATTCAAAGAAAGTATCCTGATTCAGTGTCAAAGGGGAAGAACAATGAATTTTTTTTTATCCTTTTCCATTGATGTCAAAGGGGGAGAGAGAATCATGTGAAAAAGCTTAAGGGGGACACAAATTTATCTAGTCAAGTGGAGAGAAATGACGTGTGTTTAGAGATGTTGTTTTGTCTTTGATGGTTTTTCACATCATGTGTTTCCATCAATGAAAAAGGGGATATTGTTGAATGTATGAAGGTGTTGTCATTGATGTCAACAGTATGTCTACAAATTGGTGTTTTTATTGATGTCAACTATGTGTTGAGGAAGTTTGTTGCATGATGAAGATGTCGAGGATATTGATAAAATTGTAAAAAAGAGGAAAATAGGTTGTTGCAAGTTGTGCATGTATAGTTGAGATATTGAGGAAGCTTTGTGAGTACATGGAGCTATCTTTATGTTTTAGTGTTTGAAGATGAGTTGGAATGATGTAATGAGCTGAGATGATGTCTCTAGTATTTGGTTTCTGAGTGCTTTTGAGAAAATTTGATAAATAAAGTTGTGCAAGTGTTTAGAATGTGCTCCAGGATGTGCTTTGTGTTTCATCTATGTTGATGTTATGCCTGTGTGGATCTGATATGTTTATTAAGGTTGTTAGAGGTTGTTATATTTAGAATTTGGGTTTCTAGATCGTTGTACATTATGAGATATTTTCAGCAGTGGGTGAACCAATTTTTTAGTGATGTTTTCTGTGGCTTGGGAGAAATTTATTTGCTTTGTGTTTCTCCATAGTTTGGCTTTAGGTTGTGCAGATTTGGGAAGTTGCTTATAATTTTTGTATCTTTTAGTATTCGAGGTTTCACTTGATTTGGTATAGTACAGTGTGTGTTTCATGCATCAGTGTGTGAATAAGGTTAACTAAATGTTCTGGGTTGAAGTATTTCTATGATGAGAGTTTGGATGAATCCTTTGTTGGATCTCAGGTGGTTCGAGGATTATTCTAGATTATGTTCAAGTGAATTTTGCTGTCCAAAAGTTTTGGATTGATTGAAGGAAGTGTGTACTTAATGTTTTATGTTGTTTAGCATGGGTATTGGCCGACCTTGTGTTAGCACTACATGTGGAAGTTTATGAAAGAATTTCGAGGTGTTTTAGGATTTAATTTGGGTCCTAATTAAGGATTTATATGGGTTTCCTTCATTCCTATCCACCATGGGAATGTTTAGGTTCTGACCTAATTTGAATTTGTAAATGTAACGAATAGTTGCTGACCTTGGAGAAGGTTTTCAAGGTTGAGGATGATATTAATAAGAGTTGTGTTGAAGAGAGAAGCAAGATAGATGTGAGATATATGTGCGTGATGTGAATTTGAGTAGAGCAGTGTAAATTTAAAGTGTTGGATTCCTGAAGGCAGTGAGCTGAAGGTGTCTGAAATCTTTCATGCAAGGCTACAAAAGTGAGAAATTTTGGTGGATTCCTTGTTGCATTGAGAAGTTATTCTCTGTGTAACATTTCTCTTCTATCTTCTTGTGTTCTTTCTATGACAAAGAGCCTTGGTTGTGATCCTTTTTGGATAGTTTGTTTTATTCTGGCAATGAGCCCTTGTACTAGTTTAGAAATTACTTATATTGTGAGCTAATCCTCACCGTGGTTTTTCCCTCATTGGGTTTTCCACATAAATATTGTGTTCTCTTCTGTATGGTGTTTTATTTTAGTTTATGTTATCTGCATTTCATGATTAATCAATTTAACAGAATAAGGGATTAATGTATGTTTGTGGATCTGATTACTGTTATGGGTTTTGATGTTTTAATTTGCTACAACTAATTCACTCCCCTCTCAGTTGTCTTGTTCATTCAATAGTTGGTTTGAGTATGGTGTAGTAATAATTTAATTCGACAAGCTTGCAATAGGCTTATTTATTCCTTGATTCTATTAAAAAAATGAGGAATGATTACATTGTAAAAAAAATATCTTCAAATGAAAATTTTAATAGTAATGAATGGGTTTCCATGGGTTGTAACAAAATGGATGTAGCATATAAAGTGAATATAATGTTAGATCAATTTGAGAGTGTAAATAGCTGGATAGAAGATGGCTTTGGTACATCATGTGATATAAATATTGCCAATGATGATAGTGTATGCGCATAGCTTCAATTAGATCTAGGTCATGTACCTTGGTGAATGCAATGATGAATTTTAGTATGAGAATGAGGTAGATGACATAACTATTTACGACAACCAGATCGATAAAGAGGATGAATGAGTAAAAAAATTAAATGAATTGAATCTAGAAGTTAATTATATGAAGAATTTACATGTTTGTGATGTCAGTATTGATCAAGAAACTTGTTCCTTATTTGATGTATTTCCCTCTTTTTTCCCTATTATTTATATTTAAACTACTAATTTTTGTTTGCATGAGAATGACATAGACATGGTTACACTTGATGAAAAATAGTGGAGAACAATGCTAATGCAATTAATGAATTTTAGTTTGAGGACCTTATCCTGAAAGATTGTGAAGACTATGATTATGTAGATGCATATGGGAACCTATTTCTTTGGTACAATACTTATTTTCTTCCTCATGAATATCGTGCTTCAAAGGGGCCGCAAGATAATATTGTTGTAGTGATTGTGGAGGAAGAATAATTTTTTCATAGCTCTAATTTTAGTTGAGTGTATAACATAATATCTTTTCAAAGTGATCTTAAAATAGAGAGATAGTATAAAGAAAATGGTTCTTCACATGAGGCGTCTCATGGTGTTGACTCTAATGTTCTTGTTGATAATGATGATATGGAACGATTTTTTGATATAGACATGGACTATATTAGCATTTATGATAGTGATGTATGCTAGTTTTATATCATCTTGGTGCTTGATAGTGATTACTATGAAGTCTTCCTTTGTGATGAAGGTGTTGCTTATACGACAATGGATGATACTGATATGCCTAAATTAGAATTCTTTTTATGGGTATAGCATGAAAGTGATGATGAGGTTCAACAAAAATAAATGTTTCAAGTTGAATATTAGCTTGTTTCTCAACTTGATAGTGTGCCAAAGCTTGAAATTTCTTAGTTTGATTTGCAAGATGAAGATCTTTGTGAAAGCAAACATTGTAGTTAGGCACAATTTTATTTTCCATGTGAATTAGAGGAATTTTATTTTTTCCTTAATTCAAATAAGAAGATAAAAAAAATGACAATAATACACTCATTTGTATATGAGGCTTGCTTCCTTTCACGAGTTTTAATTATTTTAATATTTTTCGTAGTTTTTAAATTTTTACCCTCTACTCCTATGGATATGAATGATGCATTATGGAATAGGCCCAAAACCTACTATTTATGGTTTATTTTTAGAGGTAATGTTTATGGTGGATTTGGTATTCACTTATTGGGTAAAATTTACAAATTTATGCAAGAAAATATAAGGATTTCTTTGTTATAGTTGCCAGGTGGTGAATAAAACTATGGCTTAAGGGAGATCAACTCCTTCAATAAACTTATCTTTGACAAACGATTTTTTTACAGTAGCTTGTCTACAACCTTCTGATATGGATCTTATTTGCAACGTTTGAATTGCAACTATTTGTAATTTATTTCTATAAACAAAAGTTAAATTTATGTGCCTTCATGTCATTGGTTGTAGGTTATTTTTTTGTACACAATTTCTTAGTGTTGTTTTGTCTTGTATGTATTATGTTCTTATTTTGTGTTGTGTTCTATCATGTATAAACCATGTTATTTATGTAGCCACGACCCTTTATTGTGATAAAGTGTTATTGTTCTAGTCATCCCCTATTTCTTTTTTCTCCTCCAGGTAGTTAGATTCTTTTTGTGCCTACAAGAGGCACACATCCCCAACTATAGCCATTTTTGGTGTGTTCTATTTTTTTAGGGACACCTTTAGAGTTTTATCATTTCTAGTTTGTAAGTCTTTTTATATATTTTATGAATAAAACTATAGTCCTTTGTGCTTTAGCCCTTTGCTTATGTGACTATCATATTCTTCTACTTTAATGATGACTTTAACTCATAGCCATAGAATAATATATTAATAGATAGAACTCTAATAAATGCATCTATTAACAGTGGAGTTCTAACAATGTTAAAATTGACATAAACTTGTAAGACCTCAAAACATAAAATAAGTTTGTAAATGCACTCATAGAAAGTGCCACAAAAATTGAATGTATGTTCCTTAGGGAGGGAATTTTGTACTTACACTAAATTATAAAGTGTAATGGGGGATTTTGTAGTGCCTTGATTTTCTATCACAACAATGGATCCTTGTGATTCTTGCCTCATGCATGGGTGCCTTGATACACACCCTTTTTTAGTTTCTTGTACATCTTTTTAAACCTAATTTTGGGTCTACATTCTTGTGCACACTTTTGTGATTGATTTTAATTGGTTTGCCTATACCACTTCCTCATCAACATTAAGGGGGGAATTATTATACTGTTATTCTAATGCATCCTTGGTTTCAATGGAGTAATGGAGGAACATTCTACTTTTAGGGGACCTCATAGACCTTTTATCTTTGTCTCTCCTATGGGGGATTATTTCAATGGATCATATTTTGTGAGATTCTAGTACTTATGTAGAACACCGTGATGCACATTTTAGTATTGTAATATAGGTCACTTGTGCATTTGTTGACCCTACTCCAAAATAATAGTACTATATGCATCTTCAACTTCATAGAATTCAATTTTCTTTGTGCCATCTATGTATTCATGGTTGAGTAATGTTCTATATGTTCATTCATGTAGTATTTTTATCTCTTATGAATTGATCTAATTTTTTTGGAGTTTTTTTATTGCAGTAGACATAGTTAGTTCATCTTTGATAGAGTTTAATATTTCAACATGTTTCAGGAGTTCTTCATCATCATATTCCTATCTTCATGGTACATCTTTTCAAGAGGTCTTATCTATCTCTTTCTCTCTTTTGGAGATGATTTTTATTCTCATTGGGTTTTCTCCTTTTTCTCCATTTGTGAGAGATCATTATTGTACATGACTACCTTATCGAGCCTTGTTGTCAAGACTCATTTTTTCGGTTAGTGTGAAAAGAGGTATTATCACACTATTTAGCTTTTAGCCTACTTAGTGGAGTCATATTCACACTACACTGAAGCTCACTTAGAGGTTATGCCTAGAGGTTATGTCTCACCTCATCTAAACTCACCAAGTGTCTTAAAACACCTGTCCATAGATTCATATAGTTGTTTCATACTTGGAGGGTAGTCAAATTTTGACTCCTACCTTCTCACCTCTTCATCCTTGCCTTTATAAGAAAGGCTCATTTGTACATTTTACAAAACATTATGTATGCTTATGATATTTTCATTTTGCATATTCTCATTTGTGGATTATTTTGAGTTTGCGAGTAGATCTTGGCTACTCCAACATGGTATCAGAGAAAGCTTACAACTCCAATCCCTTTCTCTCTTGAATTTGTGAGGGTCGTGGGCATCAAGTTTCAAACTATGCATTCTAGAACAAAATTGACTTCACATTTGCACTTAGGAGGGTCGAGAGACAACTTTTGATATATAACACGAGTACATTCAAAGAATTTATTTTTTGATTTTTTTGGGGCCAAGCCATGGAGGGTTGTACAAAAATTTGTACAATTCGTATGGATTCATACATCAATACTATACAATATACCATATTACATCAGTGTATTAATCTGTGCCAGTCTCTTGATCTACATGCTGCCTCGGTCTCTATGCAACATATTTTTTAGTAATTTTTTAATCATTAAAAAAATATTTTTTGTTGTCGATACAATTGCATGCATCAAAGAATATTTTTTTAGTTGATGAATAGCATGACATCATCTCTTTTCATCCCCAAGTTCATCGTTGGCCTATTTTAATTTTTGGCTCAATTTTAGGAGCCTCTTTCTCTAACATGCAAACAACTTTTTGAGTGCTTTTTTTTATTATGCGTATATTTTCATCCTCTATCTAGTGATATGATTGTTTTTGTAGCATGATGTACAATTTTAAAAAAAATATATATTCTCATAGGACACCTTGAATAATTCCCATGTTTGGAACCTCAAAGGGCTCGTTTGGGCTCATATAGACTCCTTTTTGGGTCCCATTTTTTTGAACCTTCATGATTTTTTGAGTTCTACACAGTGGTGATGTTGAATTTTTATGAATATGTTTCAAATTTTTAATTTCAAGTATGTCTCTTTTGAGTTTTTATACATCAAATCCACTTTGTGAAATTTGTAATGCACTAAAATAAAGTACCATATTACTGTATTATTTAGAGAGGGTCATTCTTTGAATAATGGGGGTTTTAATTTTTTCATTTTCTTGAGGTTTGAAAGGTATATTTGATATATGTTTTCATTGTACACCTCATGACATAAACTTGTAAGAACTCAAAAGAAAAAATATGTCTGTAAATACACTCATATAAAGTATTACAAAACTAAATGTGTGTTCCTTAGGGGGATAATTTTATATTTACACTAAATTATAAAGTGTAATGGGGGGTTGTGTAGTGCCTTGATTTTCCATCACAACAATGAATCCTCATGATTCTTGACTTATGTGTGTGTACCTTGGTGCACACCCTTTTTTAATTTCTTGTACACCTTTTTGGACATGATGTTGGGTCTACATTCCTATGCACACCTTTCTGCCCAATTTTAGTTGATCTACCTATACCACTTCCTCATCAACATTAAGGGGGTAATTATTACAATGTTACATGCTAATGCTTCCTTGGTTTCAATGGAGTAGTGGAAGAACCTTCTACTTTTGGGGGACCTCATAGACCTTCTATCTTTGTCTCTCTTACAGGGGATTATTTTAGTGGATCTTGTATTTTGTGAGATTCTAGCACTTACGTAGAGCACCACAATGCATATTTTAGTAGTATACTACAAGTCACTCATGCATTTGTTGATCACACTCTAGGATCATATTACTATCCCCATATTCAACTTCATAGAGTTTGATTGCATTTGTGCCATCTGTGTATTCATGGTTGAGTAGTGTTCTATATGTTCACTCATGTAGTTTTTTGCATCTCTTATCTTGATCTATAGTTTTAGGAAGTTCATTGATTCCAGTAGAT
Organism: Sequoiadendron giganteum; assembly: GCA_007115665.2. Classification (NCBI taxonomy): domain Eukaryota; kingdom Viridiplantae; phylum Streptophyta; class Pinopsida; order Cupressales; family Cupressaceae; genus Sequoiadendron; species Sequoiadendron giganteum. The sequence goes on from CM021106.1 coordinate 454,272,935, forward strand.
ACTAGTTCATCTTCAACAAAGTTTACAATTTCAACATGCTTAAGGATTCCTTCATCATCATGTTCCTATCTTCATGGGACATATTTTTAGGAGGGCTTATCCTTCTCTTTCTCTCTTTTGGAGAGGATTTTTATTCCCATTGGGTTTTCTCTCTCTTCTCCATTTATGAGAGATCAATATTGTACATGAGTACCTAATCAAGAATTATTGTTGAGATTCATTTTTTTAGTGTTGAGCTTACTCCCTAAGTATCGTTTAAGGGGGGTGTTAGTGTGAAAAGAGATACTATCAAACTAGTTAGCTTTTAGCCTACTTAGTAGAGTCTTATTCACACTACAATAAAACTCACTCATAGGTTATTTAGACTTTTATCTCACCTCATGTAGACTCACCAAGTGTCTCAACACTTGTCCATAGAGTCCTACACTTGTTTCATACTTGGAGGGATAATAAGAGTTTAACTCCTACCTTCTCACCTCTTCATCCTTGCCTTTATAAGCAAGGCTCATTTGTACATTTTACAAAATATTACATGCTTATGATATTTTCTCATTTTCAATATTCTCATTTGTGAATTGTTTTGAGTTTGCTAAGAAGATCTTGGTTTCTCCAACATATAGTTCATTTTTGCACTCATAAATTTTGATTCATTTTCTCACTCATAAATTGGGTGAACTAAAACTTGAGATGACCTAATTTCATTTTTTTCTAATTCTAATACATGTAACAAGTCATGATTTTAAATTATGATTCAAAATGTATGATTGAAAGAGTAGACAATTATCTATTATATACCAAACTCAACTAAATATTTATATTTCTTTTTATTTTATTTTCATATTCTATGATATAATCCATCATAACTATGAATTAAATTAATTGAATTGCATTACTTATTATTAAACCTAATTTTACTAGTAAACATTGTACTTCGTCAAACAAATTTTTAAAATATATTATTGGAGATCTATCTATACGACCCCTGTTTAAATATAAAACAAACACTTCATTATATAACCATAATCTAACAACAAGTACAACATTAAAAGATCACTCTGCTACAACTAAAAAGAATATAAAACATAAGATAAAAAGATAGCATGCAAGATCACACTAGTTAATATCTAAATTAGGTAAAAAAGTGTTTGCAAAATAAACTAATAAAACCAATATTGACCACCTACATCACTATAAATAATAGTTAAAAATATAAAAAAAATACATATTTTCATAGTTTAAGTTTTACATCCTTGCCTCATAATTAAGTTTTACACTTAACTTTTCCTATTCGCCATTGAAGAATGATTCTTTACACAACTTCTTACCTTCCGAGAAATTAACAAATAAAAATAACAAGTAAATTTGGGAGGGTGATCAGATTCTAAATTAGCAGCAACACAAAAGGTCGTGGGCAACCCTAAACTTTCCCATTATAGAATGTAAAATAACATTTGGCTATTTCCACTTGGACTTATATATATATAAAAGGGACGTCAATACAGACAAACTCACCTGTGTAAATACGCCTTCGATAACTCCCCAACTGGCAACTTGCTGCAAGTACACACAAAATCTTCTCTCTTCTCATTTTTTTAAATTTTTTTTCTGAATTTATTAACCTGGGCCCGGCTCTCGCTTACAAATGTGAAATTCACAGCAAACAGGGGCGTGCATCGAAAAGTTCTACGATTTCCTGATAATATATAATAACTGCATTAACATTTATAGCTAGGGTTTTGAAACATTGCGGTTGGGAGGCTTGTGATTTCAGTAGTATATAGCAAGGATTGAAACCCTTTGGACTGCTATCAAAGAAACGGAGAGGTTTCAGTGACTGGAATCCTCTTTCACTTTTCTTTGCTTTGCTTTTAGTTATTTTTATTGTTTGCAGTTGCTTCAATGGCTCTGTTTTGTATTTTTTTTCAAAGGTGTGCTTGGTTTGTAGTATATAGCAAACCAGGTTTGTAGTATATGGCTCTGTTTTTTTCAATGATCATTTGTGCAAGGCTTCCATCCCTGCGATGACTGATCATCGTAGCGGCCACGTTTTGCGTAGATCAAAGTTTGACCTCCCATTGCATGCTAAATTTATTATCTGTTTAGCTGCGGGCTCTCTTTCCCCATGGATTCATCGGAGAAAAGACTGTGTCTACACATATATAGATTTTCTATCTTTAACATAGTTCATTCAGTTTTCAAAAGTCACATTTTGAATTTATTTAGATCCAATCATTAGACAATGATTAGAAAATGTTGATCAGTTGATTTTAAAAACCATCTTTTCATTTTTCTTTTAAGCGGTTTCTGGAAACCAAATAAGAGGTGAAATGGCCAGAAAGTGTTGAGGCTTTTGTTTTATTTCATTTTAACAGGAGAAATCTCTACAGTTGATTTAAAAACATTTATTTTAATTTTCTATTTTTTAAGCCGTTTCTGGAAACCAAGCATTCGTTATAAGGGGTAAAATGGTCCAGAAAGTTTTGAGGCTTTTGTTTTGTTTCATTTTAACAGGAGGGCACAAATCTGTTACCGTGTTGTGTATTCAGCCGTTAATAGATGTGTTTCCTCTCCACCATATCATGGATTTGATCTGCTCATTGGAGGAGCGTTAACAAGTGCCAATCTTATAGCGCTGTCAGTGTAGTGTCTGTGTGGAAATATATTTTACGTGTAGATATGTATTTTTTCATATCAAGGAAGCTTAGATCTCTGGTTAAAATGGTGGAGTTGACTTCTGTAACAGTTGCAATTTTTTTGCAGTTTGTGATATTTGTCTTTCCGTTTTATTTGTTTAATTTTGGGGTGTATTTGCTAGTTATTTTTTAAATTAACTGTATTGTTCTTACTTTTATTATTTTAATATATGATCTGATCTGATCCATATACTGCTGCTCTTTGATCTGATCTCTATACTGTTGCTCTTCGCTTTTTCTAGCAAGACTCGTCTCAGGGGCATATGATCAGAAGAGGGCAAGGTTTTCAATCTTGGCTTTTTTCGTAAATTATCATTATTATAATAATTTAAATTAAAGAACTTATAAAACCTTCGTATTACTATTAATTTAGTTTTTATTATATAATTTTTATTATTTTTATACATTTATTATTTTATTATTATTATTGTTATATTTTTATAATATAATAATATTATTATATTATGATTTTTTTGTTATATATTTATTATTATAGTGCTATATTTATATTAATACATTACTATTAATATTAATAATATATTATTAATATTTAAATTATTATATTATTCATTTATTACTTTGATATTACTATTATAATATTTTATTATTCTCATATCTATATTTAAAAAATATATGTAATGTACTTGAGAGATATCTTTAGCCACCTATATTAAAAATAAAATAAAATAATCCTTAAATAGTAAAAATTAAAATAACTCTTAAGTAAATAAGATAACCTAAGAGTGATAAAATAACCTAATTATAATATTAATTGACTTTTATTTATGACTATTTTCATTTTTCTAATTTTATTTACATTTTTACAAGAGAATATTTGTTAACCCACCAAAAATATATGTAATCACCAGGTTTTTTAAATGATAAAAATTAACATTATTTATTTTTGAACAATAAGTTGGTAACTATCTTGACCTAATTATATATTTTGTTTTTAAATGGATCATTAAATATACTAAAACATATGTATTAAAAAATATGTTGAATAAATATATAAATTTTATTTAATTGATCTAATTAATCAAAGTGTTAAAAGTTAATAATATTTTATTTTTTTAATTGAACCCAAGTGTAAAAGTTCTTTCTATTTAAATATGTGTGTTTTTACATCAAGCTTTAATCGCATTCATATAATGTATCGGTATATCATGTTATAAATAAAAACATATTAGTTTAATTATAATATATCATTAAATTGGATTCGGTTTGCTTTTTTTCGACGTTTTTTCGGTTATTTTTTTTTTCTCTTTCTTCGGGCAGGTTTTTCCGATGGCGGTTGGGAAAAGTGGCGAACCACGAGGAAGGACAGTGATGCTTTCCCGGCGGCGACGAGAGTACAGGTGTGTCCGTTCCTTGCTTCTTTAATTCTGATTGTTTGATGGAGACAGCTCCCTCTCCCCTCTGCCGATCGACAGAGGCCATACCTCCCATTTCCCCCTCGAGTTTACCTAGGGCCTCTAGAGATGTAGACATGCATAACATAGATTCCCTCACCAAACCAAAACCCAAGTCCTTCTCTGAGGCAGTGGCCAATTCTGGGGTCGTCATTGACGCGAGCGCAAGGTTTAACCCGTCCAATGATCATGGTGCCTATGAAACCGGTAAGAACACTGGGGATGTTCCTCTACCCTTCTCCATTTCTCCTAATCCAGAAATGCTAATTGAAATTGGGAAGGAAAAGAATAGGTTAAGAAGCTCGGCTATTTTTTTCTTTGCTGTGGAAATAGATAAATGCCCACCTAGAAAATTTCTAGACGATTGGTTCCACAACTTTTGGAACTTAAAGCTTGGTTTCCATATTTCGTTTTGCAGACAAATTCAAAAAGGTCTATTTGTGATTTTCTTTGCTAATCAGGATTCCCAAGCCGAAGTGCTTAAAAAATAGTACTGGACCGTCGGGTCTACCTCCTTTCGTGCCTTGGCATGGTCTCCTAAGGCTATTCTTGAGGAAGTTCTTGCCCTCTTTGCCCCGCAGTGGATATTAGTTAAACGAATCTCGCCATTTCTATGGCGGTTCATTCCCCAATTGATTGAACCACTTGGTAAGGTCATTCAGATGGATGACACTGTTAGGTTGGTCCCTCATATAGATGTTAGGGTTCTTGTTTCCTTGCTTCCTGGTAAGGAGATTCCGTCCGATATTAATATTAACATTTCTGAGGATAATTATTCTTGCCCTATTGAAATTCTTGGAGGTCTGAATGCCTGCTTCTTATGTAGAAGAGAAGGGCATCTGAGGAGGGACTGCCCCATTATCAAAAAGAAATCTTTACAGTCTAAACCCTCGCCGCACTTGAACCCCTTCGCTCCTGCTAACCCCAACTTAGAACCCTCTGTTGTCAATACCGTACACTCTGCTAAAACTCCCAACCACATTCCCACCATGACCTCCAGCTCCCCATCATTCCCTGCTGCCCCTCACCCTCCCTCGCTCCCGGTTGTCACCTTGTCGCTGCAAATTGAAACTCAAAATGAAGGATTCCAAATCGTTACCAAAAGCTCCAATAAATGCATGCGGAGAACCAATAAACAAGTTAACTCCTCCATTGTGATCTCCCAATCTGTAGACCTCCCTCCTGTCTCCATCATGGACAACCCTATCCTGACAGCTTCACTGGATTATCATACCAGCGCCCCCCCTTCAAGCTCAAGCAAAAAGGACCCTTCTGGCAAATTCACTGGCACAGCCCCCCCCTGAATTTCCCTCACAAAATGTTTAGAGAGCTTGGTGATGACTGTTTATTAGAGGTCATCCCAGCCCATAACCACTCTGCTAATGCCGCTAATCCTCGCACCAAGCAATCAATGGATGTGGATATCCTCTCCCCCAATGATTATGAGAACGATGATGAATTCTCTGGAGATCTCCCCTCAGCTAAACGACAAGGAAGACCTCTGGGCTCCAAAAATAAAACCCCCCCAAGAAAAAACAAGGGAATACCCCTCTGGTTGCCAAAACCCCAATCTTGGGATCGGCAGACCAGTGCTCTCCCCCCCCGCAGGTTTCCTCATGAACTGCATCTCATGGAATATAAGGGGTCTTGAGTCCCTAGACAGGAAGTTTGTCATTAAGCGTGTTTTAAATAATTCTATGGATTTCTTAATGCTGCAAGAAATTAAAGCTACTGGATTTGTTCTTGAATCCAACCTAAATTTCCTTTGGAAAGATGCTATCAAATTCCACAGCAATCACCCTAGGGGTAGGGGTGGGGTTGCGCTGCTAGTTAACCTGAGATGAGAGAAGTTTATCACTGATAATGGGATCTCCCCTTGTAACAGAGCCATCTAGATTACTATCAACTACAATAGCAATATCTTTGGCTTATGCTCAATTTATGCCTCAAACGACTATAGGGAGAGAGTGAGCCTCTGGGACTGGCTGGAGGCACTCCCTAATATCCCTTGGTTCATGGGAGGGGACTTCAATATGATTGAATCCCAGGAAGATAAAGTTGGTGGTACTCCCTTTGCCTGGAAAGACCCTGAAAGATTTCACTAGAATAGAATGAAAAAATAAAATAAATCTCTTTGACCCCTTAACTGGAAGTAAAGACACAAATCTAGGCCTATGGCATATCTGGTGCAACTTCTTTCAACAGGGTCCCTCTAGAATATACTCTAGATTGGATCGGTTCTATGCGAATAAAAACTCCTTCTCTATCCTTCCTGATAATCTTAGCAACTCTGTCCTCATCACCCCCACTCCCCTCTCTGATCATCACCCTATCTCCATCCGTTTTAAAACCAATCTCCTCCCCGGTTCTCACCAAAGCCTCCAATCCGAAGTTTTTCCTGAACACTAGTATTCTCAAGGATGAGGATGCTCTTGCTGCCATACATATCATTAGCCTCATCAATAAGAACAACTTCCATTCCAACTCTCACATCGAGAATTGGAACATGAACATTCTTGCCTGGCAAAACCTGTTAAAAACCATAGGCCAAAAAAGGGCCAAAGACTATAGATTCACCGAAAAACAGCTCTCCTCTCACCTTCTGAGAGCTGAAATTGACATCCAAGCCAACCCTTCTAACATTGATCTCATCTCCAATGTGATTATGACCAAAGAAGCCCTTAGACAACACTAGCAGATTAAAACTAGAGGAGCTAAAATTAGGTCCCGTGCCCACTGGCTCCTATTTGGGGATAGGGGGGATAGGGGCTCAAAATTATTCTTCAACCTTCTCAAACACAAACAAGCCAATAAGAACATTAAGAGAATTATTGTTAACAATCAAGAAATTGCTGACCCTAACAGTATAAAAAAGGCCTTTGCAGACTTTTACAAAGACCTCTTTACCTCTGAGGACTCAGCAGAGGCTACCTCCCTTAGGAATCAATGCAGAACTCTTATCCCTAAAAAGATCTCCTCTATGGATGCTGACCTGCTTGCTAATGGCATCTCTCTGGAGGAAATTAATAAGGCCATTAACTCCCTTCACAATGATAAGGCCCCTGGGCCCGATGATCTCCCTGTGGAGTTTTACAAGGCCAACTCAGATTGGATTTGCAAAGATCTTCTTGATCTCTACTCGGAAGCCCTTGATAGGGGATCCCTGGGTAACTCCATTAAAAGTGGTATTATTAAATTAATTCCCAAGGATGGAGACAAAGCTCTCATTAAAAACTGGAGACCTATCACCCTCCTTAATGTCTTGTATAAAATATTTGCCAAGATCCTGGCCTCTAGACTTGAGAAAATCCTTCTAAAGTTTGTTTGCTCTACCCAAATTGGATTTATTAAAGGAAGATATATTCTTGAAAACTTGATCACCAGCTGGGAAGCGATGAATTGGGCCAACTTCTCTCAGCAAAACTCTGCCATGTTTCTCCTAGACTTCGAAAAGGCCTATGACAGGGTTGAATGGAGCTTCATATTCATGATGCTTGAGGCTTTTGGATTTCCTTGCACTTTCTGTAATTCTGTGAAAATGTTACTTACTGATGCTACTGCCCAGATTGATATCAATGGTTCCCTCTCCAACCCCTTCCCCCTGGGTAGATCCATCAGACAAGGTTGCCCCTTGGCCCCTGCCCTCTTTGTTATTGCCTCTGATGCCCTTTACTACATTCTTAGAGATAAGTCTATTTCTCCTGTTGTTAAGGGCATAACTCTCCCTAATAATGAAGAGCTCATAAACTCCCAATTTGCTGATGACACTGCTATCTTCTTTGAAGCCATTGCCCACAACTTTGAAGCCTTGCAAAACAAGCTCAGTCTCTTTTGCTCTATCTCTGGTGCTTGTATTTCTCACCCCAATTCTATATGCCTGGGATGGGTTGATCAGCCCCTAGACTGGTTTAAAAGCTATGACTTTCAGTGGGGAGGCCCGCAGAAAATTGTGAGATATCTTGGCATACCTTTCTCTGTTGACCCCTCCCTTAAAGATATGTGGTCTTGGGTGAAAGAGAAGATCACCAACAAGCTGGATAAGTGGCACAACAGGTCCTTATCCTTGGTTGGCAGAGTTTAGGTCTGTCAAAAAATTATCTCTTCCTACAATATCTACTATTCATCTGCTTGGATGTTTAGCAACTACCAAATCTTGGAAATTCAAAAAGCCATCAGGAAATTTCTCTGGTCGGATGGCAAAGGCAATAGGAAAATGCACGTTGTTAAATGGGATTGGTGTCATACTGACAAACTCCTAGGGAGCTTGGGTCTGAAGGACCTTAAACTCCAAGGGATTGCCCTTGCTGCCAAATGGATTTTTCACTCTATGGAAGGCAATGATCCTTGGAAGGTCCTTATCAGAAACAATATTGAAAGAGGCTTCCCCAAAAATGCAAAACATTGGAAAAATCTGCCCTTCAATGATCTGCTCATCGGAGGCTTTCCTATTTCTGTGCATAGCTCTATCGTTTTTAAATCCATATGGAAAGCCTGGAATCATGTTAAGAGTTCCATCACTAACAAGTGACGGTTAAAATGACACAAACAACATTAAAACGGAATATTTCTACTCTATTTCTCCTGAAAGAGAAAGACAACATGTAGTAGCCTAACTCCCAAGGTCCTGGTAGTTGGTTCTCAACTGTCTGATGTCACTCAATTGGTTCATGCAATTGTAATATTCAAGGGGCCTGTGCTGGTAACAAAGGATTCAAGCTATGACTCTTTTTATCGAAATAGTTCCTGTAAATCAATGGGTTTTAAATAAAAGAAAAAGATAGAACAAAGGGGTAAACCAATAAGTATGAATTAAATTTATCTAATATCCAGACATATACTTTTAACAATGAATGTTTTCTTAACAGATCACAAAAACCATAGCATGACACAACCCATAGTATGACTGTACCATTGTATACATCTTAGGTGCTTAATTCAATTCCACTATTCGCATATCACAAGTATTTCCAAGATTTCAAAACAACACACATTCATTCATCATCAAAACTAGTTAGAGGCAATGCATTTATCTTTTCTAACTTTTCACTATACTCCTTATACTCTTCTTCTAGTTTTTCAGATGCCTCAATGTATTGATGCATCTCTTTTATTACTCCTACTTCTTTGTAGGCTTCAAATCCTTTTGCTAAAACCTCACCTACCTCTCGGTTCACTTTGTCTATCCATTTGTCAACCATCTCCGCCTTACCTCTAACTTGCACCAAATCATCAACCTCCTTTTTGCTTAGCAAAATAGGAGTCTCAATAGCTGCAACCTGTTGTGACCTTGGAGAGGAGACACTCTTCAAGAATGAATGTAACTGATCCAATTAAGCCTTAAGCTCATCTTTCTTTTGTTTGTCCTTCATCATTCTTGATTTAGTTGTTGAAGCCACCACATCAATTAGATTCATTTGTTGATTTCTAGTGGGTCTTCCCAAATTAACCGTACTCAATTGATATTCTGTTAGCTGCATATCCCCTACCTCCTTTTCAGTCATAGGCATGGCACATTCAACAACTATCTCCCCTTTATCTATGAGTCTAGTAGAATGTAAGATTCTAGCCTTCTTCTTAGGCCTTTCCTGTTCAATTCACTTTATCATGTCCTCCCAATTAAGAGGTTGAGGAGGTGTTCTGGCTCTCTTCTGCAAATCTAATTTCAACCATATAGGAGCAGTAGGAGCAGTCATCATCATGGAAGAGGAAGCGGCAACTGTAGAGGGTGGCTGAATATTTACCTCAGGTTGAGAATCAACCTTTGCTTTCTCTTGTTGTTCCTGCAGCACATGCATCTGCACCAACTTCTCAGCCTCTTCTCTATCTCGCTGTTCCTACATTTTCTTGTCTTCTTCTTGTTTTCTCAATCTCTCTTCTTCCATCTGATCCTTCTCTAATTTCTCTTTTTCTAAGGCCTCTCTTTCTTTCCTTATCTTTTCTGATTCTTCCTTTTCTATCCTTTCCATTTCTAAGGCTATGAGTTTCTTTGCCTTTTCCCTTTCTTCTTCAGCTTGCTATTTCTTTATTAGCTCTTCAACATCTCTTTCCTTTCTTAGAGCTTCAGCTTCTTGTTCTTTCTATCGAGCTTCCTCTGAAAGCTTCAATCTAGCAACCAAGGCTTCCTTTTCCCTTCGATTTCTTGCTTTCTCTTCCTTAAGATCATGGATTTTTTGTATCAATTCCAATTTATCATTTTCTGCCTTGACCTTGAGCTCATGCTCTCGTTGCCTCATTTGCTCTTCTACTTCATCAGTTGCTGTCCTTGTTTCAATTTGTTTTGCCTTTAATTGCTGTTGTTGAAGTAGAGCATCAGCTTGTAACTTTGCATCCATTTCCTTTTGCTTCTCCACAGCAGCCCTTGCATCAGACTCTTTTGTAGCATCTTCAAACTATTTCCATTGCTCTTCCTGCGTCAGAATCTACTCAATAGTCCCCTCCAAAGGCATGTTTTCTTGCAGGTCCTTCTTTGAAAGAGTTTCATCCGAGTCTATCTCAATTTCTACCAATTCTTCCTCCACTTCTTTTCCTTTATCAGTTTCAACCATGGCATAAAGTTCTCCTTCTTGGGCTTCTTTACTTTTCTTTCTTGTGAGTGGGGTTTGTGTGGATGACTCACCCAATGCGGGCGTAGAAACATTAGATTCTATTGGAACATCTCCCTCTGGCGCCTCTTCTTCTTCATCGACCACCTCAAGTTCTATTTCTTCAACATTTGGAGGAAAGAATTCTAATGGTTCCTTGGAAGGTGTCTTTCTTTTAATCCTCTTGTATCCTTTACCCTTCTTAAGGACTGGTCCTTGAGGAGCTTGAGCTTTCATCATCAACCATTGCACACTTCTATCCAAAACTGTTCTTCCAATTTTCTTGATATCAATTGTTTCTTCCTCATTCCAGTCTATTGGATCTAAGTTTTTGGTGCCAATGTTTAAAGCTTCATATGAGGGATCTAATACAATTCCATCATCCACCAAAGTGTCAGTTATATTCTCTTTAATACCAAGCTCTACCATAAGTGAGACTGATAATCTCTCATAATTCTTCTTCCTCAAATCATAATCATCCTACCTATCACACCAAAAGTCCTCTAACAAATTAAAGTGTTTAGTGAACACTGAAGGTAATAAAGCATGCATTTTCTCCCTTGGATCAAAATACTTACGAGCTGTATACAATCCCAATTTCAATTGTATCAACTCATTACAAACCACCTTTGCTCCCTTCAAGTGTGGACAACCATATTCCCCCAACTTCATGGGAAATTTATGACATCCAGTCTTGTGCTTAATCCCGAACCAAGCATTAACTCCAATGGCTTGATACACAAATTCCATTAACACTATTCTGTTACTGCAGCATCTTGGAAGCAAATGGGGATGACCTTCAAAACCAAACAATCTGAAGTATGTAAATTTGGGGTATTGGATATACCAACTTTCCCATTCAACAATAAAAGCCATAGCTTCTTGACTTAACCTGTATCCTACATCTCCACTCAACTGGTTGATAACCACATATAAAAATGCATCATTGACTCTTCTAAAGTGAGTCTTAGCAACCTGAAGAGATAATTGATCATAGTGCTCCCATACTTTCTTTTGTCCATCCAAGGCTCCCATTATACCTACTCTGTTTAATCCTGGAAAAATCCCCAATCTTGCTGTAGCATAAACCACATAAGAAGTCATGAAGAAAGATTTAGTCTGTCTAACCCTTGTGAGCTGATCATGTATGGCATCAGAAACAATCATTGACCAATCAAACTGGTAATCACCCTGAAAGATTACTTGAATAAAATGAAACATCCATTCCTTGAAGTGGAAGGCATCTCTCTTCCCAAACACTCTGGACAACATTAATATCAAATCAAATATCTCCTTCTTGAAATCTGCCCTCTTTGGCTGGTCTGCCAACTTACTTAAAGATTTCTTCTCTATGCTTAACTATCTTTTGTTTAAGTGAGACTTATTGGAATCTTTATGCTTGCTATATTTCTCCAATGCCTCTGCTTCAGTTAACTGCACCAAGTTCTTAGGATCAAGAACATTAAATATGCTTTGGAACATTTGCGGAGTAAGATCTATAATCACATTATTTTGTGAATCCATGCATAATCTTGTAGCAGGATTGTAGGTATTGGCTATTGTCAATATCAACTCTGGACACTCGACTGATACAGGAAACGTAGTGATATGTGCAAGACCGGAGTCAACAATCCTTTGTGTTCTCCCTGTCAAGTTTGCTCTTTCTGCAAAGGTCTCTTCATGTAATTCTTCAAAGCTATACTGGCCCAGATTAGTATTTGTGATATCTGACCAGTCTGATTCCACCTTGCTCACTTTCACCACCGGATTCCTATGATCATACCTCAATGTATAAGGTAGCTGTTCTGGTTTCACCTTCTTTATTTTTGGTGTTGTCTTTGATGTTCCAGCTGGTTGATTCCTTCGAGCAACCTCTCTTGACATTCCTGACATCTTTCAATTTTCTTGCAAGCAAACCTCTAATTAGATCTTTAGATATCATCATAAAACATGCTTTTAAAACATACCTGTTACACATACATCGGAGTCAGAACCGGACAGAAGCTCAAAACAATCTCTTTTACAACACTGGCGGACTCGGAGCAAAAACTGATATAGAAACTTCACCTAATAATAAACGGGCTCGGAGTCGGAGTCGAGGAGATTATCGGAACCGGGATCGAAATGAAAAAGGGATTTGGTTTTCTTTGAATTCTCATTTTTTCATATTCTATTTCCATTCCGCCTCCGCCTCCGATTAGGTCATTGTTACTTTGCAGAAAGAATTTCCCTTTATACGCGGAGCCGAACACGGGATGAGAATAGAATAGATAACCTTCGCAAACAAAATTCTTAAGTTCAAGATCGGTTCCGATCCCGCCTCCACCAGTTATCATATACTTCAAGGAAACCTTTTAAAACTCGGAATCAGAAACGGGATGAGAACGAAATTGATGACTTTTGTAAAACATAAATCTTAGGTCCATAATCTATTCCAATCCCGCCTCCGCCTATGTTATCATGACATCATCAAACATTTTATTCATTTTCATCACAACTTCATGATTAAAACCTAGGTCGCTATAAAATGAAAAGGAGCTTTAAAAACACTACATTCATATGACCGTGGGGAACAATTGCATTCTAAGATATCATTTTTTAATCATTTAAAGTAATTGCAGAGACCAATGAAACCCTAATCTAACAAACCTAATAAAAAATAGGGCACAGGTTTAAACCTTGCCATTTTACCAGACGACGAAACCCTAATCAAGCAATAAATCTAATCTACCCTAACTCACTATAAAATCTCTAATCTACCTCATTATAGATTCTTAATCTAACAAACGCCATTAACAACCCTTAATCTAATCTAATCTATTGCAAACCAAAAACGACATGACGCAATCATGATTAAGACGTGAAAGCGACGGTGCCCTAAAAATAGAAAGAAACGACACGATAAAACAAGAAAACAAAGATTTAAAGTAAAACAAACAAGACAAAACAAGCACCTGCTCATTCAATCACATCGATGATCATAGAATTGCTTTAAAACACAATGATTGAACACACGAGCAGATATAACGCAAAACACAATGAACAAAACAAAGATAAAAGACCTACCTCAAACGCAAACAAACCCAAGCTAACTTTCTGAATCAATTCGCACACAATATCCCTTCTCTATCTCGATCAATTTGCTCAAACGAACTCTGCTATTGCTCTTCGTGCTCTTAGACTTGTAATAATAACAATAATGATCGGCTTTAACCCTTAATAGAGATAAATATGTGAATTTCTACCTACACCGGCAACCACCATTAATGCATCAAAATGCAGCAAAGGCAGAGTCGGAACTGTAAGAGAATGGACACTGGTCTGTAGTGTGCTTCAGTCAAAAAGTCAACGACAAAAAAAATGGCGGGGGCGGAACTAAAATGGAATTGGGATCTTAAATTTATAAAATTTCCAAACCTCCTTCCCATTCCGGCTCCGCGTTCGATAACCAAAAATAAAACAAAAGTAAAAAACAAAAAGTAAACCAAAAAGACCAACCTAATAAAACAAAACACAAAAACCGAAACAAAACAAAAATTAAAAATAGCGGAGGTGGGATTGGAATCGATTGTGATTTTGCAAATTTTGATAACAACCATCCCAATTCCCACTCCGGCTCCGCTTCCGCTAAAGACCAAAAATAAAGGAAAAGAAAAGACTATCGGGATAGAACCAAAAACAAGCCTCAAAAGAACTTTTAGAACCCGATCCAGTTCCGGTTCCGATTCGGACAGAGAAATCAAAGAAAAACAAAGTATTGGCAAAACTAGACTCCAAACTTTGTTTCAAAAACAACTAAATACAAAAAACACAAAGGGGGACCCATTTTGACCAAGGAAAAATATGGGGTGGTTATGCAAGGCATAACACCTTCCATGATGATTGTCTTCTTCATGGTGAAAGATCCATCTGGTGGAACCTTCAAATCTCTGGCAAACCCCTTGCCCTTTCCCAGGGCTTCTCTGCTAGATACTGGAATAGTAGGTCTCAACTGGCTGACCTCTTTGAATAGGATAGGCTTATGGGTTGGGAAGATCTCAGAAGCAAGTATAATATCCCGACCTCCCAGAAGAAAACCTATAATATGATTATTAAAGCCACAAAGGACTTACCTTCTAAGTGCCATGTGGACTCTCAAAGATACTTAAACTGCAAATGGCCGGATGGGACCATTATATCTAATATCAAAGCCAAAAACATCTACAAGGTGATTGGATATAATGATGCCATCATTGATTATGTCAATACTATCTGGTATACCACCTTGGATATTTGCTCCTGGAAGAACTACTTTAATATTCTTTGGAAAGGATCTATAAAACCCAAAATAAAATGTTTTAAATGGCTGTCGATTCTTGACAGACTCCTTATTAGAAAAGACAACACTGCTATCGATTATTGTAACTTATGCAGAATGCCTGAATCAGGAAGGCACATTCTCTTCGACTGTTCTTTTGCTAAAGAAATATGGAAAATGTTTGGCATCAATTATCCTATGTTTATTAACACTCTTGAAATCATCACTAGACACATTGAAGGGCTTAATAAGGATACTAATCTTTTTTGGAACATTCTCTCTTCTAATATCCTTTGGCAGATTTGGAAATGCAGAAATGAAGAAAGGTTTCAGAACACCCCAGGGTTCTCTTTGAGTCTTTTCGAAAACTCACATACTTTAAAATCTTCTTGCAAGTTCACACTACCATGATGATGGATAGGAAGAAGCTGAAAAGGTTCCTAAAAATAGGACACGGCACCTTCTTCATTTATGAGATGAAGAATGGATACCAATGGAGAAGAATTTTGGATAATCTGCAGGCTTTCGAGAGAACCTGCAACATGTTCATCAAGGAGCTTAAGAACCAAAAGAACGCAAGGAAAGACCAATTCCTTATGCTTGCTTAGATCTAGGAAAACAAAAAGATTGTGTGGATGGAGGGCTCTATGGGGTGGACGGATTGGGTGGATAACCATGATGATACTTTAAATTAAGCTTGTGATTACCCGCTGGTAATTTTTTGTATTTTTCTTGTGGATTTGTAATCTTCTTGCTACTTCTGTTGTGAGAAAAAAAAAAAAAAAAAATATATATATCATTTAATTATAAAGGGTATTGTACATTTTTTTTTCAATTAAGTTTAAACCTACACTTTCTTTTTTCATTCTCTCTATATATTGTTGGTCTTATTTTTTCATCTAATTTCTTTTGTGATTTAATCCTATTTACTACTTATTTTAACTCCTTGCTCTCCTACCCTTGCTTTTTTATTCTCTTTCCACCTCCCTTCCTTCTTCCTTTCAAGAGGTTCAAAGTGCAATATACATCCTTGCAATCCTCTTCTAATGCACCCATAATTGTAATCATAAATTGAACTCTAATTCTCATGATTATTATATTCATATTAGGGTTAAAATTAAAGTGATTATAACCATTAATCTATATTTTGGGGCAGCCCATAATTTATTAAAATTGAATACAACCCTAATTAGATTAAAAATTTATTCTAACCTTAATCCTACCCTAATCGTAATTCTAACCATGGTCCACTCGCTATAAATTATTATATTTAAAATATTATAATAATATATTTAATCTATTACTAAATGAACTGTAACCCTAACCAAAATATAAGCATAATTCAAGGCTAATCCCATCCCTAACCCCAAATGAATCATAATGTTAAACCTAACCCTAACCCTAATCCTTATTGATTTGTAATAGTAATTGTAACACTATACAAACCCTAACCTTAATTCATCCTAAAACCCTCATATTAGTCTAACCCTAGCCTTGCAAATTGTAATTGTAATCATAATTAAACATTGCAATAATTATAAACCTATAAGAACCCCAACCTTAAGTAATCATAAAAATCTAACCCTAATTGAACCATAACCTTACAAATTGTAATTCTAATCCTAATTAAACATATAAATAATTATAAAACTATAAGAACTCCGACCTTAACTAATCTAAACCTAACCTTAACCATAATTGAACCATCAACGTAATTGAACGTTAACCCTAATTGAAACTTAACCTTGACAAAATTATAATCTTAACCCTAATTAAATTGTAATCTAACCCTAACCATAATAATAATATTATATCAATTATTTTAAGAACTTATTTTTATTTGTTATCATAAATTTATTATATTTTCTTTGTATTTAATTTTGCAAATTTTTAACATGATTTTAAATGTGCACTTATTATGAAAAGTCTTTCTTTTAGGATGCATATTTAAGTTGTTATTATTTCGTACAATAAATTATTTAGTGAAACCTTAAATTTATAATATTTCTTTATAAATATATATTGATTTTGAATAAAAATAGAATATGAAATATTTTTTATGATTTAAATATAATAATTTAGAAACATATTTTTATGTAATTGTAAATTTAAGATTTTTTTAATTTAATTTTCTAATTTTAGATTATTTTTTTTAAATAATTATTTTTCATTCTTTTATAATTTAATTATTATTCTAGTGTGAAAAAAATTGTATAATGATATCAATGAATATTTTTGCTTTTAATTTTAGTATATTAATGTATAAACTTATATGTAATAGTACATTTAATAAAGTTGATTCATACTTAATTATCTAAATTTTAGAAACCTCACATATTTTTCAATATTGTATCATGATAAATAATATTTTGATTGGAAAAGATTGCTTAAACAAGTCTATATAAAAAGGGATATCTTATTTTTAAAAAATCTTGAATATTTTTTAATTTGAAGTCTATTAATTTCAAAACTTACTTTTATAAAATTTAGTAAGTTCTTTTATTACATTTCTAAATTTATAAACTTACCACATTGCATTCAAAATAAAATATGGATGAATGTTCAAATGAATGTTCTACTAATTCTTTATCTAATTATATGTAATCTACTCTTCAAATACCCAACAAACAATTAATATATTTTAACATATAAGTGAAGATTTTATATAAGTTGATTTGTAATAATAAATCTTGACAATGACAACCAAAACTTGCAATAATAAATCTTTAAAATGACAACCAAACAAGATTTCCAAATTCATTTCAAAATTGTCATCTATTAGATCAGAGGATAGATTATAATTTTTACATAACAATTTATCTGAAAGTAAAAAACACATATATACGTTGTGGAAATACAGTAAACTAATTTTTAATGATACATAATAGTTTTGATAAAAATTAAAGATATAACTATATGTTGCATGATTATCCAATACATGAAACTAAATAGAAGATGAAACATAATTTATATTAACCTATAAGCACCAATGCAAGATCATGGTAGTTGATTAGACATATAACCAAATTCTATGTGTTTATCTTTTATAAAGTTGGATCTTCTAAATTCACAAAAGAAAAAAATATTTTTCAACCTTTACATTTTTCAAAAACTGTAGTAATGTTCCTAGACAAAAGTAAAATAATCCACACCTTAATTATAGCTACCCAATTCCAAAAATGTTGGATATCTATCTAGTTATAGAAATAAATTTGTGGAGTTTTTATTGAAACAGACTCACATACTCATTGCTTGCTTTCCTTCTTTAATGCTTTCAACATAATAACAAAAAAAATTATAAATAATATAAAACCCTCTCATAATAAAATTTTACACAATGAAAAAACAACATAATTCACACTAGCCAAATTCCTAAAAGATAGAAATATAATATTAACAACTCAACAATAAATTAGGGGATGCCATTGAAAACCTTCTAGACAGGTTATTTTTATTTAAACAATTTAAAAAGTAGTTTAATCTACCGCATATCTCTCCCTGATTTTCAAGGCCATTTTCAGAATTTGGTTAGAGGAGGGAGTAATTTTCTTGAAATTCTCCCTCTCCATACATCTCTTAAAATTCCCAATAGTTTCATAAGTATGGAACCAAGATATTAGGGAAATAAAGGCAATGTCAAGGAACCCGAAGTCCTTTACTTTGAAGAAAGGCAAGGAACCTCTTCCCGACATTTCTTTCAATGCACCTTCTAAAAGTGTAAGGTTCCCCAATAAGCCATGCTTGGCCTGCTCCTAGCCTCATCTTTCGATTTCACTAATACGAAACATTGATTCGAAAAACTGCAAAAATAGAGAGGACCTATGTACTATACCTATTCAAAACTGCAGTAACTGTGAAGAAACACTAGAATGAACCCAACCAATGAACAAAATACCCTGTTCCAAAAGAGAAATTACCATGGAATTGGGTATTTGTTATTGTAGATCCAACGAATGCAACTAATAAAGAATCAAAAAACTTACATCAATAGCTCCTGGCAACTGCATTGATATCCAATATGTAAGTTACTAAAAAAGTTATGAAGAAGCAACCGTTATCAATAACCGTTTTATTTAGTTGGAATAGTCTTTTCTAATGGATTTTTATTTCTTCAAAATTGTAACAATAAAAAATAATATAATTATTGATATTATATTGTATCTATATTATATATTATGCGATGATTTATTCTATTGATATTATACTTATATATAATTAACAATCAACATAGTTTTTTCCAAAATATTTTATATCACTTTTTACTTTACATTTTTATTTTATTTTAAATTATATATCAAATTATAAACAATCAACAAATATTAAATTAAATAATTAAAATAAAATAAAATATTCATATAATTGATATTTTAAACTATATTTTAAATTATATTTTATTTATATTTTCTATATACTTTTGTAAAAATTTAATATATGTAATTATATAATAAACAATCAACATATATTTTAAATTATATAATGAACAATTGTAGTATTAAATTATTAAATTATTGTTTTATTATTATACTAATGTTATTATGTTATATTATATTAATTTTATTATATATTTATTATTATTGAATTATTTATATTATATTATATTTTTATTATATTATACTATATTATATTATATTATATTATATTATTATTATATTATATTATATTATATTTTTATTAAACTAAATGCATTCCTATTTTCATGTCACAAGATCCTACAATTTTGTTAATTATAATATTTTAATTTTGTTAATTTTTTTAATTACAACGCATCGTCGATTGACAAACTTAGCCCCCTATTCTCAAATAGGACACGCCTTTGGCGTAATTAGAATTAGAGCTTAAGAAGTTTGAGTTTATAATAAAACATCAAATTGGTGTTAGTGGTGAGATGTTTTTAAAGATTTTGTACAGTATTGAGGAGAGAAACGAATGTAGGTTCATATAGATATCACATTTTAAGATTGAATTTAGAATGTTATTTTTTATTTTAGAGATATAATATTATTAATTAATTTATTTATTTGATTGGTCAATAAGTTTTTTGATTGAGTAGATATTTTTTTAATTAATTTTTTATTTTTTGGTAATTCAGGGTATCCTCACGACCCAGCCCAACGCCACAGGTGCATTTGTTGATTCTGAATCTCGGAGTCAAACTCGAGACCAATGGGGAGAAAATCCACTGTCCAAGCCAACTCCGCTACCCATTCGGGCTTTTTATCAAATTTTTTAATCATATTCTTTGATTTAATATTAAGATCTAGAGATTCAAAGAAGAGAAATAAAATGATAAATAAAGATCATATTCATTAAATAGATGAGGACAATGATGTGACCTAAGAACCAATAAACTATAAGTACCAATTTTAAATCCAAAGTTATATAATGAAAAATGATAAATAGATATTCCAAAAAACTATGGGTGAAGGAACAAATAATCAAGAAAGAGCAATTAAAGTTGTAAAATTACACATTCACAAGGACATAATAAGTAACAATAAAGGAAGATCAAATGATAAGGAAGGAAGGAATACAAATAAAAAGAAAAAAATGCATTCATAAGCCTTTGCAAGGGGAAGGATGTTGGGTCCGCCTTGGATCGGTGGGGTCCGCCTCAGGTCGGCCTCGAGAAAGGTCCTGAAGGGTTGGTCGGTGAGGGCCGCCTTGGGTGGTGGGGTCTTGCTCGGTGGATGAATCTGAGGATGTTGGATTGTTTGGTAGGAAGGTTACCCGACCACCCAAAAAGCAATATTGATTGTTCGGCTCTGATAACTAGAAAGTGAGGATGGCCAGCATGGATTGTGGCTCTAGTCGAGCCCAACTATATGGATTATGGCTCCAGTTGAGCCCTAGTCGAGAGTAGGAGAAAGAAGGAAGGTTGATGGGTAAAGATAAAAAATATAGAATATACAAATGTATTAGCAGGTAATTTCACAATTGAATAATAACCAAAAGAAATATGTATATCTATGATTGTGTGTATGTGATAAACAAGGAAACAAAATTATAAAGAAGAGGATGAATAAATATAATAAATGTATAAATATATGATGGCTTATTAAAATTAACTCAAAACAAGGATAAAGGATAACCACATGGGGTAAGAGAGGGAAATTAAAGTTGTAATTGACATAATACACAAAGAGTGTAAGATGGATGAGCTTAAAAAGTCTAAAGCCTATAAGCATGTTATGACTCAAAAATGGTATACATCTATATACATATCCATGCTCTTTTTAATTATGTTTAGGGCTCACTTTGATTAAAGCCTATTGAATGTAATAACTAGTTTGCAAATGACATACTCTTGCTTGAATTTGGTTAATGACATCACCACATCCCCATCCCCTAATGACTAATACTTTAAGATTTGATCTTGCTCCCTAGACCTACCATTCATTACCTTGGATAAATTCCACAAGTGTAGATTTGACTTGGGTCATTTCTACACTTATGAATGTAATCTTTGAACTTTTAAAATTCAAAATTTAAATTTAATTTTTTTTTATCACTTCATTCATCATTGTGAACTAACATAGTGCATGTTTGTGTTGATTTGTTTTCTATGTTATTGTATTTAGAAATATCTATTCATTCACTTTTAAATCATCAAGGAGCATGTTAGGGTTATCCTAAGAAATTGTTATAGAAAATTTATGAGAGCATTCTACTAGAATTATTAGAGCATCATATCATCCTAGGTCCATTGCATGCTTTCTTGTTTTTCTCAATATTGGTTCATTATCATTGAATTGGTTTAGCTAGTGATCTAAATAAGGAGAATAAAACCCTTGTGATCCAATAGATTTCCTAAATGTGTTTGTTAACATTGTCAATTCATTTCCAAATATAAACATTTGAAGATTGAGGCAAACAAATTCCAAGTTGAAGTCATTATTTTTCCATTTCAATCTCATAAGTATAGGTTCAATTTCACGCACAAGGTTCATTTTTGCACTCATAAATATAATCTAATTCATTTTCTTGCTTAAAAATCTAATTTGGGAAAAAAATGAAGATGACCTAGCTCAAATTTTGTTCCCTCCAATGCATCTAAGAAGTCATGATTCTAAATTATGATTCAAAAGGTGTGATCAAAATAGTAGACACTTATCTATTGACTCTCAAATTCAACTAAAAATTTACATTTCTATTTATTTCATTTCCATATTTTATTATACAATCCATCACATCTCAAAAAATTAAATTAATTGAATTACATTACTTATCATATTCATTAAATCTAATTTTAACAATATAAAAAAAAACTTTTTTAAACAACTTTTTAAAATATATTATTGAGGGTCCATTCATGAGGGCACTCCCAAACTATATAACAAATATTTCATTATATAACCATAATCTAGGAACAAGTACAATACTAAAATATAACTACCATACACCTACATAGTATAATAAACACACAACTATAACACCATAAGCTAAAAAATACCACCAAACATCATAATACTTGGCATCTAAAGCCTAAAAAAGTGTTCACAAAATAGACTAGTAGAACCAATATTGACCACCTGCATCAATAGAAAAGAACTAAAAACATAAAAACTACATATGCTCATGAGCATTGAAACTCTCTAGAGGTTCCATTTTTCGTTGTTCTAAAACTTGATCATAAATACCATTCTCTAAAACTAGCATGACCCCAACATGGATGAAAACTCTTGCAATTGATAACACTCCAAGGACCTTTTTCTTTGTATAATCTTTGTACTCCCCATAACCTTGGTCAACAAACCATTCTTCAACAAAGGCATTATGAAGCCACTAATCAACTCTAAAGTGTCATTATCAAATTGACACCACCATATGCCTCACGACTATTCTCAATTCATGCACTCTCAATTCATGCACGTCCTCCCGTAACTACATTATTAAAACTTTTGACATTGCACTAGCGGATTGATACCTACACATACATAGGATCTTTAGAAAACATCTCACCTTCCTTGATGTAGTCATTACTCTCAACCTAAACAAGTAGCTCCATTAAGCACTCCCTAATTTTTGTATTTGCCATTAGGACTTTTCCAAATTCTCCTTAAACTCTTCTAGAATCATAAACAAAAATATGATTGAGATAGGGGTCTAAGGTTGAGACTGGCCTTAAATTGTCCATGTGATGACTCACCCTTTCCCATATATAAAATGCAAATTCCAACAAACCAACATCTAGAAACTTAAAGCTACAACCCAAGAAAATCCATAATAGCTAGCCACATCAAAATTGCAAAGTAATAAACATCTATACATAACATGAAACAATCAAACATTAATACCTAGCACCTTTCATATTTCTTATCACGTATAACGTCATGCAAGTTGCCTTCACCCTTAATAACATCCTTCAACTTGTAAGGAATGCCCATTCATTCATAATAACATTGAAACACATTAAATAACCTCCTTGGTTAGCCTAGCCAAATCTTTGGTAATGGAAAAACTATCCTAGTTCTTAATCTCTCGTGAAATCTTCTTGTATGGTTCCTTGATTGGCCATAAAATCAACCACTTTGTTTTGTGATTTATAGCAATGAGATATATAGAAATAATAAAAAATTGATTGCAACAATAACACTACTTCTAAGATTAGTCTCAATTTCCAATTTAGAAATTGATCTTTTTAAACTACGTTAATGACAATTTGAAAGTTATTGTCCGCTTCCACCTTCTTCTATTATACTCCATAAAGAAAAACTTCATATTCCACATTATTATTGATTTTTACCTTAAAAAATAGAATCACTAGACATAAAATGACATTTGTTATTTAATAACACATATCGCATGACATTTGTTTTACTTCCTCTAATAAGATCAACCATTTTAATGTTCCTTACTTTTAAACTTTTCCTATTCAACCTTGAACTTGATTCTTTACACAACTTCTTTCCTTTCGAGAAATTAACAAATAACCAGTAAAATTGGGAAGGCGAACTCAATAGCCATCAGATTCTAAATTCACATCAAACAAGAGCGTGCGTGGAAAAGTTTTACGATTTCCCGATAACATATAATAATTGCATTAACATTTACAGCTAGGGTTTTGAAACATTGCGGTTCGGAGGCATGCGGTTTCAGTAGTATATAGCAAGGACTGGAACCCTTAGGACGGCTATCAATGAAATGGAGAGGTTTCAGTGACTGGAATCCTCTTTCACTTTTCTTTGCTTCGTGTTTAGTTACTTTTATTGTTTGCAAATGCTTTAATGGCTGTGTTTTCTTTTCAAAGATGTGCTTGGTTTGTGGTTTCAGGAAAGATCATTTGTGCAAGGCTTCCATCCCTGCGATGACTGATCATCGTAGCGGCCACGTTTTGCGTAGATCAAATGTTTGACCTCCCATTGCATGCTAAATCTATTATCTGTTTAGCTGCGGGCTCTCTTTCCCCATGGATTCATCGGAGAAAAGACTGTGTGTACACATACATAGATATAAATTTTAGTTTTTCACAGTTCATTTAAATCATTAAAAAAAATCTATTCACAAACATACACTTTTGATTTGAGAAATAATCTTTTTGAATATCCTATTTTTATTAGTCGTTTCTGGGAACAAAGCATTCCTTATAAGGGGTAAAATGGCCTTGAAAATTTTGAGGCTTTTGTTTTGTTTCGTTTTATCTGCTCTTTGGAAGAGCGTTAACAAGTTCCATTCTTATAGCTCTGTCAGTATGGTGTCTGTGTAGAAACATATTTTACATGTAGATATATACTTTTTCATATCAAGGAAGCTTAGATCTCTGGTTATAATGGCGGAGAGTCAAATTCTGTAACAGTAAAAATTTGTTGCAATTTGTGATATTTCGTTTTCGGTTTTATTGGTTTAATTTTTGGGGTGCAATTCCATTTGCTAGTTATTTTTAAAATCAACTGTATTGTTCTTATTTTCATTATTTTAATATATGATCTGATCTTATCCAAATACTGCTGCTCTTTGATCTGATCCATATACTGTTGCTCTTCGCTTTTTCTAGCTTTCTAACTAGACTCTTGTCTCGGGCATATGAGAAGATGGCGAGGTTTCCAATGCTGATTTTTTCGTAATTTATTATTATAATGATTTAAATTAAAGAACTGATAAAATCTTGTATTGAGTTCTATATTTTCGAATGTTATCTATAATTACAATCAGAGCTTGTGAATTTGAGTTTATATCACTAACATCAATTCCAAATTCCTGTTTTTGGCGAGGAATTTTTTTTAAAGGATTTTGCATAGTATCAAGGAGAGTAAGATATGTGTAGTATTAGAATTTGAAAATCACGTTTTATGAGGGATTTCAAGATCTATTTTGAAGGAGCAAGAGGTCTCATGAAGCAAAAAAAATAAAAAAATCTTACAGGATTAATTAGAATCTTTTCCTCAACAATAGTTGCTCCTACTTTTTAGCTCAAAAACTTAAGCGGGTGCAAAAGATGGAGCTAGAAATTGCCTCACTAGTTTAGACTTATGAAGTTTTAAAATTCTCACCAATTATTTTTTATTTTATTTTATATTTATTTAAGCTTAATAAACTTTATGAGACCACCAACTTCAATAAATATAGGAGTTTAAACTTTTAAGCCTAAACTATGATACAAAATTCATGAGACCACCCACTTTAAAATAATCCTAAAATATCTTAGCAACATCCACTAATTTTTTTTAGGAAGCCCCCCTCCATGGGACCCCACCCTAAGAAGATGGGTTTACCATGAATCTTGATAGACATGTTATCCTTTAAGACTATAATATTTTTAATTACTTTATTTATTTATTTGATTGGTCAACAAGAGTTCTATTTGAGTAATCATTATCTTATAATGCTAAAGTCAACTAGATGTTAAGTAAGAAACTCAAGTAGTTAGTTCTTTCAACCTTTGGCTAAAGTCATGTTTTAGATTTGGTTCAAGCATATGTTCTAGTTTTACTAAATATTAGCCACAAAAGAAATTCACTACACTTATTTATAAAATGAGCATTTCGAAAAGAAATGCAATACACTTGTTCATAAAAAAATCTGTTTTTCAATTCATGAGTTTTATTTCAATATGATGTCAAACATGGTTTATAATATATTTAATATCAAAGTAGTAAGTTTGTATAACACAAATTTGTTAGTAACATATATATATATATATATTATTTTATATATTTTAGAATGCATTATTTTTTGTTATGCATTTTTTATATATATACATATTTTATAATTCATTATTTTCTTTATACACTTTTGAGTTGAGAGATCAAGTAATCATATATTACAAATCAATTTGTTGTTGAAACATAGTATAACTATACAATGAGATACAACGATTTTAATGCAAACAAACTCAATAGTAATGGTAAATCATAAATGGAAATATAAATCAACTCATAAAGTATATATAAACCATAACACAAAGATTTACATGGAGAAAATTATTTTGGAAAAAAAAATCACATCCAAAGAGATCCAAGCCTATATTAATAATAAAAGTTGCAATACATTAGCTTATCCCTCTAAAATTTGGTAGCATAATGGTGCTCAAATGACTTGTAAAACAACATGATACTATTACCATCTTAAGGCACCAATATATAAGAGCGACAAATGCAAGATACCATGATTGGTATTTTAAAATATGTGGTCAATACTACACACCCAAAACTAATCATCCAAATCCTCATAAGATATCTCACACCTCACAAAAATAATCAACATACCTTGAATAGTAATCCATCTTATACACCTTACATCTATCTCCTTCATTGAAAACATTATAGATTTTATCACAATGGTCAAATGGCCAAGATCCCAATCCTAAGCACTCCATGGGAAGACTGACCAAATCTATCATAAGATCCAGTAATAGAAAATTCTCTTACACCTTCTTACACATACCAATCTTGATTTTAAATACCTTTCCAAAATTAACTCCCAACTTAAATGCCACTACAATTACATGCAAGGATAAGTAATTAATAAATAATTTACTTACCATGTAGAAGTGCATCTAAGTCTACCCTATCCATTTATCAAACATGAGAGACCCATGGCCTCTCTACACCAACCAAAATTCTCTATGCTCATTGGCTTAGTAAGAGAATTCACAACATTCTCTAAGGTGTCCACTTTCTATAACAAGACATTACCACCCACAAGCATTTCCTGAACAAAGTGATATTGAACATCAATAGTCTTTATGCAAACATGATGCATGATATGTTTATCCAAATGGATGACACTCTGATTACAAAATCTAATTCTCACATATTTACATTGAAAGTCAATACTTAAACACATTTTTTCTAACCACATGGCCTCCTTACAAGCATGTGTTGCAGCCATGCACTTTGATTCTATAGTGGAAAACTTGAATATAGGTTGTCATTTCCTCATCCAACTAAATGTTCCTCAAAACAAAGTAAATAAATGACTATTAGTGCATCTTTCTACAATATAGATCACGAACCAATTAGAGTGGACCTCCTGCAATCTAGATCACCAACCCAATCAAAATGAAAAAAGACATATAAATCAACCATCTTGTCAACATCATTAATCTATGATAGAAAATGCAATGGCTATATGTTCCTCATAAATAGAGGAAAACCCTTTTAACATAAATCTAGTGTTCTTTACTAGAGTTCAACATTAGCCTACTCAAAACTCCCATTGCTATGGTATAATCAAGTCTCATCCAAATCATGGTATATACAAGGCTCCCCACAACATTAGTATAAGGAATTTTATGCATCTCTTCAAGATCATCGCCTATTTTAAGAATTTTCTCTAGAGATGACCTAGTTCCAATAAAAAGGGAATTTACTAACTATTTTGTAATCCTACATGGAAAAACTTTGCAAAATGATGTCAACATTGTTCTTGCAATTTAACCACAAATTTCTATTAACTTGATCACTATAAATTTCCATATCCAAAATATGTTTTACAACCTCTAAGCAACAATATACCAAATAACTAAATATTAAGTTTCCTAATCATTTCTTTATTGTTTCCAATAAATAACATATTAAAATTTAGGAAAATGATTAGTAACCAATCATCAATTAATTGGAAATAAATACAGTGATAAGCTTCACTTCTAATAAAGTGATGATCCAATGCAAAAGCATCAAATTTGTATACCAAATTCTTAGTGATTGTTTCAAACCATACAAATATTTCTTTAACCTACAAACCAAGAATTCATGTCCCTTCACCATGAAATTGTTCAATTATTTCATAAATGTTTCCTCATCAAGATCCCCATGTATATTTTTTTACATCCATTCAAGTTCTAACTCTAAATCAAAAGCAACAACAATAGATAAAAATAATCTAATAGATGTTAGTTTAGCCACAAGATAAAAAATATCATCGAAATATACTCCTTCAACCTAGGAGTAACCTTTTACCACTAACCAAGCCTTGTACTACTCCAACTTACCATTGATCTAAACTTGTTTTAAAATATCCATTCACATCCAATGGATTTCCTTCCCTCGAGCAAATCAATTGGATCCTATGTGTCACATTTGTTTAAAGTATTTATTTCATCTTTCATGGCTTTTAATTAAGACTCGTGTTCATCAAAAGATAAAGCCTATTTCACAAATCTAGGTTCATTATCAGTGTACACTATAATGTAAATACACAACTATAAAAAGAAGGAATATACCTTTCAACTAGTCTACAAATTACCTCATGGACCTTCTAAGAGGTGAATAAAGAGGATTATGTTGTTCTTCATCAAAAATTAAATCCGAACCCTCTACTTCCTCATTCTATCCATATTATTGTTGTTCATCATTTCTAAATTCCCTAAGCTCTCTAAAAATGCATTAATTTTTAGGATTCTCATGAGGTTGTTCATCATTTTAAAATTCCCTAAGCTCTCTAAGAGTAATATCCTTAGAATATCATTTTAATGCTACAAGATCCCAGAGATTATAACCCTTTATGTTCTCACCTAATGCATGTACTTACACACTTTTTAGCCCTAAAATGAAGCTTAGACCATTTATCCTTAGGATCATGAACATATGGTAATACCAAAAATGTAAAATGTGAAACTGATGGTCTCTTACCTATCCACACCTTGTAGGGTGTTTTCCAACTAGAGATTTTAATAGGGATACCTATTAATTAGATAACAAGTAGCATGTGCAATTTTAGGATAATTTATTTTTTCAAAATTTTCACTTCTTAACATGCTTTTAGCTCTATCAATCAAAGTCTTGTTCATCATTTATACCACTTCAGTTTTTTGTGGAGTATATGGAGTTATTTTCTTTCTAATAGTCCCTACATGCCTATAATAATCATCAAAATATCTAGAGTAAAACTCATCATACTATCCATTCTTAGAAAAGTTTCTTTTCTACCTATCTATTTCTCAACAAGTTATTCAAACTCTGTAAAAGTACAAAAAAATAGACTTATGCTCCAAAAAGTAAACCCATGTGTATTTAGAGAAATCATCAATAAATAAAACACAGTAGTGATATTTTCTAATCAAACACACATCCACAAGACCAAACACATCACTATGGATAACCTCTAATTTTATTTTTTTAATCTCTAGTACTATTAGATTTAAATGAAATCCAATACTATTTATCATACACATAGTGTTCATAAAATCAAATTTAATAGAATAACCAGATAAACCATTGACCATAATTTTTGAATGATGGTTATATGACCCTTCCTTCTAATGTGAACTATCATGTGGTGTCATAATTAAGAAAATAAAAGTTATCTTGATTATATTTTTAGATTTATAGAAAGTAGATGCTTCTAGCCTAAATAGGGTGCATTACTGAGTTCCCCTATCCAACATCAAATTCCCTCTACTCAATATTCAACCATTCCTCTCAAAGTAATATGCACCCCAAAATCATTCATTTTTAATACAAAAATCAAGTTCCAAGATGAAATAGGGATATACATTACATTTGTAATGGTATTAACCCTTCCATTATTGAAAATTAATCTTACCTCCCCTTATCCCACAATATTTTGTGTTGTTATCCTTGAGAGAGTATTCACACCATCATAGGTTGCATATGTTTTAAACCACTCCTTGTGAGGATCCATGTGGTAGAATTATCGTAAATATATCAACCAAAAGTCATTAGAAGCCATGTTAGCAAATATAATAAAATATTTAATAGCCTCACCATTAGAAGATTTATTGATAAAGGAATCATCATTATTTTTCTTCTTATTCTTATATTCCCCTTTGAGATGCCCCCATTTTTCATATTTCCAACACCTTAATCTACTCTTATTTGGTGGTTTAGACCTTCCCTTGGACTTAGAACGATCCTTTTATTTGTCCAAGTATCACCCTTCTTGTTCTTACCTCTCTCATTGGATCTACCTCACACATACAATACATCTTTAGACTCTTTGAAGTCATTCTCCTCATTTCCTTTAAGAGCACAATGGCAATAAGGGCATCCAACTTCAGATCATCTATAAAATAACAACTAATTACAAGGATTATATTATTCCGAGATTTATGAAATAACGTAATAACAAAATGAATTTATCCTTTTGATCCATCTTCATATCTATTGGCTATAATTGATTCAAGATTAGATATAAAGAGTTTAGGTCCTATAATTGAGTCCCCATCCTTAATTTTGATAGAACATAATTTTCTTATTATAAACAACTTATTAAAGAGACTCTTTGTTTGATATCTCTCTCCTATTCTATTATATAATTTATGAGTAATAGTTTCATTACTGTAAGGAAGCTAAGGTAATAGAATAACTTCCTACACTAATCTTGAGAGGAGAATAATGCAAAACTTTATAGATCTTTCTAGTTACAAAAACTTAAACATAAATAAACATAAATATCATGCATACCAAAACATAGTGATTTACGTGGAGAAAACCCTTTCGGGAGAAAAACCCCACTCCAAAAGCCACCTAATATATTATTCAGAAATCACAAAGATTACAATATACTTGCAGAAAAAACTTCTCATAGGATTATCACCAACCAGAGATCCAGAGGCAACATGACCGCTATTAGACTCTTAGAATACATCACAATACACAGCCGTAATATAACACCCTCATAAAATAGGGTTGTCTTCTAGGGAAAGTCAAGCTAATAAAATATTGGCCGTTAGATCTAAGACCTAATTTACAATAATAAAATAAAAATAAAAATTTCCTTTAAAGGGTGCTACCCCCAAGCTCTTGTCAAGGTGTGCTACCCCTGGATCCCAATCGAGGGGATGATCCCCCTAGACCCCTTGCAGGTGGGGAACTCCTTGCACCCCCCCATCGCAAATGTATCAACAATACCTTATGTATTTTCAAGGTTAAGACACATTTTCCCAACAATTAGGAACATTTAATAAAATAGATTCAAATAAACATAATCGTAGGGTGCTACATGTGTTTTTATAAAATTTTAATCATTATTCATCCCACCTCATTTTCAATATGGTTTCACTCTTCACAAAAACTCCATTGATCTCTTTCTTCCAAGAGAGCGTCCATCTTTATCTTTTAAAGTTCAAAACCTATTCCATTGAAATTTTATATCTTCAATTGAGATGAACTTTCCATGATCTCTATCATTTAGAACTTAAAACTACTAGAAAATAACAACACACTTCCATAATAGCAAAAAACTCAATCAAAAACTCTAAAATAGGAATCCCTCTCCCTAATCAATCCAAGTGTGGCTCTAACACCAAATATTGAAATAAAGTGTAACTATCTATAATAAGATATGCTGATCTTAATGCAACCAAATTATTCAATAACAATGATATGGAAATGTGCACAAAATTGGGGGGCCGAAAAGTGGCTACAACTACTTTTTGGTTCATCCAAGACATAGCACAATTGTGTTTCTTCTAGGGTAAAAATTGAAAAAATTAGAGGCTAAGCTCATTTGAGACCAACCTCCTTTCTCTCCAAAAACCAAATGTGAGCGAATTTTTTAGCACACAATGTTTGCATGATGCACACGAGGTTGAGGAGGTAATTTTTTTTAGGTTTTTAGCTATGTAAATTGAAATGAATATCAATTCTATAATTTTTTTGATTCAATACTATAATTTTTAGGAATTGAAAATCCTTCATAGCATAATTCACCAAATTATGAAAACTATAGTGAAGAGAAGTCATGAATAAATCATTAACAAACTCCTCCTTCTATTCCTTTTCATCCTCCTCAAACATGAGATAACTTAATAGGTAAAATTGAAAACAACAAAAGGAAACTCCAACTATTGGTTGATAGATTGAAAAATCCAAATTCAACTAGTTTACATTGAACAACCCTCACAACCTTAGTGGATTATATTATTTCTCATATAGATTATGTGAGTGGATAAAGAAACATGTAGTCAAATAAAAGGGAGGATCTACATGAATGTTTTATTCCACAAAATTGTCGTACCAACAAGTGAAAGATTTTTTTTTTTTGACTTGTGTACATTGTTCATTGATACAAAAACCAATGCATCCATGTATGTAAATTACAAGAGATTCCCTATCCATTGGTGCCAAATCAAGGAATAGGGGACAATTTTTTAGAAAAGTGGTAGATAGTTTTTTACCATTCTCCATGAGACAATAACAAGGTCCCATGGTATTTTTTGAGGCTTGATTATTTTGATATGTGTCAATTCTAAGGTAGAAGAAAATGCTCTTCATATGATAGAGGGGGGGAACATCATTCCCAAGACTAGCCATAGAGACCCCTAGCTAGGTTAGATATTTAGTATGTCACAATCCATTACATTGTGAAGGAGAGTGCTAAGGTGGACACTTTATAGTCCATCAACTCCCTCACACAAACATTGTTACAACATGGCAAGAATTTTGCAAAAGGTGATGAGGTTGAGGCTCCTAAGTATTGAAAATCACCTCATGTTTGCTACAATTGTGAATCTATCTATGATTATGGGTCCAAGGATGCTTAGGATGCATAAGGCTAGGAGCAGGACATTGATGATATGGTGTTCACACATGATTTATTGGATAACACATTTGACATTGATCAATAATTTTTTTTAATAATGTTATGCAATTTTATATTTCTATTATGAATAAAAATTAATGTAAAAAATTGTATGTAATAAAATTTCAAAGTCAAAGTATTCATCATACATTTTTTGACCGTTCAACTCCCGTTTATGTGGCCATGTTGAGTCCATAGGTATGCAATTTGAAAGGAAATATTAAATATACTACATGTAAAAGAAACTCCTTCTATGAAAGGTAGTCTTAAATTTACATTTGATGATGAACAAGTAGATGTTGGACCTTCAACATTAGGACTCAATGGTAGTGATCATACAACAAGTTTCATTGAGATAAGTTTTACTATTTTCAATCATTATGTTTGTAAATAATGTTAGGTATATATTGGTAAAACAGGGTTTCTCTAGTTTTAATTGATGACATTAGTTCAAACTCTATTGAATATTCATGGCACAATAGAGGTGGTCATTGTTGCGGTAGTTTTTCTTCAATACCTTAGACAAAGTTATGAGATAGATTAGTAATTTTCATTTTATATTTCTTATTTTATCCCAAATATATTTATTAGTAATTTATATCTCAATGCTTGTCATAGGGGGTCACAACTCTAGTTTGTGAACCTTCCCCTTAGGGATGAAGAGAATCAACAAATGATTGGGGTGAATTATTATCTTGTGGCAGGTAACTATTCACTTATAAGTCATCGTATATTTCATTTTTTCTATATTATTAATGTATATATTTTTATTGTATTATGTGGGTCCATCCAAAAATTTTTAAAGGAGATCAATTAAGAAGGTTTGAAAGAAAAAAATATCAACCACCTCTCCATCTTCTTGACATACAAAGAGTTGTCGACTCTTCCATCCCAATACATAGGACTAACTATATTATAGTTTTTTGTATGTCACTGTGGCTTTCTTGTACATAAAATTTTATTTTAACAATTTATGACTGTGTATGCCTATATGGATTTCTTGTACACATTTTGTTTTACTGACATATAATATATTTTATGTTCATAAATATTTATTATGAAAATATATTTTTTTTGTAGATGTATAACATTGTATACATTTATGAATTTTTTTACTAATTCTTTGTATTCATGAAATTATGCATACACTATATATTTACATGACAAGTAAAGAAACGAGAATGGGTAGGAAAAGAAGTGCCTAATGTTACACATATTGATACCTTTTTAACACCTAGCACAAATAAATACCAAGGAGAAACATAAGCAATTGGAAAGGAAAGAAAAAAAGAGAAAAAAAATAGATTGTATATTTGAAGAGAAATTTTATGAATTTTGTTGCAACGATGATGACCTACTTGATGAAGATAAGAACCATGACCATATTGATGTTAAGGTGGAATATATCAAGTTCACACAATGATATGTGAGCACCACTATAGCATATATACATTGACATGCATTTATATCAAGGATATTATTTCTTCCCCTTCTTAACACTTCATACTTACATCACTCTTAGTGTCATCATTATTATCAGGGACATCATTTATTCCTCCATATTATTTTTTCCTACCCATACTCATGATTACCACTAAATACCTCTTGTTTCTCCTTGCCCATTGTCTGCTCATCCTTCCACTATGGGGGCATGGGCCTTTCCTACTATCCTCTATACCATGCCATTTATTTCTAACCCACATATAATTTATATATTTTATCATGTTATACTTTCTTATTATAATATACATTTATAAAATTATTTCTTTACATGATTTACGTACATACTTATAGTTTACATTTACATTTCATGTACTATTTTTCCTTCTCCTATAATTTTTTACATCTACAGATACAACCAATTGTAGCAAGAATATATTGGCACTAGCATTCCTATGTTGAGATTTTTAGTAATGTCATGTGCTACATAGAGACTCATCACCATGACCATATGGATCATAATCTCATGAAAACTTACCATCTCATGCATCATGATATCACATGACCACCAAGCATGGTGGAGAATTTACCATTTTCTCAAGCAATTTCTTATTTGCATACTCTTGCCATTTGCTATTTGTTTTCCCATTTGGGATAATGTATTAATACACATGTTCATATTGAAAAATGATAAAATAATGTATGAATTTAGGCTCATTCACCATACATTAAACCACACCTTATCCACATATGTGCACATTTTTATGCATTCACCTAGACCATCCATTCATAATGCCTATTCATGCACCTATCTCAATAAATCCATTACCCATCCCAATTTTATTGTTTCCATATCTCAGGTCATCTATATAAACACATGGTCAACCTTATTCTCATACAATTGACCATACCAATTAAAATTTAAAATTCAATTCAAATTAAATTTTAAATTTAGCTAATTCTTGCCCATTCCACTAGCTATTTTGAGCTAATTAAATACATTATTTTGTGATTTGATGCACTTGTAACTAAAGGATTCCATTTGCATCTAATTCACATTTTGGGATTTTTGATTATCCTCTCTCATCCCAAGGAACAAAGTTTCATATTGGTGTACTAAATGAAAATCTATATCTAGATATTCATCCTAGGAGCATTTGCATTTCTAAGACTTCTCTTTAATTATTTGCCAAAGCTTTCTAGTGGTTTATCTAGGTGAACATGTCCCTAGTGACTACCTTAATGTAATGTAGCCTAGAAGGATCAAGAGACCTAGGAAATAAACTGAGGCCTCTATTAGAATTCACCCACCCACCTTGTTGTGTTGGCATAGTCAATTTGGTCCCATGAGTTGCAAAAGGAAAATAATTCCTATTGGCACCTTTACACTATTCTCAAATGATGCATTTTGCAAGAATGTATTTATTGTTGACATGGTTAAATGGTCTAGAGTAGACCAAAACTAATATAGGGTACTATAGAGGGACTCGATGTCTATTTGTAGGTGCAAATGATACATTTGTAGATGCCATGAATTAAGAGAACATGGAAGAAAAAATTTAGCAACTTTTTTCGCTTTGATCTCTTAAGAGATTTCCCTAGTGCAATGTAGTCTAGAATGATTGAGAGAAATGGAAAAAAACCTAAGGCCTTTAATAGAATTCACACATCCACTAAATGATGTATTAGAAATTCCATTTTGGTCCCATGAGGTGGAAACGAAAAATATACCCATTGACACCTTTATTTGCTTTCAAATGATGTAATCTATAAGAATGCATTCATTGATGGTATAGTTAAATGGTCTAGATTTGACAAAAAATGATACACGTTACTGTAGACACTTAAAAATGACCTAGGCCTGCAAGCTCCATTTTACCACTTTTTCGTTCTAGCATAATTATGACATTTTAATTATGTTTCTAACTCACTTTCGACTATTAATTAAATAATTCATATATTTTTATTCTTCATGATTAATAAATAAATAAATTTTATTTATTTATTTAAGGCATCACTAATTGTCTAATGTCTTCCTATAATTAAATAAATCTCTTAATTTATTTAATTATTTTTGTCCATTATGTCTTCCTGATTATTAAATAAATAATTTTATTTATTTATTTAATATGTCACTAATTCTTAAAAAGTCCTCTTCTTTCTAAAAATTAAATAAATTCTTATTTATTTAATCTTTGTCCACTTTCCACTATAATTAAATAATTATGTTTAATTATTTAATTATTCATTAGCCTCTTCTCTCCTAAAGTAAATAAATTTTATTTATTTAATTTGGTCCACTCTCTTGAATTTTGATTTAAATCATTATATTTAATTCAAAAGGTTCCCTTTGTCACATTCTTCTATAATTAAATTATATCTTTATTATTTAATTTCCACCCACATCATATCCTAGTCCTCCACTCACGTCATATCCTAGTCCTCCATCCACGTCATATTCTAATCTTCCATCCACGTCATATTCTAATCCTCCATCCATGTCATATCCTTGTCATGCATCCATGTCCTATTCTAATCCTTCATCTCATCCTAGTCCTTCACCCACTAACCCTTTCCAAACCTCCATGTCATATCCTAGTCCATTACACACCAATCCATTCCAATACACTCCATGTTTTCATAAAAATATATCTAGTCATGGTCTCCAAAGTCCCATCTTCTTACCTACACTTGAGGATACATGTCAAGAGGAAAGTCCAAAGCACAACGTCATAACATCACCGTCATGTCAAGATCAAAGTAGTCCATCCCATGACCCTATCTTTAAATCTATCCAAGAAGTCCTCCTAGACAATCATGACATACAAAATACACCCATCCTTGGTCAAAATTCCATTCATAACCATGTTATCCAAGACAAACCTATCCATGGTCAAGATTCCATCCAAAACCATGCCATTCAAGACGAACCTATCCTTGGTCAAGACCCTATTTTCGATCATGTCATTCCAACTGAGCCCATCTTTGATCAAGACACTACTTTTGAAGAAATCCAAAATGATCCACTTCTTGACCTTTATGCCCTTCATGAAACACTTGAAGATGACCCTCTCCAAGCTTCCAACATTGACATTACCAACAATGAGACACTTTCCTCCATGGGACACATAGAGGATCTACCACTAGAACAAGAGTCTCCTAGCATGGACATATTTGCAAGTGATCAAGCTATAATTGAATTCAGTGGGCTCTATGACAATGACCATGAAGACGATTTT
Organism: Sequoiadendron giganteum; assembly: GCA_007115665.2. NCBI lineage: Eukaryota > Viridiplantae > Streptophyta > Pinopsida > Cupressales > Cupressaceae > Sequoiadendron > Sequoiadendron giganteum. Next base: position 454,310,579 of record CM021106.1, read on the forward strand.
GACATCAACTTCGAAGCACCAACAGAATCATCAGAATTTGATATGTCAGAAAATCAAACTGAAGATGTTAGTCAAAAATCTGTCCAACATGTCAGTAAAGCTACAACATCCTATCAATTAGGATCATCTATCTTTTTCAGAGTAGGCTTCCTTATAGAGGAGAAGATTTCAAGCATTAAATCCCACAATAAGGATGGGTTAGCATCTTGCTTCCAAAGTAACAAATATCCCATCGCCAACAAAATTTGTCAGAACATACATTATCAGGGAAAATGATTAGGCCTACACGAGCAAGGAATTTTGGAACCCGTACAAGTTCAAGCACATTATGGACATCAAAGTCTTGGCTATTCATCAGTTGACAAATCTAATGATGTTAGTGGTCCCTCCTTGATATTGGGGGCAAATCTATCTAATACAAATGTCAAAATGGGTGTCATGAGTAGTCCTTGTCATAAGATTGTTGCCAATACCCCTTCCCTCCACACCCCAAACCATCATTCCATCATGAATAAACCTTCCATTTGGAACCAACAAAAGTCTTACAAATCTAAAATCCAAAATCAAATGTCAAAGGTCAGGGAATCAATCAATAATACAAGTGGACAAATGAAGCTAAAATGGACCCCAAAACAAAATGGGTCAAGTCAAGAAAAGAATGAATTAGGCAAAGAAAATATGCCAAAAGTCAATCAAAATGTGGAGCCACTGCACAAGAGGATTCCCACATATAATACATGTACACCTCCATCAAAATGGCCATAAAAAAAGACATATAAAAATGTTGGTTCCAAACAACATCCTAACCCAACACCTAAAGTTTGGAGAATAAAAACTAATACATCCAAACATCCAACCAACCCGTCCACGTCCACCATCATCCATCATAATCATACATCCTTCTTAAAGTCCAAACATCCCATGTCACAAATCCATCGCATCTTGGCAGCAACTCTCTATTATAAGGACTCTCATGGCACTCTATCGTGATGTGCATATTATGATAAGGCCAACTCTAGTATCAACACATATCACAATGACATCAATCAGGTGTATGCAAGCACTATCATCCTGACAAGGAAACTACTTCAAAAATTTCATTATTGGCATATCATGGCACCGGTCTCTACATCGGCACCGTCAAAGGCTTCAACACAGTTAGTAGTCATCTAAAGAATCAAGGCTATTCGGCAAAAAGTCAAAAATACAAAAAAATTGAAAAAGTCAAAAAAGACAAAAATAGTAAAGAGAAAAATTTGTCCAATAGTGAAAACCATTCTTATGGCACTTTGGATAAGTACCATGATAAAAACCTGGAAAACAGGCGTCATGTGTAAATAAATTGTCTATCTAGACCATTGCACTTGGGGGCAAGTCGTCTCATCTCCCATTCCCTTCGCATGACATTCCCATCTACCCATCTAAACCTTACCATGTCCATCCATTTTCCCACCTATTTTGATCTTGACAAAGACTGGGGCAAAAACAAAAATCATGCTTTGGAAAACTTTTTGACATGTCTATCTTCTGGTCATACCTTAGTCACAAAATATCATGTCATTATCTTCATGGCCTCATTATCCCCTATGTGACACAGTCATTGGAGACTATACTTTATCTTTATGTGACATCGTCCTTGGAGACCATATGATAATTCTCCTAGTCTAAGCCATCCATGTCTCCTATCTTTTACCAAAGCCATCCATTGTCCTTTTCTACCTATCTCCCATCTTGGTTTCCCTTGTCAATGGTCTAAAGATCCCTCGTCATCCCATCTAGTCCTACTTAGGTCATTCCAAATGCAACAATATGGAAAACCTGGTGCATCATCCAAAAAATTCCTTGACTTTGTCCCTGGTCCTATTGCAGACTTTTATCCTCTTGTCATATCATTGTCATCCTCATGTTGTTTCGGGATGTGTCCTTCCCACGTCAAACAACGTTGTCGTTGTCATCGTCACCTGTCAATCGATATTCAGCTTGACTAGCAGCAAAATCATGGTTGTCCTTGGATTCATGTGCGTCGGCATCATTCACATGCATTTGCCACAATTTCCATAAAACCTCAAAAAGTCCTAAAAAATCAAAAAAAGCCCTAAAAAAAACGTCCTAAAAATTAAAAAAAAGTGCTGAAAAAAGTCATAAAAATTGAAAAATGTCTTAAAGAAAACATAAAAACATTCGAAAAGTGTCAAAAAAAATAAAAATCTCAAAACAAAGTCAAATTTTGTCCAGTCAGTCAATCTTTATCCTAGTCCGAACTACATTGTCTCTACGCATTTTCTATGTAGGAAAGATTCATCTTTGAATCCTTGAGACATTAGGCCAGTCCTTTTAGGTTTGTCCAAGTATAAAAATCATAAGTCAAACATGGTCACGTCGGTCAAATAAAGTAGACATAGTCGCACTCGATGCAAGACACTCATTCAAAATGTCAATGTCAAAATTGGTCAAAATCAGACAACATAAGCCAATCAATCATACAGTCAAAATCAGTCAACTTGCCAAAACATTAGTCAAAATGTCAATCTCGTCACTTTTTGGTCCTCTTCAAGATGTGTCCTTCTTGGATTTTGACCTCATCAAAATGTCATTTTCCTTTATAGGATGTGTCCTTCCTGACCTTAGGCACTGTCAAACCATCAAAACTATCAAACTATCAAACAATTAATGTTTGGCAAACAAACATTGGCAATACAATTAAATGGCTGTTATTTTTTGGCTATTTTGTCTTAAATTTTTATTGACTTGTCTTTTGGTGATGTTACTAGCTACCTCGAGGATGTCCCATGAAGGATTTAGAGGTGCGATGACGTCTCATGACCTATTATGTTTTTCCTTGACTGTTGTATGTGGATTGTCTTGACAAAAATACTGGGGCAATTACGCTCTTAGTATGAGTCATGATCATCCTTGTCTACGATTGTCTATTTTGCAAGTGGATGACCTTGCACACCTTGGTCTATGTCATATCATGGTGTTTGTTGTCCATTTGTGTCATTTTTTTTACCGCCCAATGATGATTAAGAGCAATAAATATTAAAGTCCTATGGTAATATGTTGAAGGATTTGGTCTAGGAACTAACATGCATCTCCTTCTGTATTGTCATCTTCTCTCACTCATCTCATATAGGCATTGCATCCATATTATCATCCATATCTTTTTCACTAACATTTCTTTGTCTCTTCATATTCTACTCATCAATTTTGAGAGCACACCCGTGTCCTTGGAACTCGTCTATCCTCTCGAGGGGGCATACCGCTACCCTCCTCATCATTCTCCCTCATTCTATTTTGCATTGGGGCATATTTTTGATTTATTTTCTTTGCCACAATGCGATAGGTTGCATTATGACAAAGAGGGGCAAATGTAGACACATAAAAATGACCTAGGCCTGCAAGCTCCATTTTACCACTTTTTCGTCCTAGCATAATTATGACATTTTAATTATGTTTCTAACTCACTTTCGACTATTAATTAAATAATTCATAATTATTTAATTAATTCATATCTTTTATTCTTCATGATTATTAAATCAATAAATTATATTTATTTATTTAAGGCGTCACTAATTGTCTAATGTCTTCCTATAATTAAATATTTCTTAATTTATTTAATTATTTTTGTCCATTATGTCTTCCTGATTATTAAATAAATAATTTTATTTATTTATTTATTTATTTAATTATGTCACTATTTAAGTCCTCTTCTTTCTAAAAATTAAATAAATTCTTATTTATTTAATTTTTGTCCACTTTCCACTATAATTAAATAATTATGTTTAATTATTTAATTATCATTAGCCTCTTCTCTCCTAAATTAAATAAATTTTTTTATTTAATTTGGTCCACTCTCTTGAATTTTGAATTAAATCGTTATATTTAATTTAAAAGGTTCCCTTTCTCACATTCTTCTATAATTAAATAATATCTTTATTATTTAATTTCCACCTAAATTAAATAACTTTTATTATTTAATTTCTTCTATCACCTCTTTTGTTGTGCTCATTTTAAATAAAATTTATTTATTTAAAATAAGTCCCACTTTCTAATTTCCCTCTTTTAGTAAATAATTTAAATTAAATTCTTTACTATCACATGACCCCACCACTTTTGAATTAAATTAATTTTTAATTCAAAAGGTCAACATCACTTCTTGAATCAATTAATTTTAAATTATTATTTGATTCTCCAACAACTTCGTTTTGTGTGCCCAGTATCTCTTGTCACATGCATTGCCAACCCTTGATTTGATTTTCTAAAAATCTATCTTGTCCATTCAGTTCAAATTTGACCTAATATTGCCCTAACCCTAATTGTGGGTTGTTATTTTGAATCTTGACCACAGATTCTAGGGCACTTATCAATCTTTAATCTCATATGTCCATACAAAATTACATTTTCTATAAAATGCCAATTTTGTCATCTTGGGATATCTCTTAGTCTCTTAATTTTATCGACTTCTTCTTCTTCATCTTGCATTCTTGCAATTTTATATCTAAATCCTTCAACATTTTCTTAGGGCTTGTCATTGTCATTAGATTTCTCATCATAAATATGAGGGCAACATCATATTTCAGCAAGTTGAGAAGGTATAATGGAGGTCAGCCATGGAGGATGAAGACATCTAGTGAGATTGTTTCATTTATTCCTTTGCACTTCATTATTGCTTTGGGTTTTCATGTTTTACATGTGATATTGCTAACCCTAGGAAAATACCCATTGTTACAGTTACTATAGAGGGACTTGAAATCCACCTGTAGGTGTTAATGAGATTGTTCTAGATTCCACAAATTGAGATAATAGATAGAAAGAAATTTGTAATTTTTTGCACTTGGGGCTATTAAGAGACTACCTCAGTATAATGTAGCCTAGAAGAATTTGTAGCTCTTGGGAATGAACTGATTCCTCTAGTAGCATTCACCCAGTCACCCTAATGTGCTAGCATGATTGATTTGGACCCATGATGCATGATACACAAAATATGCCTATTAGTACCTTTATATTGCTCCCGAATGATGCTTTTTATAAGAATGCATTCGTTCTTGACATGGTTAAAAGTTGATGAGATAAAAATAATGAGATATTTAATTTTGGATGAGACCCACATCCACCTATGTTATAATTGTGAAAAACATGAGATGCAATATCAAACAATAAACAAAAACACCTTCCAGACAAGAGAATTGCAAACAATGATTTGTTATTCCTCAACTAATAAATACCTACAGAATGAAAAGATTGCTTAATACAATGAAGGGGAGTTCTTATAAGAGAAAAAACTAAATGATAAAGGGATTAGATCACGACAAGCATTGCCATCCTATGTGATGAGACAAAATGAGCTAGTAATAGCTCACTCTAGTTAACAAAATAAAGCACTCCTAAGTTTAGTTTAAGTGTATGAAGTGAAATTAGCTTAATAATTAATTAAATATTAATTAATTATTATCAAATGCACGATTAATCTAACATCCCCTAAGTGAAAAATAGGGAATAGCTAAAAGCCCTAAAAATTGAATGAAAGAAAAGAAAATAATGCATCAATGGGTCCTAAGAAATAAGACCTGATGAGGTACCCATGTACAAACAATCTAATCTCTCACAATTGGAGAAAAGGAGACACCTTATGGGAAAAAAACATCTCCAAAAGAGAGAAAGGTGAACGAAGGACTGAAAAGCCTCCAAAATAATGTCCCAAAAAGAATAGGAACGTGAAGAACATCTCTAAAGCATGAATAAGCCATGAAAAACTATCAAATGATGACTACTATAGTGCTGACATGAAGAACCTCCTCTAAAAACATATGATGATCAAGATCAAGAAGATAAGAATTTGCATGAGTTCTCCCAAAAACACTACTTGAATTAGATGGAAAACAAAGGAAAACATTTGGAAGTCATAGATGCAAATGGCACATGGATCTACATGAGTAACCCTAACGAAACTACTCAACCATGAAAGATGCAAGTAAAAAATACAAGTACCAATAGTTTGAAGAACACTAATCAAGTGAAAATGGAAGGTCTCCTCTAGAAATAGGAATTCAAGAGTGTCAATACATGGTAAATTATCCATCTCACTAAAATGCATGGGTAACCAGTTGTTGCATCCACCTAGTACATAAGAACAAAAAGTGAATACATAGCTCACTCCAAAATGAAATCAAGGAAGAATTAGAACCATTAGGAGAACCCCCCCATAGTGTGGATAGGGAGAGCCAAGACAGGTCCATTGAAACTATTTCACCAAGAAGTACATGAAGGAGAACAAAGAACATCTAAACATGCTCAAAAGAGTATGTGCAACTGAAAAATGGTGTGCAAATAAGGAACACACACATGAGGAAAGAATCAATAGGATTTGATGCTATCATGGAAGGGACACTCACTTGATAAAGGTGTGATGATAAAATAAAAGTCCTACATAACCATCCCATGACACTTTATATCATAGTGCGAGTATAAAAGACATAATAGGATGTACAAAATCCCCAAAAAGCATAAACAATAGTGGCACTTTATCTTATTGTTGCAAGTATGGATGTGTTTGGTGGTGTTGTCATTAATGTTGTCATTGATGTCAACACAATTCAGAGTGATTGTAGGTGGTACATGTCTAGTTGAGATACTGTAGAAGTGTTGAGAGTACATGGAGCTATAATTATGAAGTTGCAGTGTGTTGATGCCAAGTGCTTTTGAGAAAATTAAGAAATAATGAAAATAGTATTGAGTGTGTGTTCTGTGTGTGCTCTGGTAATGTGCTCTGAATTTCTTCTGTGTTGATCCTATGCCTGTGTGGATTTATATCATTATTTATGGGATTCAATGGATAATATATCTCGAGTTTTAGCTTCTGGGTTGATGGAGAGTGGAAGATGTGTTCACCGGTGTGTGAACCTGTTTGGCAGAACTGTTTGTCTATGGACTAGGAGAGATCTCTCTGCTCCATAGTCTTCTGGTGGTTTGTATCAAATCTTATGGATCTGGAGGAAGGTTAATATTGATGTTCTCTATGTTCTAAAAAATGTGCTTGTGGTTTGATGCTCTAGAAGGCTTGTTCCAAAGCTACTGTGTGTTTCTACTCGGTCCGATTGGACTGTTGAAGAGTGTTCTATGTATGAAGTTTGGTGCAGTTGTTGTGGATGTTCTTGAAGGTTTCTAAGAGATTTTCAAGTGTTTGGTGAAGCGTGTTGGGTGATCCATGTGTGATCATCTTTTTGTAGATGCGCATACTTCAAAGTTCATTTGTGTTTTCATTATGTTTGGTCGACCTAGTGTTTACACATTGCATGGAGATTATGCATTGATAGTGAATCCTTTCTAGGCAATGAGCCCTTTGGCAATGAGCCTTTGTATATGGTATTTCATTTATATTATACTGTGAGTTAATCCTCACCGTGGTTTTTCCCTCATTATTTTTTTCCATGTAAATCTGGTGTCTCTGGTGTTTTCTTTCTGTTATCTGCATTTGATGTTTATCCTTAATAACAGATTAAAGTTAAAGTGGAATTCATTAAGGTCATAATTAAAAGTAATTTGGTACAACTGATTCACTGCCCCTCTCATTTTTCTTATGCATTTCAGCAATTGGTATCAGAGCTTTGGTTCCTTGGAGAAGAGATTAAATGCTTGAGGTAGATCTGATGACACACAAGCTGCAAATCCCTATATTTGATGGAGTTGATTATAGTGACTGGAAAGTGTAGATGAGAGGTTATCTTATCTCTCTTGGTTTCAAGACTTGGAAAGTTGTAAAGACAAAATATGTTGAATCGGCTAGTGGTCCTTCCTCTACAAATGAGATTTCTGCCTATGACGAGAATGAATAAGCAAGGTATTCTATCTTTAGTGCTTTATCTAAAACTGAATGGACAAAATTTATTTCTTTAGGCACTGCTTATGAAGTATGGGAGAAGTTGAAAGATATCTATGAAGGAAATGATAGATTAAAATTGTCAAGAAAGCTAACAACTAAGCGCAAATTTGAGAACTTGAGAATGGAAGAAGGTGAAGACATTGCAAGCTATTATCAGAGAGTTGAACTTGCAGCAAATGAAATCAAGAATCAGGGTGGTACCATGACAGATGAAGATATACTAGAGAAGATCTTGATGACCTTACCAGAAAATTACAATGGCAAGGTCTTTGCTATTGAAGAATCATATGATCCAAAGACATTTACTAAAGAGCATCTATTTGGCACCTTGATTGCATTTGAGATGAGGAAGTTTGGAAAAGAAAAGGAGAAAGCTAAAACAACCTTTAAAGCAATTAAGATAGGAGATGATTCAGATAGTGATGGTTCAAAAGAGTTGGAAGCAAACTTTACAAGGAAATTGAAGAAAGGTACTGGTAAGTACAAAGGTATGTTACCTTTTAAATGTTTTAGTTGTGGAAATATTGGTTACTATGCTTTAAAATTTCCAAATAGAGTTGCACACAAGAAGAACAAAGATAATAATTATAGACAAAAATGACAGGAAGTTCAAGAAATTGTATTATGTTAGAGAAGATGTTGGAATTTCTGATGTTGAGGATGAAAAAGATGAATGCTTGTTTTTATCCTTGGAGAATAAATTTGTGTTTGCTAACCATGGAAGACGTGCAAGGGAATCTTGTCCAAAGAACAAGAAGGATGAGATGGAAGGTACTTTGGTTACTGCATTTCATGCTAGACATGATGAAGATTATTGGGTAATTGATAATGGATGTTCAAATCATATGACCGGAGATAAGAGTAAGTTTACTAAACTTGAAAAGTATGATGGAGCATTAGTTATGTTTGGAGATGATTCTAGTGCAAAAATTGTTTGAAAAGGTACAATTAGTCTTGATGGAAAACATAGTATTGATGATGTTTATTATGTTAAGGGCTTAAGGCATAATATTTTGAGTGTTGGACAAATGTGTAGCAAAGGGTTTAAGCTTGTTTTTTAAGATAACACCTATGATATTAGAAAAGGGTTTGGAACTATGGTAGCAACAAGAAAAAGAACTCATGGAAACATCTATCAGCTTAAGAGTGGTGATGGTCAGTGCTTTGTTTCTCATATTAATGAAATTTGGATATGATACTGGAGGATGGGAAATGTAAACTTTGATAATCTGATCAGGATCAATTCAAGAGAAGTTGTTAGAGATCTACCTAGAATCATAAAGCCTACAAATTCTATTTGCAGAAGTTGTCAGTTGGGAAAAAAAAGATGCAATTTTAAAGGAAAGGAACAATCATCTACCGAAATGCTAGAATTGATTCATACAAACCTTTGTGGTTCTACAAGAATAGGAACCTGAATGGTGATAGGTATTTTATGCTTTTGATTGATGGTTACTCTAGAATGACATGGGTTACTTTTCTTAGAGAGAAATCTCAAGCTCTAGATAGATTCAAAGTGTTCAAAGCAAGAGTAGAGAATGAATTAAACCTGAGAATCAAATGTTTAAGATCTGATAGAAGTGGAGAATTCACTTCTGGTGAGTTTAATACATTTTGTGAAAAACATGGTATAAAGAGACATTTTTTCTACCCCTAGAACCCCTCAGTAGAATGGAGTTGTGGAAAGGAAGAACCAAACTATTCAAGAGGCTGCTAGGACAATGATGAAAGATGAAAATGTTCCTAATGTATATTGGAGAGAAGCAATCTACAATTTTGTTTACTTCCTTAACACAGTTCAAATCAAAGGTAAAAACACAAAGAATCCTTATGAGCTATGGACTAGTAGGACTCCTACTATTAAATACTTTAAGGTGTTTGGAAGAAGATGTTACATTAAAAGAGATGATGAGAATATTGGAAAGTTTGATGCAAGATGTGATGAAGGTATTTTTCTTGGATATTCAACTAACAATAAGACATATAGATGCTTCAATAAAATCCTGAGGAAACTAGTTGAAAGTAGAAATGTAAAGGTTGATGAAGCTATGCATAGACTAGTTGAAATAGCTGAAGTTGAACTAGATGATCCTATTTGCGGAAAAGTACAAGAAGAGGAAAATGAAGAGGAAGAACATAGTGAAGTAGAGGAGATTCGAGAACCCACTAAGACTCCTAAGTATGTACAAAAAAATCATCTGAAGGAACATATAATTGGAGATATAAGTGAAGGTGTAAAGAAAAGAAGAAAAGTGGTTGAGGTAAACTTGTGTTTAATTTATAAGATAGAACCTAAGACTATGAGTGAGGCACGCAAAGATGAGAGTTGGGTTAGAGAAATGAAAGAGAAATTGTAGTAGATAGAAAATAATTAGACATGGGAATTGGTTCCTAGACCTGTAAACAAGAATGTGATTGGTTCAAAATGGGTGTTCAAAAATAATTTGAATGAGGATGGTGAAGTGGTAAGAAATAAAGCAAGACTTGTATGCAAAGGTTATTCACAAGTTGAAGGAATAGATTTTGAAGAGAATTTTTCCCTGTGGCAAGAATGGAAGCTATTCAGATGTTCTTAGCATTTTCTACTCATAAAGATCTCAAAGTGTACCAGATGGATGTCAAGTTTGCATTCCTGAATGGAGAATTGGAAGAAGAGGTGTACATGGAACAACCGAAAGAAATTCAGTTATCAGACAAACCGAACATGGTCTACAAATTGAAAAAGGCACTATATGGACTTAAACAGGCTCCCAAAGCATGGTATGTAAGGTTGGAAAAATATATGAAACAACGAGGATTCAACAAAGGCTTTATAGACAAAAATCTCTATTTCAAAGTTGAGAAAAACAAAATGTTGATAGTTGTGGTGTATGTTGATGATATTATCTTTGGTGGAAATGAAGGAATGTCAACCAATTTGTAGAGGAGATGAAAAAAGAGTTTGAGATGTCCATGATTGGTGAGTTGAATTTCTTCCTTGGACTTCAAGTGAATCAAACTAATAAGGGGATATTCATTTCACAATCTAAATATGTTAAGGAATTGCTGAAGAAGTTTGGAATGGATGATTCCAAACCGGTTTGTACCCCTATGGTAACCGGATGCAAACTAAGTAAGGATGACGAATCTTCTAAAGTTGATCAGAGCATGTACAGATCCATGATTGGTGGACTGCTATATCTTGCTGCTACTAGACTAGATATCATGCATTCAATATGTTTAGTGATAATATTTCAAGAAGAACCTAAAGAGACACATGTTACAGTTGTAAAGAGGATATTCAGATACTTAAAGGGAACTCCAGATTATGGTCTATGGTATCCTAAGGATATTGATTTCACCTTGAATGCCTACACTAGTGCAGATTGGGTTGGTTGTGTAGATGACCAAAAGAGTACAAGTGGTGGTGCTTTCTTTCTTGGTGGAAAATTGGTCTCATGGTTTAGTAAGAAACATGATTCAATTTCTTTGTCCACTACAAAAGCTGAGTATATTGCAGCAACATCCTATTGTACATAGGTACTTTGGATGAAGCAAACATTGAAGGATATAGGTGTGATATGTGATGAGACTATTCCTATCTTTTATGGCAATACAAGTGCAATAAACATTTCAAAGAATTCGGTGATGCATTCTAGGACAAAGCTTATATCTATCAGGTATCATTTCTTGAGGGAGAAAGTGTTGAAGAATGAAGTTAGACTTGAATATGTATCTATTAAAGGAACAAATTGCTGACATATTCACTAAGGCTCTTCGGAAGGATACTTTTGAGTATCTAAGGGGAAGCTAGGGGTTACTGCCCCTCCTTCCTCAAACTAGGTGCACATGTAGGTGCATCAGTCTAGTGGATCTACAGATTCTTGATTTGTTTGGACTGATGATTGAGGTCTACTCCTCAGGGGGAATAGAGAGTTTCATTGTTGCAATATGAGATGCGGGTGCACTCCTAAGGGGGAGCGATTAGAGATTTATATGGTATATATTTCATTCTAAACTTTTATTTTCCATTGATGTCAAAGGGGGAGAGATTATCATGTGAAAAATCCTATTTCAATCTAGGGAGAGAGTGTCATATGAAGAAGTTGGAAGAAGAACAGAGTGCAGAAATTTCTATGCAGGTTGTTTAATCTAAAAAAGAAAGAGAAGAAGAAGCAGAAGAGTATGTATGGCATCTTTGATGGTTTTTCACATCATGTGTTGCCATCGATGAGAAAGGGGGAGATTGTTACAAGTATGGATGTGTTTGGTGGTGTTGTCATTGATGTCAACATAGTTTGAAGTGATTGCAGTTGGTACATGTATAGTTGAGATACTATAAAAGTGTTGAGGGTACATGGAGCTATATTTATGAAGTTGCAGTGTGTTGATGCCAAGTGCTTTTGAGAAAATTAAGAAATAATGAAGATAATGTTGAGTGTGTGTTCTAAGTGTTCTCTAATAATGTGCTTTGTATTTCTTCTATGTTGATCATATGTTTGTGTGGATATATAGCATTATTTATGGGCTTCAATGGATAATATATCTTGAGTTTTAGCTTATGTGTTGATGGAGAGTGGAAGATGTGTTCACCGGTGTGTGAACCTATTTGGTAGAACTATTTGTCTATGGACTAGGAGAGATGTATCTATTCCATAGTCTTCTAGTGGTTTGTCTTAGATCTTTCGGATCTAGAGGAAGGTTAATATTGATGTTCTCTGTGTTCTAAAAAATGTGCTTGTGGTTTGATGCTCCAAAAGGCTTGTTCTAGAGCTATTGTGTGTGTCTGCTCGATCTAGTTGGACTGTTAAAGAGTGTTCTGTGTATGAAGTTTGGTGCAATTGTTGCAGATGTTCCTGAAGGTTTCTAAGAGATGTTAAAGTGTCCGGTGAAGTGTTTTGGGTGATCCATGTGTGATCATCTTGCTATAGATGCGCATACTTCAAAGTTCATTGGTGTTTTCATTAGGTTTGGCCGACCTAGTGTTTACATGTTACATGGAGATTATGCATCAATTAAGGAAGCGTGTGATTGATCCAATATGTTGTTTGGGTCCTAATTAAATATGTAATTGGTCCTCTCTCATTCTTATCCACCACGAGAATGTTGAGTAGCCGACCTAATTTGAATTTGTAAAATGAAGGATGTATAGCCGACCTTGGAGAAAGTTTCTAGGGCTGAAGATGGTATGAAAGCAAGTCAAGATGTTGTTTATTGAAATGTAAGTAAGTGAAGTGTGTGAAAAAGTGCAAAAAATAGAGTGTGTAAGAGCAAATCAAGGAAATAGTACTTTGATGTGTTAGATTCCTGAAAGCAATGAGCTAACGGTGTTTGCAATCCTTTGATCAAGCTATGGAAATATGGAACCTATTGTGGTGGATTTCTTATTTATCCTTTTGTTTGTAGGTAGTGAGCCTCCTTCTGGAAAGTGAGTCCTATTTGTAGGCAGCGAGCCTTTGTATCTGGATAGCGAGTCCTTTCTGGGTAGTGAGCCCTCTAGCAGTAAGCCTTTATATCTCGTATTGCATTACTATTACACTATGAGTTAATCCTCACCATGGTTTTTTCCTCATTGGGTTTTCCATGTAAATTTGGTGTCTCTAGTGTTTTTTTTTTGTTATCTACATCTCATGTTTATACTTAATAATAGATTAAAGTTAAAGTGGAATTGATTAAGGTCAGAAGTAAAAGTAATTTGGTACAACTAATTCACCCCCCCTCTCAGTTGTGTTGTGCATTTCAACACTTACTGCATCTAAAAAAGAGAAATTGCATACAAAAGATGTCTTGCATACCAAATTAGGATAGAATGTTGGAAATACATGTAGAACAACTAAAAACAAGTCATCACACACAAATAAAAAATTTCCAAGAGCTAAAATGTCTAAGTAACTCACCTAAATGTGAAAACACAAAAGAATGAATAAAATATACCTTGAGAAAAATATGGAAAAAGTGCACGAATAGCTATGAAAAGCTTCGAAAACCCTTCCAACATTGTTGGAATCATGAAAAATGAATAAATTGGTCAAAATTTGTGAGCTTGGGAGTGAAAACAACATATCTAACTTTGATAGGTTATAGAATGCACCAGTAGAAAAAATGGTGATGAGACCCACACCACTAGAAAGTAAACAAAACCAACTTTTTGATGATATTTTGTTCACCCAATTTTGAGATTGTATGCCCAACTTATAGCCAAAAGAAAAAATAAATATTTTAGGACACAAAAGGGCTTGGAAGGGGCCCTTCTTGCAGTCGTACCGTTGACATTAGCATGATGACATACTAACATCAATGGAATATTCTAGAGAATATTCCATCCTAATGGAAAAAATCCAACCCCTGGGAAAAACATTCCACTGACATATTCCCTAAGTTGATGGCATATTATGTAAGATTCCCCCTACTATGAAAATCTAGGCCGCTTCAAAAAAATGAAAAAGACTAAAAAAATGTTTTCCATTGGTTTTGTGACTCCCAATCACTGTTAGGCTGGGAATTATGTTGTCGTATTACCATTTGAATATCGTTGGTGACTTGGGATGGAGAGGACATCATCAAGGGCCCCACATGGCCATGTTGGGAAAGATCCTACACCCTTCCATGTGATACTACTAGGGTACTAAGGTACCCTTTGTGTAGAAAAAATGCCCTTTTTTATTTTAATTTTAAAAAATCTTAAAAATATTTTTTTAAAACTAAAAAACTTGTTGTACTACAGCTGTAGAGAGGCCGTACAACCCTTGTACCAATTTTTTTTGCCTCAGAGGCTTTTGATAGGGAATCTAGATAAATTTGTAGTCAAAATTCATTTGTTCATCCTCTTAAACACAATGGTGAGGTCTGTTTAGCTCCAAACTACACCAAATTTCTTCCTAACTCCAAAACCTACAAAAAAATAAGAAGATTCCAAAGTTGAAGCCCCTATAACCCTAGTTGAAGAAAACCCTCAAAAATCAATAAGGGGTTTGTTGAATCCACATTTTGATACCATGTTAGAATTGTGAAAAATATGAGATGCATAATCAAACAACAAACAAAAACACCTTCCACACAAGAGAGCTACAAACAATGATTTTCTATTCCTTGACTAGAAAATAATTACAGAATGAAAAACTTGCTTAATACAATGAATGAGAGTTTTTATAAGAGAAAACCCTAAATAATAAAGAGATTTTAGATCATGACAAGTGTCATCATCCTATGTGATGAGACAAAATGATCTAATAATAACTCGCTCTAGTTAACAAAAAAAGCACTCCTAAGTTTAGCTTAAGTGCATGAAGTGAAATTAGCTTAATAATTAATTTTTATTAACTAATGCATGTGTAGACACCTATAAAATTCCTAAGAATATCACACATCCTAAATTTGATTACTAACACCATTTTCTCGTCATTATCACCTAATCCATCCATTTAATTAAATAATGTCAATTATTTAGTTAAATTCACCCTATTCTCCTATTAATTGAATAACTAAGGTTATTTTGTTAATTCATCATTTTCATGCTAATGTTCATCTCATTTGATTAAATAATGCAAATTTTAATTAAATGTCATAATTATCTTTGATTAAATGATTCCTAATTGTTTAATTAAAAATCTCAATTCCTCCACTTGCACAAATTAAATAATTTCTTAAATTGTTTAATTCACTAATTATCCCTCCAATCCTCCAACTTCTCCAACTTGCATAAGAATATTCCCTTGGAATATTCAAATATTTACCTCCAAATGGAAATATCTCTCACATGGCTTCCTAAAATCAAAGGAATTGGTTGAGTCTCTCGTGGATTGTGAGTCTTTGATCTAATCCTTGAATTATGTCTCATGGATTATCAACCACTTGATCATTCCTTGAACCATGTCTTCATATCCCATTCAATTTCATCCCTTGATCATCCATTTCCATCCTCACTATTGATCAATATCTCTCAAAATCTATAAATACCAAGCCTATTTCCTATGAATTCATCCACAAGCCTTCAAGCAAACTTATAATCTTGAATTGATGAGCCCTTTAGAGAAATTTGAGATCATCTTGAATCAATTTCATCAATCTTCATCAACAAATCTTTTGCACAATGGATAATGTGCAAACTGATCCATCCACATCCACATCTACTTATTATGCACCAATCCAAAATGGGATTGAGAGGTTTGCACATTAATTAGGTTCAAGTTTCTTTAATTATAGTTTCATTGCTTTGATTTAAATCTCTTTATTGTGTTAATTGAATTTAATTGAGAATATGTCTTTGATTGCTCATTACCTTGTCTAATATTTTACTCAATTTTATTGATCAATTGATTTCACATGTTCACCGATTTGCACGCTCGGTGGGACCTCATGTCCCTAACTAATCTTTTTTTTTGAGTTTTGTCATCCATTGTAGGTTATAGGGGCAGTCTAACACTTCTGCAAATACCAACACATTTGTAACTCAAATACTAACACTTTTACAAATACCAATGTATTCGCAAAAATAGTCCAATGAATTTGCAACAAAGCCCAACGCTTCTACAACTTGAAAGCTCATTTTGGGGACCCTGCAATAGTCCAACACATTTTCATCACACAAATTCACACATTTGACATATAACAATATATTTGCATTAATAGTGTTGGAAATATTGATAAACCCAAATGAAGATGCACACTCTTCAAAGGATCAAACTATGAAAGACACCATCCACAAGAAAGTGTTGCAACATGAGAAAGAAGATAAATGATTGATCAAATGACAATCTATGATGAAATTGTATTGATCTAGAATGATTTACAAATGTTTGTAAGCACCTTGTATTTATAGGCAAGGTGAGATGAAGTAGGATAACTATTTGGCTACAAATATTAAATTCTCAATGCAAAATATTAAATGCATGAGAGAATTATTAAATGCCTAGATAATTAAAATTAAATAATGAGACATGGCCCCATTATAACTAAATTCTAGAAATAATGACTAGGACTAAGTAAACTTATTAATTTGAATAGGTCCACACTAATAACTAGTTAGGAAATGACCCCATTCACACCAATACCCCCATAAATGCAAACTAGGGAGTGGAGTTATTATGCAAATGATGCAATATGGAAATGCAATATGGGTCATGGAAATGAGGCCATGTTAGGTACCCATGTACAACTAATCTCTCACAAAAGGAGTAAAGGAGAAAACCTCATGGGATAAAACTCCTCTCCAAAAAAGAGATACAATGAAAATTATGTACAAGTGATAGAAGTGATGTGTGGAGGTCTCAACATCAATACCTTCCAAGAACTACATCCATCATGAGAATACAATATAATGATCCCTCCAATGAAGGGAAAGATAGAGACTAAATAGCCCCCCATAATGAAGTATCATCAAAACCACTAAAGAAAGTCTAAATCCAAAAGAGATCCCAATGATGACAAACTACATGCCTTCCCTTAGGAAGAAAAAAATCCAATGGTAGATGTGGAAGAGATTCCAACTCCATGATGAAATGAGAAGGAAGAAGTCTTACCAATGAAATCACGATAGAAGAATCAAGTTCTTCCAAAGTTGTCTCACCAAAATTAGGATCCCCAATCAAGGAAGAAACAATATAATGAAAAGATTCAAGAATATTCTCTAAAGAAGAATCTGAAAAGAGGAGTGTAACCCCCTCAAGTATTTCCTCCAAACCTATAGAAGAAGAATGACAAGCCAAGTTTGGAATATTAGAAATAAAGCCATCCTACATCCACAAATTTGAAAAACTAAATATATCCTACTCTATTTAAGTCCTCATAGTAACTGTCAACTCTGATGAAGCAAGAGATGATGGAGCCACATAAAGAAGAGCCAAATTCAATCAGCCATCATGTGCATTATTACCCACAATAGAAGGAGGAGAATTAGGAACATAAGGATCATCATGATAGAAGTGGGAGAAGGTATACACCTTAGATTGATGATTAGCCCTACCCATAGAAATGATATCTCCTATCTCTCTATGAATGAAAAATGAATCAAATGGGAACTCAATTGTGTTGCCAAACTATGCAATCTAATAAACTGAAAGAAGATTATGGGCCATTTGAGGACTATAAAGAGCATCAAACACTAACCCTATTCCCAAGTCAATATCAGTAGAACTTGCAACATAAACAAAATCATTGTTGGCAATCAATATCTCATCAAAGGGTGGTGCTCTAAGTGACCCTGGAATAATGTGATCAAAAGAGAAATCAATATGTTCTGAAGCACCTGAAAAATAATCCATCCATTAGGTCTATCAACATGAGGAGTAATCAATGCATGACCCTTACCCATCATATTTGTAGTAGAAATTCCTGAAATCCCAATGTGAGAAGTATCCTCATGTGTGATAGAAGGAGAGTGTGAACTAGAGGATGAAGAAGGAATGCCAATATGATGATCCTTTAGGAGTTGTTTCAACTCATGGATTTCCTTATTATAGTAAACTTGTTCACTATGCCCAATCCCTAGCTCTACAAAAAGTGCATTTGGGTTTCTCCTTCTTGGATTTATCCTCTTTAGAAGAGGGGGTGGAAGTCTCACTAGATTTTTCCTTAGGTTTATGCTTTTTATTTCCTTTCCCCCTAGGTGGTGTTACCATCAAACCATGAGACTCAGAGGAGACATCATGTTGGCTAAGTTTGGATTGTTCCCTAGTCAATCTCTCACAAAAGGTCTCAAATGACGGCATGAAAAAACTATCACCTAACCCATCCATAGTGGAATAAAACGAAGTTGAAAAATATGAAAATGCACCTTTCAACTTAGACAAAATCATAAATATACAGGTGAAATAACAATATTGTTTCTCACTTTTTGCCCAAGATAGACATTCACATCAATATTTTTAACTAAATCTTCATCTTTTGAGACCTATAGCAACTAAACCGTTAATAATTGAAGATGATGTGAACTAGTGATTTGTGGCAATTTGTGTGTAGATTCTAATTTTTTTTTTTTTTGAAAATTTCAAAATAAATACATGAATCTTTCAACATCTTTAATAACTAGTTTTAAATAGAAAACAACATTTTCAGAAAGTAACGTTTGTGTTGTCCAACATAATTTTTTTTTATAAAGGATAAAATTATAATTTTTGAAATATAGATTCTCAACTAGGGCAAGGATATTTTTTCATTATTTTTTGTTACATATATATTTTTAATTAATTTATGAAGTCGCAGTAACTATAATTTGGACATACTTGTGTTTTGTCCAACCTAACTTGTTGTGTATATATCAAAATCCTTTTTTTTGGTGAAACAAGGACATCAATACCTAGGGAAAGGGTATTTTTTGAATTATTTTACAATGGTTTACTATTTTTCCATCTTTGCAAAACAAAGAGCTTGATGTTTGAAGAAAAACCTATGTTTAGTAAAAATTGAAAATTAAATACATGATAAAATGAAAACATATCAAAACTATACTTGTTGGAAATATCGTTTTGAGGGCTACAATATTGCAAAATATAATTTCTAAATGGGATTATTTAATCCCTGAAAAGGTAAAGAAAAAGTTTTTTCTTTCCATCATTTTGATAGGTGCAAAGGAGACTCTACTGTGGGTATAATTTAATACTAGAGGGGTTCTATCTTAGGGGGTTTGATCTAAGGGGGTCTTATCTATCCCTCTTCAGTTAAAACCCTTTAAATGGAACCTCTCAAGGCTTAAATTATTAGTTTTTCTAAAAAAAGTGATTTCAAGAAAATATCAGCATGTCCCAAAAGTGAGACACACTATTGTGGCAACATCCATAAATTCCTTATCAGTTTTCTCTTTCCCACATCCTGCTAACTGAGTATACAAAGAATTAAACTTCATCAAATAATCCTCAATATTACGAAATGAATCTATAGAAAGTTATGCCAATTTTGCTTGTAATTGCAAGGATCTTACATCACTAATAGAACCAAAGAAATCCTTATATTTATCCCATATCTATCTTGGTGTAGTACACTCCTCAATGTGGAAGAATAAGGAGTCAAAAACATGTAGTACAATCAAGCCCATCACCTCATCACATTTTTTCTGATGTGCAAATTTCTCATATTCTCTAGGAAAATCAGGTTGTTCCTCACTCAAGGTAGATCATAATCCCTTATACCAAAGTAACTTCTGCATCCTCACCTTCCATGTGTGATAATTATGAGGAGTAAGAACCTCAAATACTGGGTCTTCCATTAGAGCCACAAACATAAATCGAGCAAAAGGAAAAAAATCTAATAGAAATTGATGTGAAACTCCCAAAAGATGATGTGCAACTAAAAATGAAGCCTCCCAAATCAAATATGGAACTTCTTCAAATAGCAATATGTCCAAGTAATCAAGAAAATGCCACAAATTACAATAACTCAATGGATTGTACCTGGATCTGAATCTAAAAAAGGTGCAAGAACAGAATAATAGAGCTCTTTATCACCTTCACAATGTCGCTGGAATCTCCAAAATGTGAAAAAATGGTGAAAATATACGAGCTCAGGAGTCCAAAAGGAAGCACTGACTTTAGTTGACTATAATTTGTACCTACAAAAAAATCTAGAAAAATAGTTTGCACCACTATGAAGTACACAAAACTAGCTTCCGTTGATATTTTTTTGTGAAAATCTTATACTCTAGAAAAAATTTATGCTCCATTGAAAAAAACTGCCCAATTTGGACCTATAGGCTAAATGAGTGGAAAAATTAAACACCTAGGGGAAAAAAAATCCCTTGGTCGTTGATATGATCAAGAGTGCTGGGGAGGGCAAAAAAAAAGTGCACCAACAGTTGGGCGATGACATGGAAAATGTCCAACGATGGTTGGGGTAGTGCCACTCTCAAGGGTTGAGCCCATGGTCAATGATAAGATTGTCCGATGGGGGTAGACAATCAACAGTGATGATGAATGAGACAACAATCGACAATAGAAAATTATGGTCTGTCGAGGTCAAACCATGGCGAGTGACAGTCGGTCGAACTGAAAAACTAAATGCTCGGGATGCTAACACACTAACTCATTTGACCCCAATTTCCGATGAAACCTTCTGACGAAACCTATATAATCAGATGTATCATCAGGCACTTGTTGCAAATTTCCATTTTAAAAAAAAATTTTACCCCGACGTTCGTCGGAATTTTGACAAGCCGTTGTTTTGTGTACGTTTTGATGAAGATCTTTTGCCAAAATTGGGGCGGTCCTGCAAAGTTAAGTTGTGGTGGGCATAAATTGAAATGAGCTCGACTATTTATTGAGACAGTGTTTTGCTTGACGGTTTTCTTGGGGAAAATCAGAAGAAACTCAAGAAGATATCGCCAGGTTGAGGGAAGTCGTTGTCTTTTTCTAGAATTCATTTGTGAAGTCAGATTTGTACTTCCAGGTTTGAAAATCATATTTGAAAGCAACATCTCATCAGATTTCATTTATATTCTTGTGCATTTTTAGAATTTCATTTCCAGATTTTAGACCTGGCTTCACAAATTCTTTATAAGGGAATTGTTTATAACTGATGGAAAATTCTTGATGGATTTGGACAAAGATTATATTTGCAAGGTTTCAATTTTAACCCTAATGATCAATTTGCAATAGATTTGGGAACCATAGCTAGATAATATCAAAGGTGTTGGTTGTTTTTTTTACTGTAACCAAGTTTATCTTCTAGACACATAGCATATAAAATCTCAGATAATACTGCCTTACAATACCATCAATCTATATTCTAACCCAATAGTACTTATCAAATCCTTATATGAACATAGTCACCTATAACCTCACTCAAGCATTTTAATTAATTCCTTGAATTAAAGCCAAAATGAGAATCACACACCATAACAGTGAGATGAACAGAATAACCCTTGATCATTTTATTCAAGATAATAATATATTCATACAATGGAGATACATGACCTTGAAATGAGTAATTTTCATTCAGATGCTAGTACTGTCTTGAAAATTAAGTACCCATGAAACTAAAACCTACAACAGAATGACACCAAATGGTGCAGGAGCACACCTAGGATAACCTCCATGTTTGTTATTTTGGATTGTACTTGACTCTAGCCAAGTCAGGATGTTAGTTTGTTTTCAGACCTTAGAAGGTCATTGCTTTTGTGGGCTAGGTGAGTTAGTCATTAGGACTAAGGTCACACAAATAGCTAGTGTGAGTAATTTAAGTTTTCTTAATGTTATTTTTCTATGGGAGATTAGAGTCTTAAAGATGTTCTAAACACTTAGTGGTTGTTGTAAAGATGCCTTAAGGCCATTAAATGAGTTGGTTCCTCAGAATCTAGAGGGAATAGTGGTCATAAGAAATAGGATCAAGGCATAGAGAAAGATGCCAAATGTTGTAAAGAAGTTAGCATGGGCATGCAACTCGCTTACCTTTGAATTCCCTTGAGAATAGGAAGTGGGAGATCGACCAACA
Organism: Sequoiadendron giganteum; assembly: GCA_007115665.2. Lineage (NCBI taxonomy): Eukaryota > Viridiplantae > Streptophyta > Pinopsida > Cupressales > Cupressaceae > Sequoiadendron > Sequoiadendron giganteum. The sequence continues at coordinate 454,332,855 of CM021106.1, forward strand.
GGCCCTAGAATCATGGGGATGGCATCTATTATGACCCAAGACTCGAATCTCATGACATGATGTAATTGGTAATTAGTTTTTGAAAGTAAAATAGAGAGCTCTGCAACAGTGTTTTCAAGAACAACCTAAAATTTTGTGATGACAAAGATGCTTAATGGATTGAGAGACTGAGTTTAGTATTTGTTTAGTGTTCTATAGGATTATCTTAGTCTTTTTCATTTGATAAGCAAGTTGTTTAGAGTAGGATATTTGGTGTTAGGAAAATTGTTTTGGTTTTAAGTTCTTACTGGTCCAGTCTTGAGCAGTCGGTGCTTTCATGGCTCCCCCATGAAATCTAGCCTTGGGAAACACCTAAGGATAGGTGGAAATGTTAGGGGAGTCATTAGTGTATATAGATTTAGGATTAGGAAGCATGAAAGAGTGGAGAGCTCTTTTTATCACTAGTCTCTAGGCGAGCAGACAAAGCCCGGTTAGAGGTCTAGGAATGTCTTTGAAGATTTCTTACAGGGTAAAGAGGTACTATACAGAACAGGTACAGGTCCAAGTAGGGTTTCATCATAGCTCATCATACTAGGTGGACTGAGGTCATGTCAATCATTTAGTTTATGGTTTGAGCAGGTTCCAAGCAAGATTACAGTCAGTCCTAGAAATTAGGCCTTTTAGCCCTATTGTCCTAAGTTGTAGGAAACTAGTGTACAGAGGTTGTCAGGCCCTAAGCCCCATTGAACCTTTTAAAACTTCCAAATGAGTATCCAAATCTGCCTTTAGTTTTGTAGGGTGTTTGGAAAAATTTAGCAAGAATTGACAAAATAGGACTGGTAAAGGCTACAAGGAATAGGCCTGTTTAAGGTCTCAAATGGTGAAACCTTGAACCCGATAAGGATAGGGTTGAAGAACCTGCTAAAATGGTTCAAATATGCAAGGTTATGAATGTTTTCAATAGGATGGGCACCCCTGCAATGAAGAATGACATTTGTGAGAAGTTAGCACTTAGAACTTTCTAAGTGAGGAAGAGAAATTGAACTTGTCAAATGGTGTTAGTGCTCCAAGGTGAAGCACAAAGGATAGAACTCTTAGAGAAGAGTTAGAATTGGACTTAGTTAATCATCTAAGCCAATCAGGACCTAGAGGAGACTAGGTTCCTAGAAGAGACAAGCTGGGTCTCTTAATTGCAGTGCAAGCAAGCCTTGGAACACTCACATCACCAAACCTAAGAATAATATCTTCACTATAATATCAGGCTCTTTACAAATTCGCTCTGCAACTTCAGTTAGACTTGACCTAAAGATATCTAACTTGCTAATCGGCCATATTTTTGGTCCTGAAATCCTTCTTATAGGGAAAATAAAGGAGCAACAAGCATCAAGCCAGAAATACACCTGTCACTGGTCACTTGGACTGCCTTATGACATTTCAAAAATTGGTTACAACAGATGAGTCTCTGGAGAATCTTCTTGTTCATCCCATCCACTGGAGAATAACTATTGCATTTGCCAAACTTTGAAAACTTGCACCAAAACTGCCACCAAGACATAGCCAAAATTTGTTATAACCATAACCGCTGAGTTGTTAACTGTCGGTTGTAGACTTTGTCCTATTCTTGTTCAGTTAAGTACTTTTCTACCCATCCTTGATATTCCTCATCCGTTGGCCAATTAAAATTTACCACCTAATTTACCTTTGCACTGTAAGTTGTATACTTTACGACTACTTGATTCGCCTCCCTTTCAAAAGATTCCAAAAATGTGCTAGTGTTAATGATTTGATCATCTACCCTATCCTACCATTGTTGCAGTGATCTAAAATTTCCTTGGGCATCTACAATATCTAGTAAAGATGTGCCACTCCAGTCATCAAAACTCTTTACCAACTCTTTAATCCACTTGCTCAAATCATTAGGTAAGGCCTTGAAACCTTGCAGTGACTTCACAAAGTCTTGAGTAGGCCTTAATTGTTGAGGCCTATTAACTGCATTTTGAGAATTTCATTTCTAGATTTTGTTGTGCAAGTTCAATATTCTGATTTTAGGAGTATAACAGTTGGAAATCTTTGTAAAATCAGAATTTAATAATTTCTGGAATTAGCATTTGAAAGTGTTTTTTGGGGTCATTAACTTCAGACTATCTTCTCTTTTGTAGGGGTGGTTGCATGCCGATTTTTTTTGGTGTAAAATATCATAATTATTATATTTTGTTACTTGTGTACGATTAAAAATTATTGGAGTGCGTGTGAGTTTGATATTTTTTGAAGATCTAAATATTCAAGCTTGGTAAAGTAAAATCATGTCAGATAATATTAGTCCAGAACAAAATGAAGAGACAATTGCTAGATTGTGGGCTATATTGAAAAGAAAGGGTGATGGGAAATGTTATTGTCCTTGCAATAATTGCAAGGGCTTAAAGACGAGAAGACTTTTAATCACAACAGCTGAGAAACATTGTAGGCAGCATGGTCATGTTGAAGGGGGGCATGATTATCGTCCATTGGTAAGTTGTTCATTATATGTGTTTATATTGATTGAATTTGTAAATGTTTATATTGTTTTAACATTTGATATATATATAAAAAATCACTTGATCATGATCATGGTTTATTTGTGTCTGTCATTATTATAAAGGTGGGGCACCCTAGGGCACATGATATGAATTATCACGGCCCAGAGAATGTGGTTTTGCAAGCGGAGGAACATGGAGCTATGAATATCGAAGATGAAGTTAATGATCCTATGGAAGAAGATGATCATGCACCAGAAAACACAATTGAAGATGATGGTACAAATACATTGATCCATGACACATGTAGTGGCACATCTGATCATGTTGATCGAGATGACTTTGATGATGTTCATGATTTACCTGTACTTGAGAAGGCATACGAGCCGCTTTATGAAGGCTCCCAAACAACTCTTCTCTTTGTTGTATTGTTGCTGGTGAACTTGAAGGTTATGAATGGTTTATCCAACATAGCAATCTCACGGATGTTAAGGTATGTCATATATGTCATTTTTTTTCATCTATTTTAATTGTTGTTAGTTCATCGCTAGTAAATAAAGGATGAAGTATGTACCTTTAATATTCTTTATATTAAGAAGTTATTTTTTGTTGTAGATTGATTGGTGAATTTTTGTTACCACCATCAAATATTTTACCTCGCTCATACCGAGATTTATCTGGCATTATGAAAGATATTGGAATGGAGTATCAAGCAATAGATGCATGTCCCAATGATCATATTATATATCATAAACAACATGAATTTGCAATAGAATGCCCGGAATGTCATATCACTAGATATCAAACAGATCAACTAACAAAAAAGGTGCCTCACAAGGTTCTTCATTATATTCCCATTATTCCACATATGCAGCAATTATTTAGATGCGAAAGCTTAGCGCAATTTATGGATTACCATGCACATAATAGAAGTGGAGATGAGATTCTTCGAATGCCTGCAGATGGTTCTGCATTTAGGGACATGGAGGAAAAATTGCCACACTTTAAAGAAGAACCTTGTAATCTCAGGCTTTCATTGGCAGCGGACGGTGTCAATCCATTTGGAGAGTTGAGATCTATTTACTCTGTGTGGCCTATTTTTGTTATCAACAATAACATTCCTCCATGGATGTCAATAAAGAGGGAGCACATAATGTTGGCAATGATTGTTCCAGGTATTTTTTTACATCAATTTTATTTAACGTAGTAGCATCTCATTTGTCTTATTTGTTGCATAATGACTTATATGTTTTTTCATTTAATAGTCATGTACATGAATTTATATATATTGCAGTAAAATGGTTATAATAATTATGTAATGTTTATGTTCATTCAACTAGGTAAGTACCAAGTTAAAGATATGAATGTATATATTGAGCCTCTTATCGACGAGTTACTAAAGTTATGGAATGGCGTCACTATGTATGACGTATCTAGACCAATAGGACAAAGACAATTTCAATTCCATGCAATGCTTGTATGGACAATTCATGATGCCCCAGGGCTAACACATTTTTCTAGTATGTTATAACGTTCGACTGCATGACTTTAACGATATTTAATTTTATGAATTAGATATCATGCATGTTTTTGAAATAATCTATTCATTATATATAATTATAAAAATTGACATATTTAATCCAATTATATATGATTTGCAGGTCTTCAAACAAAGGGAAAATTTGCATGTCCAATTTGTGGTCCAAAGATGAAATCTCGTCGTTCAACAAGTTTAGGAAAGTAGGTGTTTGATGAGCATAGGCACTTCCTCCACAGAAATCATAAGTATCGAACTACTGAAAAACATCTTTTCAACGGGAAAGAAGAGACTACATCAAAACCACGAAGAATGACACCTCGCCTATGGAAGTTGGAATATAATAGAATTAATTGTCAAGGTTATACATCGGATCAAATTGTTTATCTATCATTTATGATATGTTTTGAATTTATATTTTTATTTTGTGATCATGCTGTAATTGACAATGATTGTTGTTGTTAATTTGTTTAACTTATATGCTTCATGAAGGTCGTCAAGGCATTAATGGTTGGCTTCCATAGGGACTGAAAATTTATCCTAGACAATTTAGTAGGTTGTCCTACTATGAGCAACTACAAATTGTGCATTTGTTTGATACAATGCATATCGGAAAGAATATGACAAAAACGTTATGGAAAATATTGGATGGAAGGCATGACAAAGAAAAAATTGTCAAAATTTGTAGTGACATTCAAGAAGCCAGTCATGCTATGAAAAATGTCATTCAATTAAATAGCGATGGAGACCAAATTAATATAAGTGCCCTTCCTTGGTTATTAACAGAGTAGCAAAGCAATGCTATAAAACAAGTCATACGAAAAATTCGATTTCCGACAGGATTTGCTGCCAACATAAACAATATCATAACAAAGAAAGGTGAATTTGGGCCAGGGATGAAAATGCATGATTGGCATACCTTCATTAAGGTAATTATTCTGGTATATTATACATATATTTGTATACTGCATGTACTTTTCAGTGTATTATTTTTACTACTTTTGGAAAAATATTAATGAAAAGATCATTTTATAATTGTTGCAGTACGTTCTACCTCTATCTCTCCCGAACAACTTCGACAACAATGTCAAGCAAGTTATATATGATCTTGGAAAATACATGAGGTAAGTAGCGATATTTGTTCAATTCGTTGTATATTTTTGTTAAATCTCATTAATATATTTGTGCCTTGAATCACTTGTAGATGGTTGTCATCTAAAGCAATCCACAAAGAAGATATAAATTATTGGGAGAGAAGAATTCCTCATCTAATGTGTGAAATGCAAAAGTGTCTACCTTCGACATTTTTCAATGCACAAGAACACTACCTCATACACCAAGTTGAGGAGATTGAATTGTGTGGACTTGTACACACAAGGTCAATGTGGATGGTTGAGAGACACTTGAAATTTTTGAAGGCTTTGGTTAGATAGAGAGCACATCCCGAGGGTTCTATGGTTGAGGGATACATGGTATACCAGACCATGGTGTACATTACTGAATATCCTCCTAAGTTTGTAGCAAAGATCCATGTAGATCACATTTGAGATCCCAACTCCATTAAAAAATTAGAAGGGGAGTACTTGATGGGGAAAGGTAGATTAAGGAAAGTGTCAGGTAATTATAAGATGGTCATGGAGATTGGTGTAAGTGTTCCAAGGCTTTCTTGCACAACTAGCTAAGAAGACCTTTCCTTGTCTTGTTCTGGGAACCTAATATTTTCTAGGTCCTTGTTAGGCTTACATGATTAACTAAGTCCTAATCCAACTCCTCTCCAAGAGTCTCACACCTTGTACTTCACCTTGAAGGACTAACACCACTTTGTTATGTGCAAACTCTCTCCTACACTTAGAAGACTCTAAGTGCCAACATCACACAAACATTGAATTGATTGCAGGGGTGCCAAAAACATTGGAAACATGCCATGTACTTTCAACTAGATCCATCTTGGAGGATCTCCAAACTCCTTTCCTACCGGTTTCAAGAATTGGTCTTGAGGAGGCCTATTTCTTGTAGCCCTTGACAGAGACCTTAATTTACTTCATTCCTGCCCAAACTTTCCAAACAACTTAAAAAACCAATTCCACATTCGAATACCTTTTTGGACTTTCTGAAGGATTCAAAAGATTCTATACTCCTAAGTCCTTCGTACACTGGTTTCCTATTATCTAGGTTAAATAGGGCTATTAGGCCTAGTTTGTAGGACCCCACTGGTTTTCTTGCTCAAACCTTAGTGGTGCAAGAGCACCTAGGAGAAACAGGAGAAACACCTAGGAACACTAGGAATAGGAAAGGTTTGTGAAGTTTTGTTTTAATTTGATAAGGTCATGTTGACCATAGCATTTGAGTGTGTGACTTACCACAATACCTTGGTCAGGAGCTATCAGTAGTGTTTAAGTTGTGAGTTTAGATACTCATGGTGGGTAAGTTCTAGTAATTGGAAATAAAGCCCAAAATGTTGCTTTAAGCAATTTTGGCCTAAGGTGGTGGTTATGTCCAACCAAGGGGGAGGATAACCACCTTGTGAAACTTTATAAGGAGTGCCTTGACCTGTTTGAAGGGTTGGAAGGCTTTGTGAATGTTTGAAAAGTTTGTAATTTGATAATTTTCATCAATGGTAACCAAGGACAGCATAGAATAACTGAATTTCCTATATTGTGTTCTTGGTAGTGTGTTAATGAATTAACCAAGCATCTTGTTATGTTTGGAATGTGATGTAATTTTTCTTAACAGGTTTGTGTGGATAGTAGTTAATCTTTCTCATCGTTTCTTAGTTGATTTCTTAGATAGACTAGTTTCTTTCCATTGTTGATTAGTCTAGGAAACTGTTAATCATGGAGACTTAGACCTCTGTCTTCCACTATACCTGGTGTATAGCCTATGGGGGATGAGGCTAAGCTCCATGCTTGTATATATCTTAGGTTTAGGAGTCTTTAGGAGTAGAAGGTTCATGAGGAAAGTCACTTCCTAGGTGAGCTTGGCAATGCCCGACTAGGAAGGACAGTGCTAAAAAGCACATAACTTGTAGGAATTATTTCTCCAAGAAAAACCCCATGGTAGAAGTGTGGAAGGAGTTCTCACAGTGGTCTGGTACCAAGGAGGAGGTCCCAATAGTCCGTTTTCTAGGCAAACTCTTTGACAGTCCAACCAGGTGGTTAGGAATTTGCCCGGTTAGGAAGGACAGTGCTAAAAAGCACATAACTTGCAGGGGCGACCTCATTTTGCTAAAATCCATGGTAGAAAGTTGTAAGGGAGTCTTATGAAGGTTTGGTACCAAGGAGGAGGTCCCAACAGGCTGTTTGGGTCAAGAACTGTTTGACAGTCCCAAATTGGGTGGTCAGGAATTGGCTAAAAACCCTACATTTTGCAAAGTTTGAGGATAGTCCTGTGTACGGAAAGGAAAGGCCTAAGGGTTTTGAAATCTTGTAGAGGTTGATATCAGGTTCAAGAATCCATGAAAAATATTTGGGGTTCTTTGGACAAGTTTTGTGAAAATTCCATTTTTCTCGGGCTAGGAGGGCTAAAAAGAGACTCTAGGCTTGTTGCTTTGAAAACCTAAGTGAGGGTTTGGAAGAAATGATGATGGAATGGAGTTAGTGGTTGTTCAAGAGACCAAATGGAATGATAGGGAGAATGAGAACACATATTTACACCCATGCAAACATCTAGTTGTGTATTGAGAGCATTTGGCCTTTAGGGAGGATTAAGGGTCAAGGGTGAAGCAGAGTCAAAGCACCAAGATTGGATTGAATTGTGTATTGTGGTTGGAAGAGGGGATGGACAGTAGAACCAGGGGTAACTGAGTTTGTGTCAGGACCTATAGGTTGAGTGGTGGAGGAAGCCACCAAAGGGAATTGTTGAGGTGAGACCCGGAGCATGGAAATGTGATTTTTCCATCCATTCCCCCTTTTACACCACTCAGTCAAATGGATTGATAGAACCTCAATCCTTCTAGCATGTTAGGATATGTCTATACTCTACCTGGAATTGTACTTGTTATGTACTGTACCTCAATCCCCTGCCTAAATTCTTCAATTCATTACTGTCAAACCTCTAACCAGGCACTCTAAGCTAGCCTAGGACTTGACATTAAACACAGTTGTTCCACTCTCCATGACTCCTAACTCTACATATGTATAGACCAATGGCTCCCCTAACACATCCATCTACCCTCAAGAAAATCCTATGACTAGATTTCATGGGGGAGCCATCAAACACAAGTTGGTTAGGACAATACCAGTAAAACCCTTAAACCTAAACCTATCTATTCAGGACACTAAAACAGCTTAAATCAACTTACTTGCAGAATGAAAAAAGTTTAATACTATCCCATGAACATGAATCTAACAATAAATAAAAACATCCAATTCACTTAGTATCATTATCACTCAATAACACTCGGAGTTCACATAAAAACAAAAATTGCAGAGCTATCTTCTATTCCAAAAACTTGATTACAATCTCCCTCTTTCTTGAATTCGAGCCTACTTCATATTAGATGCCATTCACCATGTTTGTAGGGTATGTTGGTCGATCCCCCACTCCTATCCTTTAGGGGATCCTATGTAACCGAGTTGCATGCAACATTTGCCATAATGGCAACTGTTGTCATGACAATTTTGTAACAACATTTGGCAACTCTGTCATTATGCCACCTTCCTAACTCTTAGGACCTCTATCTCCTATATTTCGAGTAACCAACATCATTAAAGGCCTCATGGCATTTTTCGAACATCATTCATGTGTTTAGAACACATTAAGACTCAAATCCCAACTTAAGCTACTAAGGCTAAGCAATGTAAAAACTATTAACAATGACTAACTTTGGTGACCTTAGTCCTAATGACTAACTCACCTAGCCACAACAATGACCTTCTAAGGTCCAAAACAAACATACAATTACTCTGACTTGGCTAATGTCAGATACAAGCCCAAAATATCCTAACTATGGAGGTTAGCCTAGGTGTGCTCCTACACCAGAGATTAATTAGAATACATTTTACATTTGGTTTTTATGTATATTGTACTTATAAATTAAGGTCGTATACCATGGTAATTAACTAATTATATGTCGTTTGTGAATTTCATTTTTTTTTGATACAGTTGGTCGAGAGTGGGATGCACTACATTTTTACGTCGCAAACAATCTTGATTGGATGACAGTATGGATTGAACGATGTCAACAATCTGGTCACGCATTAACATGGGAAGGTGTGGCTTCATTGGTTAAAGAAGCTCATCATAATGGAGATTCCAATGTTACACCAAGGGAAATTGATTTAGCATATGGTTTAAGAGATAAACAGGTATGTATAAATATATTAATCACCCATATTATTTAATTATTTTCAATTATATTGATGTATATATATGTTGAGATTTTTTTCTTTGCATAAATTTGGCCAAGAATAAATATGTTTATCAACTGATGATATTGCAATAAGTTTTGTATGTTTGACATATTTTAGGTGAAACACCACAAGGCTATGTGGTGCAATGGTCAAAAATTTTGAATCAAAAAGTTGGATGACACGAAGAAAACTTGTGATTATGGGATAACTGCAGTCCTCCAGGTGACTAATGTTTCATCTAGAAGCGACATACATCCAGAAGTCTCAGAAAATCAATACTATGGGATTTTGGATGATATACTTGAGTGTGACTTTAAGTCCTTAAAATTATTTTTGTTCGTTGTCCTATGGTATAGGCTACGATTGAATGAAAATGATCCCGAGAGAAATGTTATTGAACATGATAATGGATTTACCATGGTTAATACAAGGTATTTTGAGCGAGCTGGAAATGAGCCCTATGTTCTTCCAAGCCAATGTGAGCAGGTATTTTACTCAGAGGTTCCAGGTAAAGTAGGTTGGTCATATGTTGTTAGACATGATCCAAGAGGAAGGGCGGTAAAGTATAATGTGGTGGAAGAAGAAGATACTGAAGAAATAGAAGATGATGTAGATGATGATCAGGATCAACAGTTAGTTGATGATGTGCCTGATGAAGATGTCGAAGAAGAGGAACTAGATCATGATGATGTAGGATTTAATGTTCATGAAGATGATATCCATGTGGATGATGACATTATCGAAACTGATATCAATGATGATGATGATGATATGACCAATCCTTACAATGTTGAATCTGGATCGAATGATACAGACAAAGAGTTGGATGAAGAAGATCAATGAAATTAATTTGTATTGTCTATTTGATATTAATTTCTTGAAAGAATTATATTTGACTTATGTGGTTATATAATTAATTTATGATGTTTTAAATTTTAATTATATTTGAATTATATTAGAATATGTTCAGTTAATAGATGTAAAAAATAAAATGGATAAACCAAAAGATGAAAGCATGAGACCACTACCTTGTTGGGTGTGAGACAAAGTACTTTCGGAGTAAGGCAAAGAACTGTTGGCTCGATTCATTAATTCTGAGCGATAGTTGTTTCGGTGAAAGTCATGGCGATATAAAAGAAAAAGGAAAGAAACTATCGGGGAGACTTGTGATGTCGAGGAAACTGCAAGACATCTTGGCGGGTGGGTGATCGTTGAACCCTGATGTGACAACGAGAATTTCAAAAAAAAAACTTGCAGCATTCATGTCTCGATCGGTAAAAGACATTAATGGCACCACGAAGCGTAGGAGATTTTGCATATCAGGGTATGATCAATTGAAATCATTGTCTCATAGAATTCAAAGCGAAGGAGAGCAAGGGAACCAACAGAGCAATTAAGGCATTCACCTAGCTTGAGTTTGGAAGAAGTTATAGTAAGTTTCTCATCCTCTCAGAATTCATAAAAATTTGAATTATGGAAGGCACTGGTTCAGGAAAACTAAAGGGGAAAAAACCCGAGGAGGGAAGCCAATCAAAAGAAAAAAAGAAAAAGATTGAGTTGCAACCAGAAGGTACTGAAAGGAAGCTAAATCAAGACCTCATAGACCAGTTACCTAGTTCTGGACCTGTTAGAACTGTAAAATTTTGAATTTTTACAGTCTATTGCATTCAAGAGTTTTCAACATTAAGTCCTTGTCATAAACATAAAATCTCCTCTTTGCATTGTCTCGCTTATTTTTTGTCATGTGACCCATTTGAATCCGTCTATCTCTTCTTATTTCATTGAAAGACCCATATCGGCAAGACATAGTACAAGTCTCCCCGAGATATATTTTCACTAACATGTATTTGTTGTAGACAATCGGCAAGACTTTTGTTTTGTTTCAGCAATTGAGAAGATTCATATCGACATATGCTAGGCGTCGTTGTAGTGTCACGACGAATTCAATTGGTCTTGCCGAGTAGCATGTGCAGGGGTCGTTTCGGCTAAACTAGTGGGTATCGGCATGAAGTCATAGCGAAGTCATTTCGTCTCACCAATTGGCTTGTAAGCAAATGTCTCGGTAAGACTTATGTCATCGGGGAAGGTCTTGGCGAAGTGACTCTTGTCTTGCTGAACTAAATACAAGGGTATCTGAAAAGCTATTGGAGAGAATATTGGGGTCTTGCCGATTGGAAAGGTATGCCGATAGAGATATGCATCACCAGGAGAGGAAATTTTTGACATAAGGTTTCACCGAAGTCTGAATGTTATACCGACAAGCAGCTCGGGTTGAGTTTCACCGAATAGGAGTAATATGGAGGAGTGATGTCGGTAAGACATTTTGCATCGATATATCGTCTTCCCGAAGGTTTACTGTCTTACCGAAGGTGTTATTTCATTAGTGCGGTTTATTTCTTCGGTGAGAAAACTTGGTGGACACGCCGAAATGAGAGTTCATCGATGAAAGGGTGGTTTTGTCTTAGCGACTATGACTTGAAGAATGCATATCGGTGTGACACAATGAAGGCTATGTAACATCTCCCCGACTCAGAATTGTTATAGCGACATAAAAGATAGTCATTATTTTTGAGATCGCAAGTGTCGGTAAGACCATATTATGTCTTGGCGAAGGGTGTAATAGACATTGCAAAAGGACTTTGCCCTAGATTTGAAAGTTTCTCATCGAAAGGATAGTTGATGTGACAGTGCTAGTTTCAAATGGATTTTCATTCATGCTTCATTAATGGCGTGACGGGATATAACAGTAAAGTTTGTATCAATTCTTCAATTCTGAATTGATTGCAGGTGAATTGGCATGCTGAGCAAACAACTGGGACATTTTCAGTCTGAGGAACTCGAGCAAAATACTATAAGTGACTGTTCCTTGTTTTTTTACATTTTGATTCTATAAGCTTGAGAATGGAGTCCTCTGGTTCTGGAAAGGGTAAGGGTAGAAAGCCTGGTGTGAGTAGTCTGTCAAAAGGAAAGAAACAAAAGGTTGATACAGAGCATGAGGGCACTAAAAGGAGGTTGAACCAAGACCTTATTGATCAATTACCTGGTTTGGGCCCTAAAGCTAGAAGGTCCGCACAGCTTAGGGCAGAGGTTGATAAACTAGATGACAAGTGCAAGTTCATAGGTGATGTCTAGACTGCCATAAGAGGATATGAGCTATTCAATTTCCATTACCACAGAAAAAATCATTTTGAACTAGTCTGTAACCCATGGAAGTTAAATGTAGGGAAACTAGTGTGCCCTAATATTTTTGTAAATGCAGAATTGGTAAAAGTACTTGCAGATAATTATGATCCAAAACATAAGGCTATATGTGACCCATCTGGAAAACCACATATATATGTTTCTAAAGAAGCAGTGGGTGAGGTTTTCAAATTGGAAGGGTTTTGCAATGAGGAGATCAGTTGCAAAGAGTTGGAAAAGGAATTTTCAAGAATGGATACAATCTATAAGGGTTGGAGGTTGCCTATTCATAGAGTTAAATAGGGTAGCAAATCAGAACCTCTGCAAGATAGTGAGGGGCCTCCTTATCATGTAGATTTGTTTGAGCCTTACATGAAATACACATATTTCTCAGTGTGTCAAGTGTTGGGGATGGATACCCCAGAACTCATGTCAATTGTGCCAATGATTATCACAGTAGATATTCAGTATCATAACTCCAGGCCATTCGATTATGCTTCATATATTGCTAGGGAGCTTGATTTAGGATTGGTGGCTATAAAGGATGGAGCTTCTATTGTTCATCTGAGACATTATTCATTGTTGATGCACTTGGTGCTATATTTTGGATAGGAGTTGGGAGTATGGCCTCCAGAAATGAGAGTTTATCAAATTGGTAAGGAGGGTGAGGCATTTCCTATTCAGCTGTGGACTGCTATTTGGGACAGCAGGTTTTCCAATTCTAGTTTCATCCACTTTGAAAAATATTTTGTGAAAACTTTGTACAAATTGTATAAGTATCCTTGTAACTATTCATTGACTAATGAGATTAAAAGGTTTCTTCGGCCCAAAGATTTCAATGGGCCAATTGATCATAATTGGGGTGACTGGTATTGTTTGGAAGGAGCTACAATGATCAGAGTGTATGGATTTGAAGATGCCCCTTTTATTTTGCCAAGGACAGTTCCAAATAGAGTTGCATATTTGGAAATTGTCAGACAAATGGATTTCAGCAATGTGATGCTTTTCAGTTCTTATGGGAAGCAGGCTTTCATGCCTAGCACATTATGTTTTGGTGATTTCACTGTGTTGGCTAAGGAGGGATATAATTCAATCCTTGATAGATTGTTGCATTATAATATGAAAAGGGGACCACCTAGGAAAAACTTTGACCCTGAAGGATATATCAATTCAACCAAAGAAAGGATTAAATTTGGAAGGTATCAACATGTACCTTATCTTTTTGATGATATGATCAGGAATTTGGATGAAGAGGAAGCAGAGGGGGTGGTTGAAAGCTATAACCAATGGTTACAAGATATGGGGACATTGTCTTCTGGAAGTGAGGAAAGCCCAATGGATAAAGTGCCACAGAGTAGAATAGAGAAGATATCTAGGTTAAGGACTCAGTAGTATGTTTGCCCAACTAGAGAATAAAGTATTGAAAGTGGTGATATTGATGCAAGGCATATGGAATACAGATCATTTTTTTCAGATGATGAGTTTATAAAATATCCAGAGTTCAAATCATTCTTGTACAAACTGAAGGGGAAAGAAATAAGAGAAGATGTTGGTGCTGTCACTTCTGGGAATGAAGAGCAATTATTGGATCAATTGAGAAGATGTGTGGATGATGAAATGACAAATATGACTCCTGAAAAGGGGAGGAAAATGTTGGAGAATGCTGGTGTCATGATCTTTCCTGGACTTGATTTGAATTCTACATTAGTATTTGATAGCTTCTTAAGAGATAGTAACACTACACACAAACTTGATAAGGAAAAGGTGACAGAGGTGTATGCAGGTTCTAAGTATAATATTGATGAGGGATCGTTGATGATATGGGCTTTGTATCCCCCCCATAGAAAATCAGTGGTAATTGATACAAAGAAGGCATTTGGCCATGTTATGACCCTAAAGGTTGGAGAGGTTGATCCTGTGGTTACTACAGAGATTGGGATAGACATTGCAAAATTGAATAAAGCACAGATCTAGGCACTGATAAGAGAAAGAGAAATGTATAAGGCAAGTAATGAGAGAATGTTAAGAGGAAATGATAGATTGAAAGACTTGGTTGGTATTTCAATAGATCCAACCAAAATGCTCACTCAAGGAGAAATCTCTCAAGCAAAAGATCATTGGGTAGGGTCAAGTGCCTATAATCAGGGAAAATATGATGCAATTGTAGCAGTTGTTAAGAGAATGCAGGATAATTTGAGATCCTGGTTGAATAAATTATGGGGAAAATATTCTAGTACTCTGACTGCATTAAAGGAGCATGAAAGGATGGATGGATGAATTATGGAGAAGTTTCATGAATTGGCCTAGAATGATGAGGCTAACAGTACTGTACTTGAAGCTGCAAATCACATTATCAGTCGCCATCGAAAATTCTGTGAGGAATTGGAAGGAGATAAACAAGGATTAATTGAAGCTGCCAAGAAAACTATGGTCACATTTTTTGATAGTAGAGGGGAAGTGAAAGATGCCACTAGATGGAAGAATGAATGTGACACAATACTGAGTGGAATCATGAAGATAACTTCTGCAGAGAATACAACATTAGAGGAAGTGAGCGAGCAAAATGAGGAAATGGTCAAGATGGAAATCATGATTATGAATGCTGTCGAAGATGCAGATACATATAAATGTCAGGATTATTTGGACTACCTCACTACGACTCGCTTGTGGCTAACTAAAGTTTAACTATTCTCTATCTTTTGTTTCAAATTCTATTTTTTCCTATTTCCAAAAGGACACGTCCTTTCGTATCCTCAATGTATAAATGTCCATTTTGAAAACAATATGAAGGGTAGAATTAGATAGAGGATAAAAAAGAGACAGCAAAATACAATTTTTGGAAGGATGAGACTGGTTGCATATGTAAAATCATGGAGATATCAATGAAAGTTTAATATGATGGTGCGATGTTTTCTAGTATCATTTGTTTATGATATTTGTTGAAAGGTATTATTGAAGTTGTCTCTGTAATGGTGTTTTCTGGTTATTTGAATTAGTGTAAACAAGTTTTTACCTAGTTCATCAATGCACATTTGCTGCATCTATATGATCAATTAATTGTTTCTTTCCAGTAAAGATTAAATTCTCTGAATTGATCATAGTAATTAGGGAATGTCAATTGGATTATTAAGAAGAAGTCAATAATCACAATCTTGCATGTTTATACAAGTTATAAACCAAGTAAAATGCTAAATAACTTGAATGTCTGCTAGAACAAGTAAATTTGTTTTAGATTTATCTTGACTCCATGAACCCTATAAGGCACTGGTCTTTCGTTTTTCATTCTTTAGTTTCATTCACATTTTTACATCTGTTAACTGAGCGTGTTAGGGTTTACTTTTGGATATTGATATACAATTTATACCAAATTTGTTTTATTTTGTCCATTTCAATCTGCCATTGTGGACAAATAAGGGCAATACGAAAAGATTAAAAGTCAAGTCTGCTCAATTCAATTAGGTACACCCGCAAGAAAATGAATTACATTTTCAATTAACTATTGAAACTGAACAGATGAATCTTTGATAAAGCTATTCATAATCCATGGCACACACCCAGGAGAGTAAACCATCTTAATTTTATAGATTTCTTTTGGTATAAGTAATTAAAAAAGCATATCACACTAATCTGTATATAAACCTAACCCCAGGATGACTTCCTGAAACAAAATGTTCATAACACTTTAACAATAAAGAGGACTGTATAACTTCCAAGCGTCGGATTACAAAATTTTTCTAACCCTTCACAATGAGTTGTGAAATCTCCTTTATAGAATAGGAGAGCAATAAGCATTAGGCTACATTGTGACACCAAATTGAATTTCAGCACCAAAATGAAATTCAAATTTACATTCCTTGCCATAATGATACCATGCATGAACAAAGGAATCAAAACGGTAATGAAATAACCAGTTGAAAAACAAAATTTCGTGCAAAGCACGGGCACGTCCATACCCAAATCCACATCCACTTGATAGAACAACAAGAGAAGAGAAGACACATCCAATGAACCCACTGCCAGTAATCATGAAGAAGCAACACGGCCCCAATACAAGCAACCGCTCCAAGTTTGAGCTTGCGATAGCGATGGCACGGCCACCTCCTCTTTACTGACCTTGTGAGCACATTCCCGAACAACTAGACTTGGTGCTAATGCAGACACTGGCTCAATTGACAGAACCTCCTCATCCACTCCCATTAGATCGGCCAAGGAAGCCAAATAGCACCCATAATCAGAATTAGTCTCGGATTCCTCAGAATCCGAGACGATAATCGGGGATGAACATTGTACTGGCCTCTTGCCAGTGTTCCTAATAATAGCCTTGTGAGACATGGGAGAATCGAATTTCTTCATAGTTGGTGAAGCCAGCCTCGCACTCGTTCACTTAACTGATTTACTCATGATAGGAACAGAGTGCAGCCACAAACAGAAGAAAAACCTTACTGCACTTAGACATAAGAGAATGCAATGCTGATTACATACAATTCAGTTAGTATTTATAGAGCAAGCCAGTATGTAGGGTACAATTACTTGAAGGTGATTCAACCACTTGCACAGTTAATATTCCAGATAACTATGAATAGTACCCTTAGCAGGATGGCACTATTCGCACGCAGGAGGAAATTAGGTGGAGATCCTTAGGAGAAAAGAAACCTGTATCATTAATGACACGAATGAATGAAAGATTTTAATGACGTCGATGAGACTAATCAGTCTATGGGACCGAGAAAACAACAGGCCTAATTTTTCTTCATGCTCTTTTCCAAGTCTAAGTAATACATGCCACGCGGGCAACTCACACACTTCTTCCCTATAAATGAACCGCCGATTCAGGAGGCACTTTAACAAACGGAGGGTGGAGATCAAGTCAATGGATGTTGACAATCCATGTCGACACCTTCATAAAACATATCCAATCAAAAACCCGTAGAAGAGTAGACCCAGACCGCACAATGGGTCCCATATAATCCCACTGGCACAAAAAGAAAAGCCACGTGCCACTCCCTCGCGAACCTCGCAACACTCTCTCAGATATTTACTCTGCCCGTGCAAGGTGTGCAAGAGATCATGATTATTGATGGCTATTACCGGTGAAAAGATGGTCCCCTGTCATATCGAACACCTCGGGAAGAAAACCCATTCATCCGTTCATGCCATGTGGCCATATCTCGTGAACCTCACACTACTTTAATGACACCAACAGACAAACCTACGAGGTCTATGAGAAGTGGTCAAGATCGAATTCTGTGATCAGACGGCTCATCAACCCTCAGATGGAACATTTAAGTGGGGCCCACATTGAAATTTCTAGCGGTGTAATACCTAGGCCATTACACCAAAAAGACTGGCAAATCAGGTGAAATAGGGAAGAAAACCCATTCATATCAAACACCTCGGGAAGAAAACCCATTCATATTGAACACCTCGGGAAGAAAACCCATTCATCCATTCACGCCACGTGGCCATATCTTGCGAACCTCGCACTACTTTGATGACGCCAGTAGATAAACCTGCGAGGTCTGCAAGAAGCGGTCAAGATCGAATTCTGTGATCGGACGACTCATCAGCCCTTAGATGGAACATTTAAGTGGGGCCCGCATTGAAATTTTTGGCGGTGTAATACCTAGGCCATTACACCAAAAAGACTGGTAAATCAAGTGAAATAGGGCCGGTTAAGCATGACCCGAGAGGGATGAAACCTCACTTGAGTGATCGGTCCACCGTGGCAATAGGTCACCATTAAAACATAACAAGAGGGTTTTGACCGATCCATACTGAAGGTCACCCTGAGTAATTTAGAAACCCTCTTAACCCCAACTTCAATTTACTGAAGTTCCATCAGGTTGTGGAATTTTTCTGTGCATCTACCAATTGCATTTGTTTGAAAGTTTCTAAAACCTTTTCAACAAATCCATTATGTGTATATTCTAAAATCATTATAGTCCTTATAGTCCTTCTAGTCCACATCACTTTGTTTTTTGAAGAAACTATTACCATACATTTCTTATTTATGTTCTAAATTGGATACATTTTTATAAGTTTGATATTACAATTAATAATATTAATTTTGGCAAGACATTAAAAGATTTTGTTGATTTTAAAAATATATGCATCCCAATGTAAAAATGCCAACAATGGAAGCAATGATTGTAACACATAATTTTTGATGTAGTATCCAATTCAAAGGATGATGTTACAATTTAGGGTTATGATTGGGTATTTAATTAGGGTTAGGATTTAGTGTTCGGGTTAGTGTTAGGTGCACATGGTAGGGGGTAAAACTTACAAACAACAGACAAACTAAAAATGATGTTTAAATTTAGTTTATTTTACGTGTGTTAGGAATATGGGAGGTGGAAATTTAGGAAGATGGGTGTTATATCAAACTGGGTAGTATAGTTATAGATTCATACAAAAAGATGCAATAATTGAAACCATTTGTGACACCTTAATGAAGATATCACTAAATACCATATCTCTCTAAATGCACATGTAAACTAGGTTATACACACACATTTGAAAAGATAATAGAAATTTGTAGACCATTAAATGATCCTACTTAGTAATTCATGAATAGACCTAAATATTTTTTTTTATTATTTTGAAAATAAACCTTACAAAGTATTTACAAGGATTTTACAATCTTTTGGTTGGCCTGCTAATCAATAATAAATCCAAAAATGAGCACAATAAACATGGAGGAACTGTAAATAAAGGTTGAATCAAGGTATTATATTCATTATTTAAAGGTTACATTAGATTCATTACAATTTTTGGATGAACCTAGATCATTACAACATTAAAATTATTTTACCTTGTGTTAGAGATAGAAACCCTAGGGCATGCAACAAATTTTTTATATCTAGATATGATACTTATTCTTCCTCTTTTTCATCAACCCGTTGAACAATATTTGATAGCTTTATACCTCCTTTGTAAGTCGCAACCAAGGGTGAGAAGTGCAAACTTGCTATAAAACCCCAAATATTTGAGCAATTGGAAGAGGATGTACAAATCTACACTAAATCCCAAAAGTCCAAAAATTGAAAGAACAATAGGGGCATCAATACCTTTCAAGTTTAATTTCTTAAGGATTCAATATAAAAAATCACCTACAAAAATGTTAATCATATTGTGGGGAGCATGGGGGAACACTCTTTTGATTTGCAAATCTCCCTAAGCATTGATGGTGATTTCAGTTCATGATATGTTAGGGTATGGAGGAACACGTGAAATCTACAGAGCGTTGCAATGTATGTGCCCTTGGTCTCCTTGTATTGTGCAACACAATGCTTGGGTTCATGACATGGCTTAATCACCTCCTATGGATTCATTAACTCTAGTGGTTGTATCAGGCATTAACAAGTTAATCTTTTGGTGCAACGACAACCGTCTTTGCAACAATTGGTATCAGATCTAGGGTCACAAGTTCAAACCCCTCACTTGTGTTGTGTAGCACAGTGCTCAGGTTCGTGACATGGCTTAACCGTCTCCCATGGACTCATTAACTCTGGCAGTTGTATCGAGCATTAACAAGTCGGTATTTTGGTGCAACAAAAACCATCTTTGCAATAAAAAGGATTCATCAAGATTTGTGTGTCATTTATTGAAATGGTAGAGCAAGAAAAAATAACTAGATTAAATCACTACAAAGGAAAAATATAAAATAGAATATTGATGGAATTTTACGGGATGATTTTACATTTTAATATTGTATTGAATTTATAAATCCATTATTCTCACATAAAACTAACTTACCTATGGGAATAACTCTAGCAAAACTAATTATTAATTTATTTAAAACTAAACTATTACCTAACCATTGATTATTATAAATTAATAATTACATGTTAATTTATTTTGTATCATTATCTAACCTAAACTAAGATGTAATATTCCAGCATTCCCCCCTCATTACATCAATATGAACAAAGGATGGAACATTTCAAGATTTGATCACAATAACCCTTTTATAGACTTTGATGAAGTGCCCTCATTGATTATCCTTGCTCACCCAAGAAACACCAAACTCACTCCATCAGTGAATCTCCTAATCGTAGAACATACATAAAATGTGTACAACATGAGAGAACATAAAGTGTCCCAATCTTCCTTGCAAATGAGAGTACGACTTTCCTCTGAAAGTCCACATCTCCTTTGAGTGTGTCAAAATACCTCCTCTAGTGTTGTACATGAGAGAACAACTCTCCTTTTAGAGTCCACAACTCTAAGTGTGCCAATATCTCTCCTCTGGTTCTATGGAAACAATCCATCCTCTATTATACAAAAGAACCTCAAAAAATATAGATACATTAACCACACCCATAAGAAATGTCAAGATTCCAAGCCCCCTTGCTCCATGAAAGAAAACAAATAGAAAAAGGTGCTTCTAATGTAATGGATCAACTCTGAGCAAGAAGCTAGCCCGATGTGAAAAAAGATATCCAACCTCCAATTTTATTTTCTTGTTACTTTTTAACTACCAAATGTAGCATTCAAACCCTTAAAATATTTATTAAGTGTTGAATGGATGGTTTCAAAAGCACAAATATTTGGTAACATAATGAAACTTATAAAATATTTAATGTGCAATTCTTGAATAAAATATAAAAATAATACCCATTCAACTTCACATAGGATACTGGAATATTCTCCTTGACACCAACCCTCAAATATGAATGCCACTCACAACATCTCAACAAACTTTTAACTAATGATAAATCCCATGCCATTTTAAATATTTTCAATGCCTCAACTTATATTTGCAATAGTATGAGAAAAATGTATTGTGTGTAGAAATAATAATACTTCCCGCACTTTATAATAGCATCAAACAACCAATAAATAAACACATTGAAAGAAACATATAGACTTCAATATAAAAAATAATATTTCACTATTTCTTCCTTTAGCACCTGCAATTATGGAACTTCCATTTAGTGTAGATGTATTTCCATTTACTACACCATTCTCTAACAATCTCCTGATTTCTTAAATATATGATGGAGCTTTCAAATCTATAACATAGATCTCTCTCAGATATTTTGAGGAATTTCTAACATTCACATTTGCTTCAACATATTTCTAGGATCATGGAGTTTATATAATTGATTTGATTATTCTCATTCTAAAACTTGAATTGAAACAATGATTGTATGTAAAATTCACACCATATTTTTTTATATTTTACATCAAAGTGTTCATCCAATAATAACAATATCTTCAAAATATTTCTAGGTTTTATTCTCCTTCATATCATCTTTCGATAACATTTTAAATTTCTACTTTTTTTTTAGAATCAAAGAAATATATCATAGTTTTATTGAGATTGTGTTAGACTATTATAAAAAACATCAAAACAACATACCAACACATAGAATGGTGCTTTGGTAGAACTAAAACAACATAATGGTGTCCCTCTTCAACCAAAAAACTCAATTCATAGTCCATTTTTAATGGTGCTCTAATACCATATTGAAATGGTAGAGCAAGCAAAAATAAAACTAGATTAAATCATTGTACACAAAAAACATAAAATATATATTTTTTGATTAAGCAGGGAAAGGGCCATGATCCCTTACAAAGCAGCAAACTAGTTCAAAGAAACAACTACCAGACAAAACAACAAAACAAAGGGAAAGCAAAACAAAAGAAGAACCACTTCCCCACACCTAACCAACCAAAATCAAAATCAACCTATACCAACCACATCAAAAGATATTAATCTATCAAGGATCCAATAAAGATTTAACCAATCCATATAATCTTTGAACCATAAAATGAGGTTATATAAGCATAACCTATAAAGAGTACCCAACAAGTTCATAATGTTCATAGCATAAATAAAACTTAAAATAATATAGTTCAGGCATAAGCATCCTCAATAAGGCTCCAAGCCTTCTTCAGGTCCACCACTGAATCTTCAAGGCTATCTTTTATCTCCATCTTTCTAGAAAAATTAGCATCATCAATGTTCTCTTTTTTCCTCCGTTTTTTCTTGATTTTACCCTATCTCAAGATTGTAGCCATCATTGTTTTTTTCATCACTGCGTCCATAATCCGACACATGTTCAACACAACATTCTCAAGAACTTGAAATTTGTTAGCATTGTCTTCTTTCTGCATCATTTTCTTAATAAGATCCATCCTTTATTATATCCTTTCAATTCTTGTTTTCTCCTTGTATGTGTGTTTATCTTTCGAGCATTCTTCATTACCAGGGGTCACCACATTAATTTCCAAGTCCTCTAAATCAGTAGTAGCCATTCCTTTTTCCTCAGCCATACCAGTATCCTCCACATCCTGCACATCCTCCTGCTAATTAAACCATTCCTCCTCCTCCTAACTCAAATCTTCCACGTCCTCTGACCCCGACACCTCTTCCTCAAGAGACCCAACTTCACCTAGACTATTGGGCACACATTCTTCAGAGGAGTAATCTTTTTCCTCCCTAGCAACCTTCTTCCCTTTTTTACTTTCCAGAGGCTCTTCCAAGTTCTTTTCCTCCAAATGTTTTGATTTTTTTCTATTATCTGACCCCTTGGATGTTGCCAAAGCCACACAAGTAGAACGATGACCCACTGGGGTAGTAGACCCACATTTAGGCCTATTTTCAATGTCATCCAAAATTGTTATAGTATTAGGGTCAACACCCAACTCATGAATCAACAATTTTCTTTTCTTATTAGCAATAGGAGGGGGCAATAGTACATTTGTTAGGAGTTATTTTAAGAAGTGAAAACCATGAGGGTTCTACAACATTAGGGGCTAGGTTAATTGGTTCTTTGATAAGGGAGTGGGGTCAGATTTGAATTAGTTCAATTTTCACATAACTTTTAGGGGTGGGGTTCTCAATCAGGTTATGGAAAGCATTTCTTTGCAAGGTGGTGGTAAGAACGTACTTACATATGGCTCTATTCAAGTCCTGGTGTAAAGGAGGGTTTGCTCCATTGGTAAGGCTCTGTTTCAAGGAGGAGAGGAGGAAAAAGGGTAAGTTAATTTTTTCCTAGTGCCTGATATGGTTGTGGATAGGAAAATGATAACCATGCACCGATTGAAAGAGGACCTCTAGCATAAAATACTTCATGACAAAATAATAGACATTATGATATGAGGGCAGAAGCAACACCCTATAATAACCATTTTGAAATCTTTGAGCCTTCTCTTTAGCTTAAAAAAAATTCAATATAAGGCTAATAGTTGCCCGTGCTTACCTTGGCTATCTTCTTTCCTTCGTACGTCAGACCCGTCACCTTGGAAATCAACTTAGCATCAATAGTAAAGTGCCGACCACCCAACTTGACTTCTCCATCCTTCCAAGCATTCACAAACTTGTAGCTAAGTTGTTCACTGTAACCCTCCATAGCCGCAAAGTATAGCATGAAAGCAGGACAGTCAAACAAACCTCGTAATTCTTCATTCTTCTTCAAGGAATCATATTTACTTCGTCCTTTTTCTAGGGCCTCCCATAATTTTTTCTATGTTTTGATAATCCTTTAGAAGAAGTAAATACTTCATTCTTTGACCTTCCTTGTTTACAACAAAAGCAATTGGCAATTCAAGAAACATAGTTTTGATTGAAACTTGGTGGCTTTTCATTTGTAAGGACAATGACTCAAACCTTGTAGCGATATTATTGAAATAATCAAGTTGTTTACAAAGTCTTGCCTTGTATCTTTGAAACTCCCCTTTAATGGAAATGACAACTCCACCATCTTTAGGATTCATGATGACACATTTTTTATTATCCTCCCTATTGCCCACAATAACACATGCTAAACTATCTTTTCTCAAATCCTTCATAATATTTTTATAAATGCGGGTGATAATCATCATTACCACCTTCCCTCTTTTTTTATTATTGCACGAGGCATCTAAACATGCATGTCCTTTCATCCCATCTCTTTTTAAATCTTTGAAATTTAGCGTACAACTGCCATAAATAGGGTACATCAAATTCTATCTTTTAAACTTGTCCAATTGCCACATAAGAAAGAACGTAATTATCAGGACAACTGGACAACACTGTCGACCCCAAAAATTAAATAATTTCTTTCTATCCATGAAGAATTAATTAAACCCTTTGATCTCTCCTTATATGTTATTTCCTTAATTTAATTTGATAATCGAGAAAGGTTCCAATATTCCCAATCTAAATGTTGTAGGCCAAAATTCGCCATTGCATCGACAACCCTGTTGAATTCCCTATAAATATGGGTAATATTGCAATGCTGAAAGGATTGTATCATATGTTTGAAATCATCCAATATATCTTTTAACTATCTTGGAATCTCCTTCCACCATAACTTTAGTGTAGCCATTATCTTTTAGATAACATATTTTGGCCCACACTGCATAAGCCTTAGCCAAGTTGTTAGTTGTTGTACCTAGACCTTTGTTGTATCCAACAACATAAATGCCTTGATGGTTTCCTACTATCCCACCTACCCCCTTCAGACCGGGATTCCCTTTAGAACACCCATCAAAATCACATTTAATCCAGCCCGGATCTGGGGGAATCCAAATAGTTCTTTTTCTAATAAGTTGTTTGACGCAATTGACATTATTAAGATCATGAGATATTCTCCAACATTGCTTGATTCACATATCTTGGTATGATGGAATTTTCTTTGAAGGAGAATACTTACAACTTTTAATGTTTTATTGAATCTATTTCCTAATGGACATGCATATCTCTTTACAATTCTTAGCTATGTCCCTAAAAACTCTATTATTCCTCTCTTTCCACAATCCCCATGTGAGGAATGAGAGAACTTGCCTCCAGAGGTCAATAATAATATTGTGTGAGTAGGGACAAAAACTCTAGTAATCAATAAACATTTTTACTGATGAAGGAAAGACCCAATCAATCATCAGAATCTTGAGGAAAAAAGACCACACATCTTGAGCATAAGAACATTGAAACAACATGTGCATAATGGTTTCTTCCTCTTCATTACAAAGATAACATTTATTCACTAGATACCATCCCCTTTTCTTAAGATTTTCAATTGTGGGGATCTTTCCATGCATCACAGTCCACCGAAAACAATTAATTTTAGGAATTAAATTCTTGCTCCACACCTTTTTCCAGTTAAAAACCCCCACTTGAAGTAACTAGGATTCCATAATCTCATACACATATTTTACAGAAAATCTCCTAGAGGAGTTTTTATTCCATACCCATGTATCATCCCTATTTATCAAGAATAGCTCAGGATCACCAATCTATCGCAAGACAAAATTCAAAGTAGCCTCCCAATTCTTCTATCTACCTGATCCCCTAAGAATAACACAATTTAAAAAGTTCTTAAAGTCCATCCACTTTGGCCTCAAGCCTTCCCAATTTATATAATTGGAAACCTTCTTACCAATATTTCTTTTTAGTCAAATTCTAACTTGTTGGAGATTATTGTTATCTAACAAGGGAGCATAGGTGGTCTAGGCATCCTCCCAGAAATTAGTTTTGTGACCATTTCCAATTCTCAATTTTGCTCCTTTTGTTAACATACCCTTAATCTTTAACAAGTTATTCCAAAAACTTGAACCATAGGGGAGATCCTTTTTCCCGAGGAAGCAACAAACATGCTTATTTCTCAAGTACTTAGCATGTAGAATATATACCCAGTCCTTTTCTCCTTCCAACAGAAACCATCCCATTTTTGCTACAAAGAGCTTTATTGAACATTTTTATTCTTCTTATGCCCAAACCACCAACTCTCTTCGGAGTGTAGATGGTATCCCATCTAACAAGTGCCATTATTTTCCTCTCTTCATTCTTGACCATAAAAATCTCCTTTGTATCATTTCAATCTTCTCGACAATGAAGGCAAGAATGTTAAAAAGAGAGAGGCAGTGAACCAAAAAAAATTGTAATGAAGCTTTTAAAAGTTGAAGTTTCCCAACAAAACTTAGCAACTTACCTTTCTAGCTAGCCAACTTCTCTTGAATCTTTTCAATAATATAATTTCAATAATTACTATGAGGTTTTATTGAGATTAAAGGTAATCTAAGATAGGTAGCCGACAGATCAACTTCTTGGCAACCAATAATATTTATTACTCTCTCTTTTATAGTTTGGCTAGTGTTAAAGAAATAGATCTTGCTCTTTTGGTATTTGATATATTGGCCCGAGACTCTAGCATATTTATCAAGAACCTCTTTCCATTGTATCGCTTCTAGGATTGAAGCCTCCCCAAGAAGGATAGTGTTTTCAACAAATTATTGGTGTGAGGTAGGTGGGAGGGTAGAAGCAACAAAAAATCCTTTCAGCTTTTTATTAACAATCTATCTTTGAATATTATGGCCCAAAGCTTCAACAACAATAACAAATATGTAAGGACATAGAGGGTCACCTTGTCTCATACCATGACCCCAAGAAAAGAAGCCTTGCAGCATCCCATTAACCACAACAAAGTACTTAGGAGTAGTGACATAAGATTCAATCAAGTTGAGAAATTTTCCTTTGAAACCAAAATTTTCAAGAACAAAAATAAAATTCCAAGAGACCCAATCATTGGCTTTAGAAATCAAGTTTCAAAGCCATACCTTGTTTTTTGTTAAGGTCCATAGAATGTAACACCTCATGAGTATATATAGCAACGCCCAAAATTTGTCTTCCCTAAACAAACCCCTTCTGATTAACAGCAATCATTTTATTCAAAACTGATTTCAGTCTATTCACCATTATCTTAGAAAATATCTTGTAAGTAGTGTTGCATAAACTGATAGGTCTATAGTCATTCATAGAAGTAGCCTCATTCAATTAAGGGATAAGCACTATCAGAGTAGTGTTCATTCGATTCAAAATCCTTCCAAATTTGAAAAAATCCCTACTAGCATTGAAGAGGTCGATTGAGACAATATCCCAAAATTCCTAAAAGAAACTAGGAGGGAATCCATCAAGTCTCGAGGCTTTATAAGCTCCAAAAGAGAAAATTGCCTCCTCAACTTCTTGCATTGAAACGACTTTGGAAATATCCTTTAGATCATGTTCTAGAATGACATTAGGAATCACCTGCAGAATATCTTCCAAATCAAAATTATCCACCATGGGCATTTTAGGAAAGTTTGAGAAGAAGGAAACAACTTCCTTAACAAGATCCTCCTCTTTGTTCAGTCTTATCCCATTGGTAGTGTCTAAGAATCTAATCATGCTTCTACATTTGTTTTTTAAGGTGGATTGATGAAAAAACTTTGTATTTCTATCTCCTTCCCTCAACCATTGAATCCTTGATTTCTATTTCCAGAAAATCTCTTCTTTTTTATTTATTTTACACCATTGAGCTCTAAGGTCCCTTTCTTTGTTACAAATATTTTCATCAACATTTCCCAATTCCATAAAATCTTGAATCTCTTTAATTTTTAAGCTAATATATTTTTTTGTGGTAAAAATATTCCCAAATGAATACTTATTCCAACCCTTAACATTTACTTTGACTTTCTTGAGCTTCTAAGTTAGACAATACATGGGAGTACCATCACAAGGAGCATTCCACCATTCATCAACCAACAATTTGAATTTTGGATGAAGAGACCACATTATTTTGTATCTGAAAGGAAAAGATCCTTTAGCAACATTATCCTCCCACACAAGAAGGAGAGCACTATGATCCGAGCCATTCCCGGGGGAGCCATAAGAGTGAGATTCTATAAAATGTTTCAATTCGATGAAACAAGAAAATGATCCAGTTTAACTTGGATTAAATGACTACCTTGCCTTCTATTAGCCCATGTAAAAAGAGATCCATTCAAAGGGGTATCCATAAGCCCTATAGAGTTGAGGAAACCTAATAAATCCATCATGCTATCCGAGAAATCAACAAGGCCTCCACATTTTTTTAGAAGGATACAAAGGGGAATTAAAATCCCATCCCAACATCCAATACTCTTCCTTTCTATTGATAATAATGACCTCAAGCAATTTCCAGAGATTTAATCTATCCAGATGTAAGTTAGGACCATAAATATTAACCAGATTCCACTTGACCAAGGTAATTATATCTTCCATAGAAACTATCAGACAATTTGTGCTACAAAAATTTAGCCCTCCAAAAAGCCTAGCAGGGTCCAACAAGTCACAATCCCACCCGAGGCTCCATCAACATCACCAACTTCAAAATTAGCACCAACCCAAAGCCAATTGATCACTTTTTCAAAATTATCTCTTTTCATTTAGTTTCCTGGATTAGGAGAACATCTAGTTTCACATCCGCCAAAAAAGCTTTCGACAAATTTTGTTTGTAGGGGCAATTAAGTCCCCTCACATTCCAAGACAAAAAATGCATTAGAACAAAAGGAAAAATAGTATCACCTTGATACTACTAAGGTTTGGGAGAGGGTATCCCTCTAATTCTTTGTGGATTTACTCCCAGCAAGGGAGCCACGAGTTCTCTATTTTATGGAAGCCACATCTCTCAATGTGTCTTTGTTCCTTGCTTATTTTAATGGAAGCCTACCCACTTTGTTATTCCCTCCCACATCTGGTTTCTTATTTTTCCTTGATTTTTTATTTATTTGATTCCACTCTTCATTCAAAACATCCTCTTTTTGGGGGGAGCTAGAGTATAACAAGTTTTTCTTGTCTTCTTCATTATTTTCCTTTTCTTGAATTTTTTTGGCGTTTGAACCACCACCAAACCCATACCAACTTGAGAGATATCAAGAGATGAATTCAACTTCCTCTATTTCTTATGAATTTTTTTGTGGATTATCGAACATTTCATTCTCATTTTGTGGTTCAATGTACTTCTCCAAAGAAGGGGAAGAGGATAAATCTTCAAAAACATCCCCTATAATGACATTATTAGGAATGTCAGGGGAAATGCACCCATTCAAAGACTGACCCTCAACCCTAGCTGAAATTTGGGAAGGCGCCGACACCTTATCAGAAAGTAGCAGAGCTTGGTGTAACAAGCTCCTTTAACAAGGTCATGGGAGCAAAAATTTTCAAGGGAGAGCATACAAACACACTTGATTGGGTGTTTTTAGGTTCAAGAGGGAGCTTTTTATAGACATCTTGTAAATGTCAAAATTTATTGCACCCTTAACAAAAAACCATAGCCTTTTCATATTCCAACAGCTGAACCCATCAGCTAAATTTTGATTTTAAAGTCACAGTGGTAGGAAGAATTGTATTGACAACAACATTTACACACATTCTAGTGTATACCTATTGTGACTTTAGAAGGGTCACTTTATCCACCGTAACCAAGGTACCAAAGAATCAACAATTCCTTTAAAATCATTTTGGTACTAGAACTCCAAGGGTAAACCAAGGAGCCTAACTCAAGTTGGGGCCACCTTACCCAAGTTTACAGAGGCATAAAATCCTAGCTTACACTTACACAAGGAAACAATATCATTAAATTCTTTATCAAAGGCTCAGGGGCCTCCCATGAGGACCTTGATCATATCCTTAGGGATCTAGAGTTAGGGTTAGGGTTAGGAAAATAATGTTAGGATTAGGGTTAGATTAGGGTTTATGTTTTATGGTTAGGGTTAGATTTAGAGTTTTGGTTATGGTTGGGATTAGATATGAAATTAGGGTTAGGGTTTAGAATTACAATTAGGGATTATAGTATTAGGGTTATATCTAGAATGAAGTTTTAGGGTTATTGTAATTATGATTAAGGGTTGTTTTTATATTTGGCTTAGAGTTGGGGTTAGGATTAGGGCCAGGGATAGGGCTAGGGTTAAGTTTAGGGATAGGTTTAGGGTAATTAGAGTGAATGCAACTAATTAATAAAATAAATAATATTTAGGGTTAGGTAATTAGGGTTAGGGTTGGGGTTAGAGTTTTGGTTGTGGTTAGGGTTATAAAGATAGGATAAAGGTGAGAGTTAGGGTCAAGGTTAAGGTTTCAAGAGAAAGGGTTAGGTTATGATTTGGATTACCCTAAACTCTAACCATAACCATAAACCTAATCCCAAACCTAACCCTAAAGAAAACACATAACCTAACCCTAATTCTAGTGTTTGAGGCTAGGCTCAAACACTATATAACCTAACCCTATTTAACCTAACACATAACCTAGCACTATAAAAAATTCTTCTCCCAAACAATATCCTCTACTTCTATTCATGCCTACTAGAGTTGCAACATTCAACATTGGTGCTTCAACCATTCATTCAAAGCTAAGAATTTGAAAGCAACGTTCATTTGTAATATAATTAATCATTTAACAATGTTATAATTATTATTAATCTAGTACAATATTAATATTATTAATAATATACATATAATATTGTTATATAATATATTAATATTATAACATTACTATTAATCAAAGTGCTTTAATATTTATGTCGAGTTTTAGTACATTATATGATAGGTTACTAAAGCGGCTCTGAGATGCACGTGCTCAAAATCAACGGTGATGTTATAATCTTGATGAAAAGTTGCTTGACGGTTATGTTCAGTGCTGGTGACTTCTCAAACACAAGAAGATGTGATTTTGGCCCTATTAGGAGAAGATTTAAAAGTTGATTCTAGAGCTGAGAAAAATTATCATATTAAATTATGAAGCCCCTTTCTTTGGCAAGGAGATTCCATGTGTGTTCAAAAATTCTTGTTGCACACATTTCCATTACTCATGTTGCTAAGAACCTTGCAAATCCTCATATTTGAAGATTGAAAAAAATCAAAGGTATATTTTATGGCCTCCCTTTAACCAAGGAAAATGGTTTCACAAAGTATCCTAGGAGTTTTATTATTTCACTCATGACTATAATAGGCTTGGCTTAATTTATATTCACTACTCTAAATGGAACCATAATAGGCTTTGCTTGCTTTATATTCACTACTATAAATGGTGCCATAATTTTTTTAAATTTAATTAAAATACTCTAAAACCTAACTAAAGCAGGTTGTAGCTCGTCAAATTGGACAAGTGAAAGGTCAATATCAGTGCTGAGGAAGACTTTGGAGGAGTGAAAACAAGGTCAATACCAGGGCCAAGGACCAGGTTGAGGGAACTCAGGGAAAATCAACGACCAAGGGACAATGAGTACTATAAGTTTGGCACCCCCATTCTCTTTAACCTACAATTGTCATGCCTAGTTTTCAAAGATCTTCTCGCACATTGGCCCCCCCATTCTCGTAAAATGGTATAAGATAAGACAGAAAAAATAAAATAGCTTTGTCTTTCACATTTTTATAGTGATTACTAGAGGCACATAGACCGATTCTTCATAATAGATGAATTTGATCATACTTTTCCAATGATGCAACAGTTCAACTTTGGGGTGTATCATTTAGGCAACAGTTCAACTTTGGGGTTCATCATTTAGGCAATGACAGATCCCTACTCTTTCCATATGCTCTTTCCTTTCTATTTCTTCAAATGTATAGTTTATGTCTTATATTGTATTGAAATAGTTATTCCCACAACTTGTGTGGGACACCATACATTTGTAATTATCAATAAAAGACATTTGTGAAAATTTTGTGCAATCTTTCTCTTGTATACATTTGCATAATGAACTGTAATGCATTTGATAATAATTTTGTGTATATGAATGGAACTTAGGAGAATTGAATGTGTACCTTTATCTTTATTTTTGCAAAAACTATCCCAACTTTACTTGATTGAGTTAGAAGCTAAATTAGGTAAAAAAATTGGTGACATCTTCTATATGTTTGCCTACTAAACATCCTCACCAGTTGCCTAAACTTATCCATTGGGCATGGTGTCGAATCTTGGAACTTGACAAGACTTGAGAAATAGTCTTGCATAATGTTGTAACTCATCCAAAATAGTGCATAATGTTGGCATTTTTTACAACCCAAGTAGAACCTGCAGAAGCTTCTATGAGTTTGCCATACTCAATTTTAAAAGTCCTGAAGGCACTGTGCCAACTTAATGAGAAAAATGCAACAAAACTATTATCTCTCCTACACTTCGGACTCTGTAAGATCCAGGAGGGTATCCCTAAAATATATTGTCATTCACGATGAGAATGATTTGCTCATATGTGGATAAACAACAGATAAATTCCAGTCTAAGTTTAAACAAGATAATCCTTCAAGAAATTGGCTATTTCTTAGGAGAATTCAGCTCTTATTTAACAAGGAATTGAAATAACACCTAAGTGTGTTTTTATGAAATATTCGAGTGAAATTGCCTGAAGCTATAACAAAAAATACAAGAACAATAAGTAGTCAGAGTACCAGTGCCATATCCTAAAGCACGGAGTCAAACTAGAAACTGAACTACAGGGTAAATTTCATCTAGAGCATCTATGATCTGTATGTAAGGCATTACCATCCATTCATCAATACATGAATCTATTACTCTTTAGAAAATCCTATGTGCTAATTTTCATGAACTTATTGAACAAGTGAAGCATTTAACAGGTCCATTGAATCAAAGCTATAGTCGAACATAATCCAAAGGAAATGACAAATGAAATTTAATGAACATCATCTTTGATAGACTTTTCATTAAAAATTCATGCAAACTATTACGATAGGAGAGAAAATAGACTCAAAACAATCACAAGATTTGCATAAGTATGCTCCAAAGCCCCATGATTTACTAAGTTCCCAAACAGACTCAAAGCTTCAAAAAATTGCAACATATTCTTTTCTCTCTCTCTACTTGATTCTTCTCTTATGTATCTTAAGTAATTTCAACAGACCTATTCCTCAGCCCAGAATTCCCTTTTATAAAAACAAGGGAGCAAACAAGCTTTAGGCCGGAGGATACACATGTCCATTTTTTACTAGACCACTAATTCCTAATTAGTTATCTTTACATCATTTGCTTGGTAAGAGAAGAAAAGCTTAAAACAAAATGATGATTAATTTGTTACGAAGGAAAGGAAAGCATGGTTCCAAGTATTGATTCCCTGACACCAAAGCATCTTTTAACTGCTCCATGTGCTAATTTTATTTGCGCAATTTGTACCTAAATCCAGGAAGAGAATGCATTTCAAAATATAATACCATAGGCCAGACCTGTATTTTACATGACCAAATTGCAGCTCTCATCCCCATTATTTATAATTCAAGTTCATCAATAAACATCTTCTTCCATGACTCAAAATCTTCCTCTGACGACCAATTGAAAGCCACCACCTGGTCCACCATTTTTCGATAAGGTACATACTTTATCATTAATGACATGGTTGTCTTGTCAAAATTCTCCAGGAAACTAATGACAAGTGATAACTTCTCTAAAGTGTTCTCCAACATGCGAATATCAACATTTTTGCATATCTCATGAGTTTGGGTGGTCATTATACTATTCATTTGCTCCTTCCACTCCTGCAAAGGCTTGAAAATATCCTGACTATGCAAAATATGAGGTAGTGGAGTCAAATCTTTTCCATCATAAATATCCTTCAGTGCTTTGATTTTGGACTCCATAGGAGCAACAGACCCCTGGAATTTTTGCTCAACAATAGTCTTAAAAAATTGATATGTTGTCATGACTGTAGGATACTTATTCCCATGTTGCTTTGCTCCAACTGCCATAAATTTCATTTTTTCCATTCTAGGGCCCCATCTATTTAGCAAAGGGATAGCCAATTCTCTGTCCGTTGGAAACAATTCAAGTGCTTGCAGCATCAAGGCATAATTCGCATGAACACCATTCAGCTTACTCTGGACCCGTTTATGTAG
This sequence comes from Sequoiadendron giganteum, assembly GCA_007115665.2. Classification (NCBI taxonomy): domain Eukaryota; kingdom Viridiplantae; phylum Streptophyta; class Pinopsida; order Cupressales; family Cupressaceae; genus Sequoiadendron; species Sequoiadendron giganteum. The sequence goes on from CM021106.1 coordinate 454,367,039, forward strand.
ATTCCTTAACACAATATAAACAATTTCTAAAATATTCCTTCCTACTGCATCCCGGATTTGATTTACCATCTCCTTATATTCTTCAATCTGTTGGAGTAACTTTTCCCTAGAAGGATCTTCACTGGAGGTACTAGGCTTCTCAACTACAATAGGCACTTGTCCCATATTATACGGGACCACAGCCCAAGATTGAACCTATGCAGGAGGTTGGGGTTGATCAATTGGTGGGTCAACAATAATTTGGCTAGAGCTAACCTGCTTTTGGGATCTCAAGATTTCCATTTGTTGCCTTAATAAGGCCATTTCTGTTTCCAATTTCACCACCCTTTGCTGACTCTTATTATACTCAATAATAATGTCATTATACTGGTTCTTCAGAGTATCTCAATTTTTAGTTAAATCCTCCACGGTTGCCCTAGTAAATTTGGCAACATTAACAACCATGTCAATAGCCTCCAAGGCAGGGGTATCAACAACTCTCTTCACAATCAAATGACCACTAAAATCAGATGTTTCAACGACAATAGGTTTTCGAGACCCTGTAGATAGTGACCATATTGCCAGAGAATCCCACTCTTCACTGAAAGCTGATCCTTTAAGTGCTAATGCCGCCTCCTCCTCTGTTGCAAGAAGCAGTTTATTTTCCCTTCTTACTATATCAAATATTACAGCATCAACAATATCCCATTCAAAGAGTAGCAATATCCCACACTTTTGAACCAATGTTCTGCCCTGTTCTGGTGTGATTTCCTTAAATGTCTCCTTCAATTGTACTCTGACCTTTGACTGAATTACTTGCTCTGGAAGCTCTGGGTACAAACTTCTCTCATGTGCTACCTGCTCAGTATAAGATGAGAGATGAGCTCTCCATACAAAATCTTCAAAAGCACGGGTATGGATAAAAGAGTCATCCATCATGAATTCTTTGTAGGCTTCCATTCTCAAATCATCACTATTTGTAATTCCTTTAATCTCATCCTTCCCCAATCTTACAGTGATGGCTCCTGAGCTCATTGTAATGTCAGTCCGATCTAGTGGTATTTCTAGATTTATTTCATCCGGAGTTACAATAATATCCTCCTCATCATTACCTTTCTAGCCAACATCCCCCATACTATCAGTTCTAGGCCTCTTTGGGGATGATGTGCTAATCTATTATGAACTCTTCGGAGGTGAATCCAGATCAGTAATACCAGATACTGATTTCCTTAGGATGGATGATGCACCACTCATCGTAACTTCCTCTATCCTATTTCTCTTCCTTCTTGAAAACACTTTTATTTTCCCTTGAGGCTGGTAGGTAGGCCTTTCTTCAATTCTTATCTCAAGGTGCTGCTCAGTAACATGTGACTTTCCCTTTCCTTCTACAATCCTTTCCTCCTTCAAGACTCCTACTATGCTCTCAAAATTATCAAGAACATAGATTGCTCTGCTGAGCTCATCTTTAGCATCAGGTATAGGATCAAAACCAGGTATTTTCTCCTATTTACTTGTTACCATTTTTGAATAGGCAATGTACATTGCCTTTCTCTCATCCTGTAAGTCCTCATCAAAAATATTCTTAATGATATCTTCAGGATAGGAGAAATTGTGAACAAAGGTTCCAGTCCGATGTCTAGCCTTCATTTGGGAGATAAAACCCTTAGGATCATAATTCCTACGACGTACAGTATTCAATCTATATGGCTTGAGTAACAAGTGTAAATTTCTCCACCCTCCTTTTATCATAACAAAATCTGCAAAAGCTATATATTCAGGGAAAAAGGTTCCTTTCTTGTGTTCAACAGGCAAATGGAAATCTTGAGATGCTCCCAATTGCCTCATAATGTCTACAAAACCAAGTCTGAGAGGAACTTCTTTAGGTAGGACAGACGGGATGGCATTGGTGCCAAAGACCCTGAAGATTGTAGTATTGTGATTGGGGATAATATCACCTCAATTGTGGGTTAGATTCAGCTTAGGCCTCCTCTCCATAGGTCTTAGAAAGTCGTGAATTTGTTTTGGAATCCTGGGTGGATCAACAACTAAAGCCATCCTTAACTTAGATCCAAAAATATTACGAAAGGTGACATAATCAAACTTATGATCATTTTTGTCTAAGACCCTAGTCCAATATTGGACAGGCATTTCAATATCTCCTTCCATCTTCTTCAACTCCATATCTTTTTCAAATACCTTCTCACCCCTATATAAAAACATATGAAGCAACAGTGAAAACCGTTTGAATTTTACCCAATTCTTTCCTAGCTTCAAAGCTACTAAGCCAGAATCTATGTACTCTGCAAGGTAAGTGGAAAAGTCATATACCACATTATAACCAGGGTGTTGGAGGTTGACACCCATATACATTATCTCTATAAGCACAGTCTTCTTCGGGTCAATCCCCAAAACTTGACATAGTGCACAGATGGTCTTCTTGAAATGAGGGGCGAAGTAGTCTATCGAGAAAGGTTCACGCTCATTCTTGCCAATAACAACCTTTTTTTGATTCTTGCCTCTTCTCGACACAACCAAATGGGGTATCAAAAGGGATGTCCTTATCAAACCCTTAGTGTTTTTGTATTCTTCCCTAAAGACCTCCAATTTGATGGGAATCATATCTTGGCTCCATTCATGTAAGCCAAAAATCTCTGCAATTTCCTCTCTGGTTACTTTAATCATAGGCTTGCCAAGATGTGTTCTAACAATTCAATTCACAGGATTGTACCTTGCAGCAATATCTTTTAATAAGTCTACATCTTCATAGACATTCGATACCACCAGCTAACCCAAGTCCAGTCTCCATGGATTACACAAAGGAACAAGCAAATTTCTATTTCCAAACCAATTGGAAAAGAGCTACCAACCAGTGTACGTCAATTCGGCATCATGGATTGTACACTGTTTGTCCATTAAACCTTCATGAATCACAGGTCCATAGAACAATATCCTTCCTTCTTGCTTCTTGCTCGTAGAAGGTTTCAATAGATCAATAATATCTTGTGAGTAACCCCTAGGCGTAGCCTCGGGACCAACAGTTCGTGCCTTGGATGCCATATATTTTAAACAGAAGGGGATTTGAACTAGGGTTTTCTTAAAGAAAAACAAACAATTACAACCTATTCTCGACTGCTGTTACAAAAAACTTTTTTATATGCACACAAATCACTAGCAATGACCTATATAAGCTCTAATAGCCAGTTCACTTAACAATTCACCAAGAATCGAAAAGGACACAATCGCTAATTATTCAATAGGCAACGTTAATATATTCTGAAATTACAAAAGAAGGCATTCGTATCACTTACTGTTTATTTTGCAGAGTGTCAATTGTCGCGATAATGGAGAACTGAGATGATAGCCACTTTTCTAAACACCGAGGAATTCTTATAAACTAGAATGCAACACTGAAATAGCAATCCACTAGTTATTTAGCATTTAATTATGCAGGCCGAGTCGAACTTGACCATTACTATTCGCTTGCGCGAGATAGATCGGCTATAGGACACCACTAGTTTGTTTGAAAACATGCCGTTGATCAAAGATACAGTTGGCCAGACGGACGGTCCAGATTTGGTCAACAACAGTTTGAAAATGACACATCCTCCTTCCAATCAGCAAGCGAGCAAGAATATTGCCCATTAGGTACCACATCAACATGGAACGGATCCCACCTCATTCGTTAATCGATAACACCGGTGCCCACATGTCAACACATCGCGTACCTCGTAGCATTATTGAAACTGAAGTTTTAATTGCGCGAGGTCAGTGAGGGACGACCCAAATGCATCGGATAGTACACAACTATCAACGTCATCACCCGTCCATCAGTCAACACTCAAAAACTGGCCCCACCAAGTTATAGAATAGGTGGTAGCATCTAGCAAGCCTCGCAACATTTTCTATGATGCAAGCACAAACCTTGCAAGGTGTGTGATGAACGGTCAAGATTGCAGTTCCTGCATCCGTCGGCTAATACAAATCTGCACATGCGAAATAGTTACCTTAAAGAAAGGGGACCACTAGGCAAACGGGGAAATAACCCATGGGGTCAAAAAATAATTCAAAGGCTATGTTGTAAAGGTTAATAGGCCGAAAAACACTAGGATGCATAAGTCAAAATGCAAAACCGAAAGGATAGGTAAAAGGGACCGGTGAAGTGATGGCCAAAAGGGATAAAACACGACTTAAGTGACTGAGTACTGCTGATAGCAAGTCAATGGCCAGAAAGAAAAAACCCCCAAATACCAGACCAGTAGAAAAATAATGAAGATAAAACCACCCCAAAGGGAAGGAAAATAAAAGCTCCACCACATAATACCTACCAACCTTATTCAACTTACCAAATGACTCAAAACAAACTAAGTGTGCAAACAAAACTTATTCACTTAAAAGAAAAACTATCCTAACCTAGACTAACTGAGGAAAGGAATACCTAGATAAAACCATTAACTAGTTCATGAAAGTAGCTACCCTTTCTTTGCAACTTGTAATGCTCCATATGTTTGTGAGCATAAAAGAGGAAATGAAGAAATGATAGATGTTTAACCAACTATTGCAATGCCTCATAAATGGAGAAAACAAATCCACAAATCCACTTACCATTCATGTTATCTTAAAATGGATAGGATAGTAGGATAGAGTCCTCATGCTTGGGTGCAATAATGACTTGTGATGCATTGCTAGTTTCCATCCTAGTTAGATGCCTGATAGGACATCCCCTTGAAAGCTTTAGATTGGTTTTTCCTTTTTCCTCTTTTGGTGTGATCATATCCTTCATCTTACTCTTATGGTGCTCTTGTGGTACAAGAAATTGATTTGGAACTTCATGGTTTTCTTCTTCTTTCAAAGAACCCAATAAGGTTGATATAATATTATCATCACTGCATTCTTCAAACCTTTCTACCTTTTTTATGGTTGTCCTGTTTCATGGCTAAGTTTAGACAAGAGAGAAGGAAAAATAGCTTGCTTTTATTGATTGAAAGGTAAAAATACAGCTGAGTAGAAGTCTGTGAAAATGAGTTACAATGCTATCTTTTTCTTGAAAGCTCCAAAAATGAGCTACAATACTTGTTGAAAGAAGAAAGAACTAACTCCAAACTATCATTTGAAGTTACTTTATGCTTCCAAAGATGCTGCACAAAGACGTTAAGTAGATTTGATTTGTGATGGACACATTTGGATGGTAGTAACAATAACTTGCAATCTATCAAGAATTGATTACCTTATAACCTGTCAATTTCTAGGGATGAAATGATAAATTAATCATAATGTCACCATCGGATCACATCACCATGAAAGAACTTCATCCAACATCCTTATGAGTGCAGGCACCACAAAATAGGTATTTGTTAGATTTGTCTTCCTCAAACGAGGGAAATTCAGGAAGAGAAGAGGAAAGCGAGACATGTAGTAGGTCTAAAAGAGGGAGATCAACTAGAGGTCAAAAGATTAGAAGAAAATTCCGTAAATGCATGGAATTTTTTCTCACTGAAGGGGGGTCATGTTCTTATGATGATGAGAACATAGGTGACATCGAGGTGCCCTTGAGGTACAAACATCTACGGAAACAATGGGTACCCAAGGAACTTCCTCCAATAAACACTGATCTTTGTGTCAACGAGAGGATATATCGCATAGCACCATCGTCATTACATGGTTTGGGCCTATTTTGCATGGATGGCATAAAAGTCTGTTACGACAAAGTTACTGAGTTGATGGAGTATGTTGGACCTTGTTACAATTACAAAGATTGGATGCAGCTGGTTTGATATACACGAAGTATGCGTAGGTATGCACTATCAGCAAATTATATACAACTAAAAGATAAGGATCAAAATAAAGGAGTGGTTAGGTACATTGACGGGAGGCCAAAAGCATCAGGGAATATTGCAGGGTTTATAAATAGTACACAACTTGGGTCAACAAATAAGCAACCCAATTGTATATTTGAGGCGCGGGAGGGAAACCGTGTATTCGTATGTGCGATAAAATCAATAACCGCAGGGGAAGAGTTGCTAATCAATTACAATTTGAATCACTTAGATACAAACACAATTACTATGGGGGTGGTATGTACTATATATATACCATTTTATCCAACCTCCAATTAATGAATCCAATATACGATTTTATTATTATGTTTTTTTTCATAAGTCTATTGGTTTCATTTCAGTAATGTTTTTTATATTTAATTTTTGTCACAATAGGACATTGATCATACGAGGAAGGCTCCGACCCAGAGCACAGATCGCGATCCATCTTCAGGCACTTCTATCCGACAGGTTTACATCATTGTAATTGTACAAATTAGATACGAGCAAAATGTTTTATTATTATGTTTTTTTCATGAGTTTATTGGGTTAATTTTGATAATATTTTTAATATTCTTGTTGTAGTTGGCTAATTGGGGAAAGGCACCAGTAGTACAGGAGAGCATCCATATGGAGGTGTAGTCACTATTATGCGATGATGACATCACATTTTCCACAAACCTTGTGGATATGATGAGGAAGGCCCAAAAAAAATGCAATCAAGAAATCCTTCAGTTGGTATTCATAGTGCCTCAAACAGATGAGATAAGAGAAAGGGTTAAAATATTGTCTCAGAGAGCACAAAACTTGGAAGTAAGCTGTCATGAGATCTTTAATTATAACATAAGTTCATTCATGGTTTTATATTTTGTACTCTTTTATGTCATGAACTAAAATATATGTTGTTTTTACAGGATTATTTGCGTCCTCATGATCATGTTGCTGGCCGTGATCAAGGTACTGCAAGTGTCAATCCTGATCTTCCTGTGCATACAACACATCATCCGACCCCATCATCTATGCCTATATTGTCATCTGAAATGTCGGCAACACATACCATGCAGGCATTTGGTAGTCCACCCTCTGGCAGCGAACACATGCCACTACATGTGTCAGTACCTGTGGATGCAGAGGCCACTGCTACTGGTGATGTTTTAGCAGCGTTTCCTGGATCTTCTCGTATTACTAGTACGGGAACATTGCCAGTCACATTTGTGGTGACCGAGGATTTCCTTTCCATAAAGATAGAGAAGGTCCCAGGTACTTTAAAATGTTTTAATTATTATTATTATTTTTTTAAGTAAGTGCTAATAGTGGGGATATCGCCCTATTATATTGATTTACAAAATGGTAATATTTGCCTACATTATAATTGCAGGAAATGATGTTTTTTATAAACATCTAAGTGATATTTCATTGGAGCTCTTCGGGCCCACCATACGTACACGGTGGAATGCCCAAAATCAAGATTTAAAAGATGAGCTCATTAACTGTTTAGTTGTGTTTTTCGGTGATAAAACATTCAACCGAACCAAGGTCCTTAAGAATGCTAGTACCTATCTAAAGTATGTGAGGGACCAATATAGGTCACATTTAGAGAAGAACAGAAAGTACGAGCGTCCCCCCATGATTCTGGAAAGGGAGTGGAAGGACTTGGTGTCAGATGGAAAGGAGAAGGCTGAAAAGAAGAAAGGAAAGATACCACCGGGCCAAGGAAGGTATGTAATACTATCAACAATTTAAATATATACTAATTAATCTTTCTTTTTACATAATCTAACGTATTTCAAATTTTTCATAGGCTGCCCGACACATCGAAGGCAACAAAGGCAAGACTAGAAAAACATTGGCAACACAAACTTGGCTCTGGTGGTTATATGAAAGTAGCTGCATGATTTGTAAGTATCAATAAATGAAATATTGCATCCAAATAATAAATTGCAAACAATTTTGGTTTTATCACATCATAGAAGCAAAATTCATGATCGCATGCAAAAATACAGGGCTTTGATTTCAACAGAGTGCCCACACAAGAGGACCTAAAGATTGCCTTCGACCAAGGCTATGGAGCCCTGACTGAACAACTAAGAGTCTTGACTGGGCAAACACAATCTTCCACTGCATCCAACATGCAGGTAAATAAACTCAATAAAGTTTATTTCAAATTGAATACTTGTGCAATCTACTCAATATTAATCTCCACCATAATAATGCGCCTATTTGTTTTACACAGATAAGCAATGATAATCCTACACATGACATTGGAATGCAGCCTGGTGAGGGTGGAGCGCAACCTGCCGATGAAGGCCATGGTGTGCATCCCGGTACTAGATGTATTCATGTGCTATACAAAATGCAGTATGGATTAATATAATTAAACATCTTTAATTGCATTTAGTGTATTAATGAATGTAACCTTTCGTGTTTCAACTTTAGAGCATGTAGAGCGTGATCAACATGTTGAGCATGATCAGGCTAGACAAGATCAGGAACATGATGTGGCTCCATCAGGTAAGCAGGACCACTCTAATGTTCTTTTTAACATTTTTATTTGCAATTGGTATATTAATTAATGTAATCTTTCGTGTTTCAACTCCAGATCAGGATTTAGAGGGTGTTCAACATGTTGAGCATGAGGCTATAAGACAATATTAGGAACATGATGTGGCCCAATCAAGTAAAGAGCACCACTCTTATGTTCTTTTAATTAATTAAATACATGTAACAATAATAATAAAACATATCAATTTAACATTTCTTTGCTATTGCAGCAGACCCCCCCTTGCGGCCGCCTCCACGTTGTGAGTACACGACTAGGCATACATTAAGATCACGAGCAAAGCTCAGAACAACTGAAGGGGGGACAAATGATTTAGAAAACGATACTCCACTTCAGCAATTTATAGCTGCAAAAAAGAAACAAAAAAAAAAAGTGATTGTAATCATATTATGACAGCCATATTTTTGATAATATGTAAAAACTGAAAAAATGAAATATGTTAATGAAAAAATGTTATATGTTAATGAATGAATGTTATATGTTATTAATGGATGAATGAATGATTAATGTTATATGATCGAGTATGGGGAATTGAGAGTGATGTGAGGGGGACGGGGGGGGGGGGAGGAGGGCCAAATGAGCTTCCACCTTCACGTGGTTGGCCCTGTTAAGTAGAGATTATTAAACTACTCTCAAAACAAAGAGAAGCTCAAAAAGGTAAGTAATGCACTTTTCAATATAAGAAATGCATCATTTGAAGCATCAAACCAATCTGCAAAGATGAAAGAAAGTGCTAACTTTTCACTATGAACATTGTGTTGTGTGTGGATTTGGTTTCAAAGCTCTATTGATGGAGATGGCTTGTATGACAGCCAAAAAAATATATATCATTATTGCTGCTACAAACAGGCCTCATATCGTTGTAATAGTCTTGACCTTTCAACGAATAGGTTTTTAAAAAAAATGCACTTTCTTGTCGAACCGCAAAAATGTCCAATGAATTTGCAATGTATCCGACGAAGTTTCACCGTAATGAATTGCTTATTTCATTACTCATTCGACGAACTTCTATCGCTATTTCAATCTAAACTATGTCGCCAAGACGCCTGTCAATGCAATCTTATCGGCGTCATATAGCTGCTCGGGTAGACCTTCAGAACTTACTCCGATGATATATGTCTTGCCAATATGCTTCCCTCGATGAGACAATATGTGTATCTCGTCGATGAAAAGTTATTGCTGAGACAGAAAACCAGTCCTCTCGATATATCTTCTCAAGCAATTTTGATTGCTGTAATAGTCTTCATCTTTCACCGATATGCCTACATTTCAACGAATCAGTTTTTTTTTAAAAAGTGCACTTTCTCGTCAAATTTACGATGAACCGCAAAAACATCCGACAAATTTGCAATGTATCCGACGAAGTTTCACCGTAATGACTTGCCTATTTCGTCGCTCGTTCAACGAACTTCTGTCGCTATTTCAATCAGAACTATGTCGCCAAGACTCCTGCCGATGTAATCTTATCGGTGTCATATAGTTGCTCAGGTAGACCTTCAGAACTTACTCCGATGATATGTGTCTTGCCGATATGCTTCTCTCGATGAGACAATATGTGTATCTCGCCGATGAAAAGTTATCACTGAGATAGAAAACCAGTCCTCCCAATATATCTTCTCAGGCAATTTTGATCGTTGTAATAGTCTTGATCTTTCAACAAATAGGTTTTTTTAAAAAAAGTGCACTTTCTGGTCAAATATACGATGAACCGCAAAAATGTCCGACGAATTTGCAATCTATCTGACGAAGTTTCACCATAATGACTTGCCTGTTTCGTCGCGCGTTCGACAAACTTCTGTCGCTATTTCAATCTAAATTATGTCTCCAAGACTTCTGCCGATGTAATCTTATTGGCGTCATATAGCTGCTCGGGTAGACCTTCAGAACTTACTCCGATAATATGTCTTGCCGATATGCTTCCCTCGTGCTTTGTCGATGAGACAAGAGGTGTATCTCGACGATGAAAAGATATCGCTGAGACAAAAATCCAGTCCTCTCGAAATATCTTCTCAGGCAATTTTGATCGCTATAACTATATTGATCTCTCAACGATATTGCCAATACGTCGAATTTGTGTCATAATGGTGACGGACTTATGTTGTTAATCCGACGGTTTGGCGAAGGTATACCTCTCGCCTTCTGGGCACTGTTCGTCACACGATCGATGAAATTGGCATCGCGGTTCCGACGAGCGTGCGTCATGAGGTCGACGTTTTGCAGCCCGTTAAGATGTAGATGAAATTCGAGCGACGACGCTAATTTCTATTAATCGTCGGCTGGCCGACAATGTATCATCGTGATTCCGACGAAAGGTCGTTGAAAATTGGGGTCAAATCCTGTAGTGACAACTGACAATGCTTGATACAGGGTGACTAATGAAATAAATATTGTTGCAAGTATGAAGGTGTTGCTATTGATGTCAACAAATTTTTCATCGATGTCAATAGGAATTCTACTAACTGGTGTTTTCATTGATGTCAACTATGTGTTAAGGAATTTTTTGCATAACGAAGATGTCGAGGATATTGAGAAAATTATGAAAAAGAGGAAAATAGGTTGTTGCAGATTGTGCATGTGTAGTTGAGATATTGAGGAAGTGTTGTGAGTACATGGAGCTATCCTTTTGTTGCAGTGTTTGAAGATGAGTTGGAGTGAACTAATGAGCTGAGATGATGTCTCTGGTACTTGGTTTCCAAGTTCTTTGAGAAAATTTGATAAACAGAGTAAACAATGTTGTGCAACTGTTCAAAATGTGCTCCAGGATGTGCTTCATGTTTATTTTGTCTTGATGCTATTCCTGTGTGGATCTGATATGTTGTTCGAGTTTGTTAGAAGTTATTATATCCAAAACTTGAGTTTTTGGATTGTTGGCTAGAGGAAGTTGTGTTCACCAGTATGTGAACTGGTTTTGCAGTGTTGTACAAAGGTGTCAAGGAGAAATATATTTTCTCCAGATTTAAATCCATAGTTTCTTTTCAAGACTTGTGGCTTTGAAGTAGATTTAATGCTGGCATTCTCTTGTTTGTGTCAAGGGGATTTGTGGTTAGGTGCATCAGAAGTTTTGAAAGTGTGTACTTAATGTATAATGTGTTTTCACGGGTAATGGTCGACCTGGTATTTACACTACATTCAAAATTGTTCAAGTATTAATAAAAGCATACTGTGGCATGTGATATTTAATTTGGGTCTCAGTTAAGTGTTGTTTTGGTCCCCTTTCATTCCTATCCACCATGAGAATTTTTAGGTTATGACCTAATTTGAATTTGTAAGTATAATAGATATATTTCCAACCTTGGAGAAGGCATTTGAGGTTTAGGTTGATATAAATAAGAGTGGAGTTGCTGTGAGATTCAAGAGAGATACAATATAGATGCGAGATCAATGTGAGTGATGTGAATTTGAGCAGAGCAGTGCAAACTTCAAAATGTTGGACTTCTGAATGCAATGAGATGAAGGTGTCTGCAATATTTTAAACAAGGCTATGAAAGTGTTGGAGCATTTATAGTGAATTCCCTATTGCATTGAGAAGTTATTCTCTATGTAACATTTCTCTTCTATCTTCTTGTATTCTTTATGTGGTTGTGAGCCTTTTTGGACAATGTGTCCTATTTTGACATTGAGCCCTTGTACTAGTTTTGCAATTACTTATATTGTGAGCTAATCCTCACCATGATTTTTCCCTCATTGGGTTTTCTACGTAAATATGGTGTTCTCTTGTGTATGGTGTTGTTATTCAGTTTCTATTATTTGCATTTCATGATCAATCACATTAACATAATAAGGGTTTAATGAATTCATGTGGATATAATTACTGGTGAGAGTTTTGATGTTTTAATTTTATACAGCTAATTCACCCCCCCTCTTAGTTGTCTTGTTCATTCAATAATTGGTATTAGAGCAAGGTTCCTTGGAAAAGAGCTTAACCGCTTAAGGTAGATCCAAGATGACAAAGAAAATTGATTTCTCTAGATTTGATGAAACATATTATGCATCATGGAAGAAAAATATGGAAGGATGTATTTTGTATCATGGATTTGAAATTGAAAAGGCAAAAAATAATCAGTATGCTCCTCCTGTAAATGGTCTGAGCACAAGTGATGAGATCAAGGCACATGAGGTAAATTCTAAAGAAAAATTTATTCTGACAAAAAGTCTTTTAGATTTTGAATTCATTAATTTTATGAAGCTTAATACTGCTAAAGAAGTTTGGGATAAGCTTGAAAGTTTTTATGAAGGAGATGACAAGGTTAAACAAGCTAAGTTGCAGAATCTAAAGGCACAATTTGAGACTATTCAAATTTTTGAAGATGAAACAGTTGCAACCTACATTGAAAGGGTTGATGAATTGGTAAGTGTTATGAGAGATCTTGGTGTACAAGTTAAAGAACCTACGGTGGTAAAGACATTTCTCAGAACTCTTCCTAATTCATATAGTGAAAATGTATTTTTTATTGAGGAAGTTGCAAATTCTAATACTTATTCTAGAGATTAGTTGATTGGTATAATAAGTTCTTTTGAAATGAGAAAACTTGGTTTAAAGAATGGTACAAAAGTGGACCCTTTTCTTAAGGCTAGAAAATTAGAAAAAATTGAAGATTCAGATGGAGATGATCTTGATGATGTGGAAGCTAACTTTGTAAGAAGAATGAAAAAGGGCACCGGTAAGTACAAAGGTAAACTACCTTTCAAATGTTTCATTTGTGGAAATGTAGGTCATTATGCTTCTAGATGTCCGAATAGAGCTGTGAACAATAAGAATAAGGAGAATAAAGGAAAGATGATTAAGAAAGATTATTATGTCAAAGAAGATGATGGTATCTCTAATGTTGAATTTGATTATGGAGATTTTGATGATAACGAATTCTTTTTCTTGGTTATAAAAGAAGAATCTAGTTCTACTAACTCTAAAAGTTGTGTGAAGGAAAGTTTTCTAGAGAAGAAGGATAAGGTTGAAGGTACTTTGGTATCTACTTTTCATGTTAAAGAAGATAATAATTATTAGGTTTTTGATAGTGGCTGCTCTAATCATAGGACTAGAGACAAAATTAAGTTTGTTACAATTGAAAAGTATGATGGTGGATTAGTTAAATTTGGATATGATTCAGAAGCTAAGATTTGTGGAATAAGTTCAATCGGTTTTGATGGAAAGCATAATATTGATAATGTTTACTATGTTAAGGGTTTAACACATAATATCTTGAGTGTTGGACAAATGTGTAGCAAAGGATATAATCTTGTGTTTAAGGATGAAAGTTGTGAGATCAAAAAATGGTTTGGAATAGTGATTGATGCTGGTAAAAAGAAAGATGGAAACATCTATCAGCTTAAAGGTGTTGATGTTCATTGCTTTATGTCTCAGATTAGTTACAGTTGGTTATGGAACTGGAGGATGTGTCATATGAATTTTGATAATTCGATGAGAATCAATTTAGTTTATGTAGTGAGAGACCTACCAAGAATTACAAAGCCTATCAGTGTTGTTTGCAGAGATTGTCAATTTGGAAAACAAGGAGTAGTTTCAAAGGAAAAGAACAATCTACTATTGGACTAATGGAATTAATTCATACAGATCTTTGTGGTCCTACAATGGTGGGAAGTCTACAAGGTGATAGGTATTTAATTTTTTTATTGATGATTATTGTAGAATGACATGGGTTACTTTTCTTAGAGAAAAATTTGATGCATTAGATAAATTCAAAGCATTTAAAGCTATGGTTGAGAATGAAATGAATGTGAAAACAAAATTTTGAGGTCTGACAAAGGTGGATAATTCACCTCCAATGAGTTTAACATGTTTTATGAAGTTCATGGAATAAAGAGGCACTTGTCTTACCCTAGAATTCCTTAGCAAAATGGAGTGGTTGAGAGGAAAAACCAGATGATTCAAGAAGCAACAAGGACTATGATGAAAGAGGAAAATCAATCGGAAGTCTACTGGAGAGAAGCAATTCATACTGTTGTTTACATACTTAACATATTTCAAGCTAAATCTAACAACACAAAGACTCCCTATGAGTTATGGTATGGAAGGATTCCCACTATGAAGTACTTTAGATTATTTGGAAGCAAATTTTATATCAAGAGAGATGAAGAAAACTTAGGAAATTTTGATGCAAGGTCTGATGAAGGTATCTTCCTTAGATATTCTACTAAAATCAAATATTGTAGATGTTACAACAAAAGGTTGAGAAAGATTGTTGAAAGTGCAAATGTTAAGGTTGATGAAAATTTACAGAATTCAATTGTAGTAGATGGGTATGTGTTAGATGAACCTAATTGCAAAGAAGTAGAAGTAGAAAAAGATGACAAAAAAGAAGTGTAGAATTAAGAGGATGAAACTTTGGAGAATACCCCTAAAACCCCTAAGTATGTGCAAAAGAATCATTCTGAAGATAAAATCATTGGAGAGAAGAGGAAAGGTGTATTAACAAGAAGCAAAGCTACTAAAGTTGAGGTAAATATGTGTTTACTTTCTAAAGTTGAACCTAAAACAGTGAATGAGGCATGCAAAGATGAACATTGGATGAAGCCAATGGAAGAAGAACTTATGTAGATAGAGAAAAATCAAACTTGGGAATTGGTTCCTAGTCTGGAAAACAAGAACATAATTGGAACTAAGTGGGTATTAAGAAATAAGTTGAATGAGAATGGAGAAGTGGTAAGAAAAAAGGAAAGACTTGTGTGTAAGGGTTATAAGTGGAAGGAATATAATTTGAGGAGACATTTTCTCCTATGGCTAGGATGGAAGCTATCAAAATGTTTTTGGCATTTGCAGCTTATAAGGACTTTAAATTTTATCAGATGGATGTAAGTTCTACTTTTTTGAATGGTGAATTGGAAGAAGAGATTTACATGGAACAATTGGAAGGATTTCAATTGTCAGATCACCATATATTGTGTGTAAATTGAAAAAGGCATTATATGGACTGAAGCAATCTCCCAGGGCTTGGTATGCAAGATTGGACAAATATTTGATACATAAATGATTTAGTAAAGGCACAACAAATAGTAATCTTTATTTAAAATTTGAGGAAGATAAAATCCTTATAGTAATTAAATATGTGGATGAAATTATCTTTGGTGGTAATGAAGCTATGTGTAAGAAATTTGTTGAAGAGATACATAAAGAGTTTCAAATGTCATTGTTTGGGGAGATACGTTTCTTCCTTGGGCTACAAATCAATCAAATAGACAAATGAATATTCATTTCACAATCTAAGTATGTCAAAGAGATGTTGAAGAAGTTTGGAATGGAAGACTCCAAACTAGTATACACTCCTATGGTGATTGATTGTAAATTAAGCAAAGATGATGATTCGCCGAAGGCTGATAAGTGCAAATATAGATCTATGATTGGTGGACTGCTATATCTAACCGCTACTAGATCGGATATCATGCATGTAGTTTGTCTTGTGGATAGATTTCAAGAAGAACCTAAAGAAACACATGTTGCAGTTGTGAAGAGGATGTATAGATATTTAAGAGGCACTCCAGATTATGGCTTGTGATATCCTAAGGATATTGATTTCATACTAAGTGCTTATACAAATGCCGATTGGGCTGGTTGTGTTGATGATAGGAAAATTACAAGTGGTGGAGCATTATTTCTTGGATGTAGATTGGTTTCATGGTTGAGTAAGAAGCAAGATTAAGTTTCCTTATCCACTACAGAGGCCAAGTATATTGTTGCAGCATCATGTTGTACACAAGTTTTGTGCATGAGACAGACATTGAAGGATGTTAGAATTGTATATGATGAGCCTATATATATCAATTGTGATAATACAAGTGCAATTAACATTTCAAAGAATCTAGTGATGCAGTCAAGGACAAAGCATATATCAATTAGGTATCACTTTTTGAAAGAGAAGGTTATGGAGAATGAGGTGAAACTTGAGTATGTACCTAGAATGGATCAAATTACTGACATATTTACTAAGGCTTTTCCTAAGGATACTTTTGAGTATCTTCGAGAGATGTTAGGGGTTATTACACCTCCTTCATTGAACTAGAAGCATATGGAGATGCATTAGTTTAGTGGATCCATGGATCTATCTCTTTTTTTGGATTGATGTTGGTAGCTACCTCTCAAGGGTAGTAGGTAGTGTCTTGTGCTGTCATTGTGCAAAGTTGTTGAGCCGATCATGTGTACTCCTTAGGGGGAGTATTCAGAGTAGGTATTTTGGTTCAATGTCAAAGGGAGAGAACAATGCAAAAAATTATTTATTTTCCATTAATGTCAAAGGGGGAGAAATTATCATGTGAAAAATTATATCTACTCAGGGGGAGAGATAATCTTGTAAAGAGTGAAAGTGTGCAAGAATAGTGTGTATGTTGTCTTTGATGGTTTTTCACATCCTGTGTTGCCACCAATGATAAATGGGGATATTTTTGCAAGTATGAAGGTGTTGTAATTGATTTCCATAGGAAGTCTACTAATTGGAGTTGTCATTGATGTCAACTATTTGTTAAGGAAGTTTTTGCATAATGTAGACATCGAGGATATTGAGAAAATTATGAAAAAGAGGAAAATAGGTTGTGCATGTGCAGTTGAGATATTGAGGAAGTGTTGTGAGTACATGGAGCTATCTTTTTGTCGTAGTGTATGAAGATGAGTTGGAGTGAACTAATGAGCTAAGATGAGGTCTTTGGTACTTGATTTCCAAGTGTTTTTGAGAAAATTTGATAAACAAAGTACACAATGTTGTGCAAGTGTCCAGAATGTGCTCCGAGATGTGCTTCACATTTCTTATGTGTTGATACTATGCTTGTGTGGATCTAATATGTTGTTTGAGGTTGTTAGAAGTTTCTATATCTGGAATTTTGGTTTTTGGATTATTGTTCAGATGAAGTTGTGTTCACGAGTATATGAATTGATTTTATAGTGTTGTATAGAGGTGTCTGGGAGAAATGTATTTTCTCCAAATTTCTCCACAGTTTTTTTTTAGGACTTGTGGTTTTGAAGGAGAGTTAATGGTGTTTTTCTCTTGTTTGTGTCAAGAGGATTTGTGGTTAGGTGTATCAAAAGTTTCAAAAGTGTGTACTTAATGTCTAATGTGTTTTCACGGGTAACAGTCGACCTAGTGTCTACACTACATTTGAAATTGTTCAAGTATCAATGAAAGCATAGCGTGGTGTGTGAGATTTAATTTGGGTCTTAGTTAAGTGTTGTTATGGTCCCCTTTCATTCCTATCCACCACACTAGTGTTTAGGTGTCAACCTAATTTGAATTTGTAAGTATAACAAATAGATTACCAACCTTGGAGAAGGTGTTTGAGGTTGAGGTTGATATAAATAGAGTGGAGTTGTTGTGAGATTTAAGAGAGAGACAATATAGATGTGATATCAATGTGAGTGATGCGAATTTGAGTAGAGCAATACAAAATTCAAAGTGTTCGACTTCTGAATGCAGTGAGTTGAAGGTGTCTGTAATCTTTCAAACAAGGTTGTGAAAGTATTGGAGCACTTGTGGTGGATTCTCTGTTGCATTGAGAAGTTGTTCTCTGTGTAATATTTATCTTCTATCTTCTTATACTATTTTTATGGTAGTGAGCCCTAGCTGTGATCCTTTTTGGAAAATGTATCTTATTCTGGCAGTGATCCCTTGTATCGATTTTGCAATTACTTATATTGTGAGCTAATCATCACCGTGATTTTTCCCTCATTGGGTTTTCCACGTAAATCTGGTGTTCTCTTGTGTATGGTGTTGTTATTTCAGTTTATGTTATCTACATTTCATGATTATTCACATTAACAGAATAAGGGTTTAATGAATGCATGTTGATTTGATTACTATTGAGGGTTTTGATGTTTTAATTTGCTACAACTAATTCAACCCCCTCCCAATTGTCTTATTCATTCAACAAAAGTATCACCCGATCAATTTAAAAAAATAAATTCAAACCCCCACAATATATGAAACCCTAATAAAAAATTTTTTATCTGCCAATAGAGATTCTGCCAGTAATTTTGTAATATTATCTTTTGACAATTAAAAAAAATTAAACTCGCAGAGTAATGAATTACCACAAAAAATAAAGTATTTCACCCCAACTTTTAATAAATTTCACCCAAACTATAGAAGCCCAAAAAATATGAACCTGCACAAATATTATAATGCCACTTCAAAAAAAATTTGTAAGGGAGGAGGATTTTTTTTTTACTAATTGTACAATCCATACAGTACAAATTTTCTCCAACA
The DNA here is from genome assembly GCA_007115665.2 of Sequoiadendron giganteum. NCBI lineage: Eukaryota > Viridiplantae > Streptophyta > Pinopsida > Cupressales > Cupressaceae > Sequoiadendron > Sequoiadendron giganteum. The sequence continues at coordinate 454,385,593 of CM021106.1, forward strand.
AAAAGAAAACCTCTGATGGATCTGAACCAAAAATGTCAAATTTCAATGATTGGAAAGGCGTTCCTATGGTTTTTGGATCTCTTGATCATAATGGCGGGGTTGGATTTGACCCAATGTGCTTCATAAATTAGTTGTCCCCAGATGATGACAACCAGTCCTTGATGTAAACCCTTCAACCTGAAATGAGAATCTCCTCACCTCAACTCTCCAATACGAGATGGACTTAGCATGGCCTAGGATTTGATACCATGTTGGAAATATTGATAAATCCAAATGAAGTTGGGAGCTCTTCAAAGGATCAAACCATGAAAGACACCATCCAAAAGAAAGTGTTGCAACATGAGCAAGAAGATAGATGATTGATCAAATGAAGATCTATGATGAAATTTTATTGATCTAGAATGATTTACAAATGTACAAGAATCTTGTATTTATAAGCAAGGTGAGATGAAGTTGGATAAATACCTAGCTACAAATATTAAATGCTCAATGTAAAATATTAAATGCATGAGAGAATTATTAAATGCCTAGATAACTAAAAGTAAATAATGAGACATGGCCCCATTATAACTAGCTTCTAGAAATGATGACTAGGACTAACTAAACTTTTAATTAAACTTATTGATGTGAATAGGTCCACACTAATAAATAGTTAGGAAATGACCCCATTCACGCCAATAGATAGATCCACACATTTTCCATATAGCAACACATTTGTATTGACAAAGCCATGTATTTGCATTCCTACTTTTGCACCCCATCTTCAAATGACCATATCTTGGTCATACGGTGGTATTTTTCATTGTTTTTTTTAAATGGCGTAGAATTTCATGCTCTTCATAGTGGTGCAGGTGGTTTTCAGTTTGGGGTCCAATTTGTAGGATTTGGTTAGGTTTTGATGCTTAGTCATTTTATAACCCTAACATCTTTCTATTTTCTTGATTTCATCTAACATTTACAACATGTGGCATTTGGAATAGCATTCGTTAACACTTTTAAAACATTTATCCCTATAAAAATTTGCTTTGGTGTTCATAGAACAAATTTCATATTTCAATTTGGTGTTTAAAATGAACAAACAACTTTCACATTTCAAATTGGTGTTTAACAAATTGAACAAACAAATTTCATCTTCGTTTGGGCTTAAAATGAACCAACAACTTGCACTTTGAACATGGGGATAAAATGAACCAAATGTTTCTTTTGGTTCACATTTAAAAAGAATAAGAGCGTGTTCTTTTCTTTCCATTCTTGGTAAGTTATTGATGTGTATCCTCTCCCCTTACACCTAGTACAATATTGGGTGAACAGAAACATCTTTCACTTACACTTTATGTTCATTGTAACCCTAAGGTTGTTGCTACATATCCTTTCCCCTCACACCTAATGCGATCTTGGGTGAATATGAATAGTAATCCCTTTTTCTTCTTTTAAATAGGAGGCTTTCCTTGAGATACATCCACACAATGGAGAACTCAAGGGTTTGACCTCAAGCGACATTTTTGGGTGTGCTATATAAATTAGGTGTGAGAGAAAGTTGTAGGTCAATTTGTGCATGTGGCACTCTTGAATTGTGTGGGTTTCTTGATGCGATGTTCAAGAGGTTAACGATGTTCACCAAGTTTTACCCACTAAAAACCTATTTATTTTTTAGGCATAAGACCATTGAACGTCTTCTTAAGGAGGTGCAATGGAATAACATCATTATATTAAGTTACTCTCCATGTATTAAGCATATTTGAGGTGACAAACACCTTGCAATAAAATTTTCCTTCCAAGGTAAGAGGTGTATCATGTACATGTGCATACTCTAGTTACTCATTCTATGGGTTGTATTTTATTGTGCAGGCCTGACCTAAGAAGATAAACCTACTTGACTAAATAGGATTGTGCTTGTATTGTTCTATCAATCTATTGCTAGTGAGATTTGTGAAATAAATCTCATGAAATATCTCATATTACCAATTGAATCAGTTGAACACATTGTTTGCAAAATCATCAAAATGCTCAAACAAACATTAAACATGGTTATGAAAATATCTTAAACCCTTTGAACATATTGGTATGCACTTGAAAGACATTGTACCTTTGTATGCACCTAAGCATTTATGTTTTTATCAAAACAGTATCTTTGTGTGCATCCTCGTCTACATCTTTGTGCATTGGTTCAAAGTAAACCTAGGTAAATACAAATCAACACTTTTTTCTTTTCACAATATTGAGCTTTTGTGGAAAACAATATGCTTTTGTAGACATCTTAGTGCTAGAAAACACATAATCAAGATCTTTGTGTGGTAAAAAGAATAAATGTTAAATCAAATTTCAAAATTTCACCTAAAAGAAACATTCAAAACTACTTGTGCTACTTTCTTCAAGCAAACAAACGCGTAAATTCATGCTCAATTTTATTTGTATGAAAGCAATTTTTGGGTTATCTTTGGAACAAATAATTTTTATCCATAAAAAAATCAAACATCAAAAGTTTCTTCATTAAAGTCACTTGGAAAATTGTTACAAACAATCTGAGTTTGTCATTTAGATCAAAATTACCTTCAAACATCAACCATCAAAACATTTCATCTCACAACCAACAACTTAACATTTGGACATAAATCGTTTAGGATTGAATCCTTTATCATATCAACTAATTTAGCCTTATACTTGGAAATGCTCTTTTTTCAAGGTGTTTAGGTTGAATTATAAAAATCATTTTGAACAAACTCACTTTGTAGTCATGAGTCTACTCCCAAAGTAGTGAGTTCAAAATCATCAAAAATCAAAAACATCATCCAATAAATTAATCAAAATCCTAAGTGTAGTTTAAATCAAAAGTCTCACATCCTCCATATCATTCATATCATCATTGATCCAAATCCAATAAACACATCATTATTGGAAAAAAAATTGAGGTAACAAAGACATTTCAACAAAGGAACTTTGCATCAAACATCTTCTAGGATTGATGCATTCCTTCATCATTCAAACATTTATCCTAGAGGTCTTGAAAATTCAATCTTGAAAACATGGAAATACCATTCAACTATCCTAACTCACTTCCCTACAATTCATACATAGGTTCATCATATCCTACAAACTTCAATGACATAAAAAATGTGGGTATACATAGTCAAAACTTTGGAACACCTTGTCATATGATATATAACAACCAATTTCAAAATTTACCAATCTATCAAAAAAGCAATCAAGGCATGAGTCTTTATCAAAACAACATTAGTTCAACAAAGCAATACATCCCAAACAGGAACATGTCAAAAATGAATATACCAAACACAAATATATCAAATTTGAGCATGTCACATACCCATGGGGTGGATACATTCACACTCAACAAAGTCAAATACCATATCAAAATCAAAATCCTCAACATCCATATCAAAATCACAATCTTCAACATACATATCAAAATCAACCACATCAATTGTGACAACATCAAGCAGTGTTACAACAACATCAAGGGTTTCAAAATAAATATTAAAATCAAAATTTACAACATCAAAGTTCCCTAAATTCACTTTCCAAAATAGTTGACACACCTCCAACAAACATCTCAATCTCCAAATCAATAAATCCTTCATCAAAATCATCAAAAAAATAATTTACATCAACAACAAAATCCATCCTTACAACATCAAAACGTGGCATATAAAACACAATCTCAACAATTACCTCAACCAAAACAAATTTTACAATCCAATAACACCAAAACACATGAATACACTCCTTTAGAGGAGTCAAACAGATTGGTGTTAAAGACATTAGTCCATACTAATCTCATCAATATTCCAACATTAGATTGTGAATATATTCTTCAAGGATTGTCATGGTATAAAAATAAGGATTATTGTGAATATCATAGAGCAAAAGGTCATGAAACCTCAAAATGTATTAAACTCAAGAACCCCATCCAAGACCTTATTGATCAAGGGGAAATAATTGTTGAGGATAACATTTAAAATTCACCCACAAAAGATCACATTAACAATATCTCTACATTACACAATGAGAAAATCGACATATATCAAGGGTCACTTCCCAAGAATGATAAAAATCCATCACCAATGTCTAGAAATGATTCATTTTAAGAAATATAAACATCATTTGATCTCATGGTTGAAAACATTGATAATGTCTCTACCACACCCAGTGAGAAATTGACATAGATCAAGAATTTATTCCTAAACATGATCAACATCTTCCACCAATGTCTAGAAAAGGTCCATTTCAAGACATATTTATATCATTTGACTTCAAGGTTTCCAATATTGAAGAAATACATAATGCACCATTTGATCCAAATTTGCTTGAAGATCAAGGGATCACTCTTGAACCAATGCTTATACCCATTGAATAAAATCTAAGTCAAGAGATACCACCCACATATCTGCATTTTGAAGACATTCAAGAACCATTTGAAAACAATCCATCCTTTGAAATTAACCCATGTTGAGAATCAAATCCAAAGGATACCAAAAGTGACACCAAATTGATTCAACATCAAGGATCCATGTCTTCTCAAGATCTAATGGGTTTATTCCAATCTGATACCGAAGATAACTCTGATAAAATCCAAGATCAAGGATCCATATCTCCAAGATACTTTAATTATTTAATGGATATCTTCCAATCCATATATCACGTACTCCTACATCTACCCATGAGATGCTTACTCCTAATGGGCACATAGATGATCTTCATCCACAAAAAGAGTCTTCTGCTCTTAACATCATTGCCAAGGAAAAAGAGTCTCCTACTCTCAACATCATTATCAATGAGCAAGATTCTCCTACTCTTAACTTCCTAGAAAAGGATCAAAGCATAGTAGACTCAATGAAATTTCATAGTGATCATGAAGATCCATATATTGAGTGTGAATCCTTAACATCTCTTGAGGAACAATTCAGATTAGACACATCCCAAGTTCAAATTGAAGACATTGAGCATGAGGATATATAGCATTATCAGAGTAAAGGGTTATGTTTATAAGAACATAGTATCTTGGAATCAGCAAAGACAATCAACACTCATGAGAAACAAGGAATTGGTTATACAACAGTCACGTAATCTAATCATGTTAGTGATACCTCATTAATACTGGGGGGAACTTTATCTAGTGCAAATATTAACATGGGGAGCATGAAGAGTCCTTATGATAAAATTACTACCACAAATCCAACCATCCATATCATGAATTTTCATCCGTTAATCATTCCATCCATTAATTGGGACCAACCACAAGAGAAAAATATATATCAAAGAAAAGAACAAGTCATCGAAGAAAAAAAATCAGTAAGGAAAAATAGACAAGAAAAATCCAAATGGATACTAAAGAAAAAGAAAGAAAATCATCTCAATCAAACTCCATTAGTCAAAGAATTAATGGGGAAAATAAAAAAGGGAAATTTCATCCATAAAAAATGTCCATCGATGCAAAAGAAAGCTTCAATAGAGACTAAGGTATATCAATTGGTCCAAAATAAATCTTTAAGAGCGACCTACATGGTATATCAATTGGTCCCAATTGAATCTCCATATCCAACCACCATTGCTCATCATCCCAAGTTTAGAGAGTCAAATATTCCAAATTATTGACCAATCCATCCATATCTCATATCCCTTATTGTATTCCATTATCCACTCCGACATCCATGATATATGAATCTTACATTGCCCGTTTATTGGCAGCCACTCTTTATGATAAGGAATTTAAAGGAACTCTATCATGATGTGCACATCTAGATGAGGTTAATCTCTGTATCAATAAACAAGAGAAGAACATTTAGGGGCTACATTAAAGTGCTTGTATCTTAGAAAAGAAACTCCTCCAAGCAGGATATCATTGGTACATCATGATGGTAGTATCAACATTAGCACCACCAAGTGGCTCAACATGAGCATAAATCTTTAAAAAAATAAAAATTAAGAAAATAGTAAAGAGAAAAATTATCCTCCAGCGAAAGCCACTATGGTGGCACTTTGGACACGTACCATGATGAAAAATTGGAAAACATGCATCATGTGTAGAATCGAGCATCTACGTGCACCATTTCAGGTGGAAACATCTCATCTATCCCATCCATAATAAATCCAACATCTCATCCATCTTATCCATAATAAAGGCAACATTCCATCCATCAAATCTATTTTCATCCATCTTCCAAATTATCTTGATCTTGAAAAATATCTGGCATACACTTCAAACTTTCTGATGGAAAAATCTTGACATGGGTCATTATCATTGATCATACCCTATCCTTAGACAATCGAACATCATCTGATTGATGAGGCATTATCCAAGAGAGTATCTAATATTTAAACATGCTATAATATCACAAGATAATCATTGGCTTCCTTCGAATACCAATTCATCCATATTTCATTCATCTATCCATGCATGTATTTGCCCATATCATTCTGCACATTGCTAGACACTGGGGGCAATTATTTGATCTTTCTTTCAAATAACTCTTGATCCATGTCCAAAATTTCATAACATGATATCGACATCATGATCTAGGTAACATTTTCGAAGTCCAAAAACATCCAAACATTTTCAAAATCCAAAAACATCCATAACATTTTTTAAAATCCAAAAACATCTGAATCATTCCCAACATCCCAAAAATATTCAAAATATCTCAAAATTCCAAAAATATCTATATATCAGCAAAATTCAAAAAACACCCATATATCATCAAAAAAATCCAAAAAAATCTAAATCATACAAAAAATCAAAACATTTATAAAACATTGAAAACCCTAAACAACCTTAGATAACTCGAAAAATCAAAACATTTAGAAAAAATTCATAAAACCAAAACAACCTCAAATAACTTGAAGATATAAACATCCACATAATCTCAAAAGTCCAAAAATAACTTCAAAACATTGAAATATTGGCAAAAAAATCACTCATCCCATTTTTCTTTCATCCCTAATAAAATTTCATCCCTAATAAATTGATCGTCACCCTAACCCTTTAGTAACACAAATGGAAATAGGTACAACAATCAGTGAAACACAAATATTAAGTGTAAAAGTCTTAAGTTTTGATTGTGGAAAAACATGTTGGTTAACATTCAATGGCCTACTAAACAATTGTAATTAGTAAAAACATATGATAACATGTCCTACAGATACATCCCTCCTACAATGGACATCATCATTGAAAATAACCTTAACCACAACATTTTGGCAAGCGATATGAATAACATTGGTTGTTTGTTCATTTTGATCTTTTTTTATGATTTATTTTATTGGTCCATTTCGATGATCTTTCGATGATGTCTACAAAATTATTTAGAGAGAAAATAATGGGGCATTGATTATTGCTTTTAGTTGTTGTGCTTATTGGATATTCTTGTAATATGACCTTGGTGAATACTTGCCTTGCATGTATGAGGATAGTCTCAAGTAAAACAATGGCTAGGACATATCAAGTTCCTCATACCTTTTGTCTATTAGTCTTCTTACTTTGATGGCTTCATTATTTTACATGATCAAACAAGGTTTTTCATATGGTAGGTATGAACAAGGATACTCCTATCTATTTGCATAGTCAAAGTCCATGCATTAGATATAATGCTACCATAGTCATCCATATCTTGGTGCATCATTTATACTTGTTAAAATAAAATAAGGATCACTATAATGAAAATAATTATCTAAGAGAAAAATAAAAATCATAATCCCATCTCATCCCATCTCCAATAAAATATGAGAATAATCATAGGTTTATTGGTATTTTGATCAATAAAATTATTCTTCTACTTCTAGTATTTTCATTCCATCTCATTCTTCTACTTCTATATTATTCTTTTTTCTCTATCTTTACTAACATTTATATCTAAGTATCAAATCTATGCGATTACATCAAAATATACATGAGGCTACTCATAGCTGATGAGTGTGCATGCATCATAAAATCTATCTACATCAAACATTTGAGCTTTCTAAGAATTATCTTTTGTCCTCTTATCAGTATAGATCCTCTCATAGTCTTGTCGCAAACTTGACCTAAAAATCAAGGTTTTTGCTCGATCTCTCGAGGGGAAACATACCAAGAATACTAGCATTTTTTTTGTCCTCCGAGGCATAGTGGGGCATCAGGAAAAATTAGGTGAATTTTTAAAAAATCTTAATATGAGAATCATCAACTCTTTGAAGAAATATAGCAGGTACCTCACTTCAAAGAGGAGAAAAATGTAGACACCTAAAAAATTCCTAAGCATATCACACATACTAAGTTTGATAACTAACACCATTTTCTCATCATTATCACCTAATTCATCCATTTGATTAAATAATGCCAATTATTTAGTTAAATTCACCCTATTCTCCTACTAATTGAATAACTAAGGTTATTTGGTTAATTCATCATTTTCATGCTAATGCTCCTCTCATTTGATTAAATAATGTAAATTGTTTAAATAAATGTCATAATTCTCTTTGATTAAATGATTCCTAATTTTTTAATTAAAGATCCTAATTCCTCCACTTTCACAAATTAAATGATTTCTTAAATTGTTTAATTCACTAATTATCCCTCCAATCCTCCAACTTCTCCAACTTGCACAAGAATATTCCCTTGGAATATTCAAATATTTCCCTTCAAATGGAAATATCTCACATGGTTTCATAAAATCAAGGGAATTGATTGAGTCTCTCATGGATTGCAAGACTTTGATCTAATCCTTGATCCATATCTCATGGATTATCAACCACTTGATCATTCCTTGATCCCTGTCTTCATATCTCATTCAATTTCATCCCTTGATCATCATTTTCCATCCTCACTGTTGATCAATATCTCTCAAAATCTATAAATACTAGGCCTATTTCCTATGAATTCATCCACGAGCCTTCAAGAAAAGTCATAATCTCAAATTGATGACTCCATTGGAGCAATTTGAGAGAATCTTGTGAATCAATTTCATCAATCTTCATCAAAAATGATTTTGCACAACAATGGATAATGCATAAAATGAGCCATCCACATCCACATCTACTCATTATGCATCAATCCACAATGGGATTGAGAGGTTTTCACATTAATTAGGTTTAATTTTCTTTAATTCTATTTTCATTGCTTTGATTTGAATATATTTATTGTGTTAATAGAATTTCATTGAGAATATGTATTTGATTGATCATAACCTTTGCTTTGATTCAAGGTTATTTGATCAATTGATTTCACATGTTTAAAACATGATTAATCTAATAACCTATAGGTCTAGATAGAACATTTGTAGGTGTCATAAATTCTAAGAACTACTCCATTATAAATTATCATTTTTTTCTCTCAAGGCTCTTAAAAGATTGCCTTGGTATAATGTATCCTAGAAGAATTTGTAGACCTAGGGAATGAACTAGGGCCTCCAATAGTGTTCACCCACCTACCTCAAAGTTCTAGAAAAGTAAATTTATCTTCATGACACACAAAACACAAAATACACCTATTGACACCTTTATATTACTCTCAAATGACACTTTTTGCAAGAATGCATTCATTCTTGGCACGACCAAATGGTGTTGAGATGAAAAAAACTAGGATAGGTTATTATGGAGGGAAACCACATCTAGCTATATGTCTACATAAAAAATGTGTAGGCTTCATGAAATTTGAGAATTGCTTTGTCATAGATTAGCAGTTTTTTGCTCTTATGGATCTTAAGAGTCTCTTTTGGTATAATGTAGCCTAGAAGGATCAATAGAAGTGGGGAATGAAATGAGGCATCCAGTAGAATTTACCCACCCATCTTGATATTTTATCATACTCAGTTTGGTTCCATAATGAATCAAATACAAAATATGTAGATTGGAACCTTAACACCACTCTCAAATGACACTTTTTTGCTAGAATACATTAGTTTTTAGTATGACAAATGGAGATGCGTTGAAAAAAGTGAGATAGGTTATTATGGAGGCCCCCCATATCCATTTTTATATCTCTATAGAAAATTTGTAGGCACCACAAACTCTAGGAATTTCTCCATCATAGATTTGTATTTTTTCTCTCTTAGGACTCTTAAGATACTACCTCCATATAAAATAGATTAGAAGGATTGAGAGACCATGGGATTAAATGGGGGCCTCCCCTAACATTAAAACACCCACTCATATATTTTAGCACAATAATTTTAGCCCCATGACACACAAAGCACAATATATGGGTATTGACACCTTTACACTACTCTAAAATGATGTTTTTTTGTAAGAATGCATTCATTCTTGGCAAGATCAACTGGTGTCAATATGATGAAAATTGAGGGAGGTTATTATGGAGGTGACCCACATCCACCTATAGGTCTATATGGAAAAAATTTAGGCAGGATGACCTCCAAGAACTAATCCATGATAGATTGGAAACCTTTTTCTCTAAGGGCTCTTAAGAGACTACCTCCATATAATGTAGCCTAGAAAGATGAAAAGATTAGGGGAATAAATGGGGGCTTACCATAGTATTCAACCAACCACAAAAATATGTTAAAACAATTTATTTGGCCATATGATGCATAAAAAACAAAATATGTCTATTGACACATTTACATTGCTCTCAAATGATGTTTTTTATAAGAATGCATTTGTTCTTGGCATAGTCAAACAATGTTGAGATGACAAAAAATGAGAGATTGTGAATGGGCCCCATATCCACTTGAAGGTTTAGATAAAATATTCATAGGTACAATGAAGTTTGATAATTTCTCCATCATAGATTGGTAGTTTTTTTCTCCCAAAACTATTAAGAGACTACATCAATATAATGTAGGCTAGAAGGATCGATAAATCAAGGGAATAAACAAGGAATCCCCTAAAATTTACCCACCCCCCAAGACATGTTGGTGTAGTCAATTTGTCCTTACATGTATGAAATGTAAAAAAATTTTATTGACACCTTTACACTACTCTCAAAATTATTTTTGTACAAGAATGCATTCATTCTTACCACAGTCAAATGGTGTTGACCTAACAAAAATAAGAGACATTATTGTGGATAGACCTCAAATCCATTTGTAGTTCCAAATGGAACATTCATAGACACAAAAAAAGTGATATATAATCCATCACAGATTGGAAATATTTTTCTCTCAAGGCTTTTAAGAGACTGCCTCCATATAATGTAGCCTAGAAGGATCAAGAGACCATGGGAATGAATAGGGGCCTCCCTAGCATTCATTTTACCACCCAAAATTTTTAGCACAATTGGTTTATCCCCGCAATTAATGAAACATAAAACATTCTTATTGGAACCTTTACACTACTCTTAAATGATAAATGTTTTTGTGATACATGACTATTGTAATAGCCACATGAAGGTACATGCTAGTCCAAAGTAGCATAATATTCTTGCTTGGGATAAAACTTATGAGGTCAGTAGTTTCCTTGGTATTTTATGATGACACCTATGTTTTCATGTCATGAAAGGGTGAGTGCAGGATCCTGGGGGCCGAAAAAGTGGTGAAATGACAAAAAAGTGGTTGACAACTTTTTTTTATTTGAATTTGATGAAATGAAAAGGGTTTATTGAGAAAATTTCCATCTTTCCACCAATATAAGATATTCCTTATTTGGAATTAAATAGATAATTATTATTGATTTTCTACATGCATTTTGACTAAAGTCTTGATTGATATGCTGATTAAAAAACATCTATAATTATTAAATGATTTAACATTTTTTGAATCCAAAAGATGCAGTACATTCTATGCTTCCCATACTATAGGATAAAAAAAATGAATTTCATAATTTTTTTGTCAAGTTATGGTGGTCAGACAAACAAGTTTTAATATTTAAAAAAAATAATAAAAAAAAATTCATAACTAATTATTTACTTGCAAAAAACTTACAAAAAAAATGCGGCACATCCGAGCATGTGTCCTCTAATTATATTGAAAGTTTCAAAAAAATATATTATTTTTTCTTGTACTTAGCTTGGTCAGATATACACCTGCTTTTTATTTTTTCCTGAAATTTTAGTACTACTGCATTGAAATTTCAAATTTTCACCAAATAGATTTACCTTTTTCCAAAAAAAGGACTAGTATCTTAGAAACTAAATTCAATTTTCTACAAATTTTGTTCTTACATATTTTTCAAATTATATTAATAACTTATTCAAATTTTTATGTCAAGTTTCCTAACTCTTATTTTCTAGAATTTTAATTGCCACTTAAGGGCCTAGTTTGGACCCCCATGATCCTACACTAACCCAAAAGACTCCTAATTTTAGGCCTTCAAATTTCAACACACTAATATTATCTCCTTTTGTTGTCTCACATAATATTTTGAGATTTGGTTTAAAGGTTATGATGATTATTATCCCACCCTTTATGATAGATGTCACTAACCTTAATAATATAGGCTCGTGATCTTTGCAAATCTATATACCTTAAAATATTTATAATAATCTTATCCATTATTTTGAAACTAAGATAAATGAATAAAAAAATTCATTGGGAGTTGGTAGCTCTAAGGTTTAGAGCATTCATAAGGATATCCAATCATTGAAAGGTTTGGTGGATTTCCCTAGGAAATCAAATCCTTATCTTATCACTATTTTCTCATCCAAATCATTAAGTTTGAGATAGTTATAAGGTTTTGATCATAGATATTATTATTGAAAAAAGGTTTTCATTTTTGGTATCATCCACCTCCCAGGAGCACCATCTATAATGAAAACCTTCCCGAATGCATCAAAGAAGCACACAGGCTATTTCACCAAAGAAAGAGTGAATAAATGAGATAAATTACATAGTATACAATGGTGCCTTAAAAAGTCATGAAAATATGTGACGGGTATAAAACTTCCCAATATGAGAAACAAAACTAATTGAGAATAATTAAATGTATAATCATGCCTAAGTAAACTTAATCAAGTAAATGGTAAAAACCAATTACTCCAACACCCCCCTTAAGTGCAACTTAGGGAGATTATTATGCAAAAATGAAGATGCAATATGGGTCCTGGCTACACAACCATGTTAGGTACCCATTTAAAATACATAAAAGAAAAACTCTCACAAGCGGAGAAAAGGAGAAAAACCCTGTGGGAAAAAACCCCTCTCCAAAAGAGAAAAGAAAAAACAAGACAAGATGCATGGATTAAGGACTCAATCACACCCCCCAAGGACTACATACATCATGTATATACAATTAATAACCCCCCCATAAGAGGGAAAGAGAGAGACTATGTAGCCCCCCCACAATGTGTAATCACCTACAAAAATGGTAAGTGTCTGAAGACAAAACATGATCCAATGTTGACAAACAACTTGTCTCCCTTTTGGAAGAAACAAAACCAAGGAAAAATGCAGGTATGCTTCCCACTCTAGATAGGAATTGAAAGAAGGAAGCATAAAGATGTATGATGATGTCTCTGAAATCTACTCATGTGTCACCAATACCTTGGAAGATGATGCCACAAACCAATCAGGAACATGCCCAATCACAATAGAAGGTGACAAACAAGGTACCACTGGAAACTGATTTTGAAAATTCTCAAGAGACTGAGATGGAGTGACAAAAGTTATACCACAACTATCATCAAATAGGATTGATATACCCTCAAATGTGTCTTCCAAGTCAGAAATATGAGATTCCATGAATAATGAACCAATTTTTGGAAAATGTGAATCCTAATCAAGAAAATAATGAAATACTTGTTATAATGAATCACTGGATATGGTCAGTGATTCATCAACACAAGATGAATGGTCCTATTGAATAGGAATGGTAGGAGCCTCAATCAATGACTCCACACAATGTATCACTAAAGGTGAAGGTACATCAATTGTCCCTGATGGAGAAGAAGGAGCATCTAAATAACCCTATTCATTCTCATTTGAAGACTCAAAGTATTCCAAAACTTCAAACTCCTGCATAGTAGTGTGATCATAGGGTATCTTGTCTGAAAAATGAAGAGGCACAAGATAATCTAAAATAGGATCATCTGGGAATAGCTGAGTATCAGGATCTCCATGTATTTCCCAAATTTTAGTCCAAATAATATGAGGACTCTCAAAATGATCAATAGCATTCAAGGTGGCATCATCAATATGCATTTCAATAACTCCTAGGACATGATCCCTTTTACAATTCCATGCAAATTTCTTGTTATTAGTACCAAGAAGGGGAACAAGATTGTATAAGTATGGCAACAAATGAAGCCATCTAAGATGTTCTATGATACCATCTCTCCATTGTTTATAGTTTCCCATTTTCAACATACTCACAATAGGATGAAATGAAAACCCCATAATCAACTATGAAAAATCTCCAAGAATACAAAGAAATTAACCTTCAACAACAATTATAAAATCCCCAAAAATGCAAATGAAGCCTTCTCAAAATACTTCAGGAAGCAATAATACAAAAATAGGCTAAGAATTTGAAAAAAAATGAGAAAAAAATAAAACACCTTACTGGGTTCTCGCGCCAAATCACCAAGCCACTCCAAAACACATCAGCCCTAATCACTACACCTCTCAAAGTGGCAATAAAAAACAAAAAATACCACACATGAGTTAGGTCAATTCCACATGATCCTTTTTCTCACACCATCATCACGAAACAAAGGGTATTTAAATGGCCAAAAACAACTAGAGGCAACCAATGTGGGATAATTGTTTCCATCCAAGTTAAAAAAACCAATGAACTTTTTTAACCCAATGAGAAAAATGGAAACCCTAAGAAAAATATTTCATAGAAAAAATTATAAAATATAAAGTTTGATTAAAATGTATGCCTCGGGAAAAAAAATTGTGCCTTCTTCGATGCAAATGGTGGCCTCTCACAATCTTTTTCCTTTGCAAAAATAAATCGCAAATTGCAATGCCTAAACACTTAACTGTGGCCAACAGGAGATGATTCGTGCCATACACAATCATGTACCAAAAGAATAACAAATCAAACGCTAAGAAACATAAATCATGCCCTTAGCACAAAATTTGCAGCCTTCAGATGGGATTCAGACATCTCCAATGGAAGATTTCAGGCCTCTTTAATAGAAAATCATGGTCTTGCTACACCTAATCATGGGACTTTAGATTGATTCATGCCCGAAAAAAATTATTTTGTGCCTCTCAAAAAATTGTTCCTCCCAAGCAAGAATCGACACCCAAATAGACTTCTTCGTGCGCACCCCAAATAATCATGCTTCTATAGAGAGAAAAAAATGGGCCTCTTTGTTGCATAAACATGCCCTCTATTGGAAAAATCATGGGTGGAAAAAAACATTGTTGTCACTCCAGATGAAGGAAATCATGCCTTCCACAGATTGCAGAATAATGACACCTCTTAGTCACCTTCAATAGGAGATAAATTATGCTCCCTTTACAAATGTTGCCTAAAGCAGAAAATCAGCCTCCACACACAAGAATCGAGCCTTTGAAATTAATTGATACAACCTCCCTTTATGTGTTAGCATGGCAGAAAGGATGTTGGAAAAGAGGATGTGTCAGCCTCCAAACAAGGATTCACATCTTGGAGCAAAGGATTTGCAGCCTCAGAGAAAAAATATGCCTCCAAACTCCAAATCACCACCAAGTCAAGGTAAATCGCAGCAAACAAAACAAATTTGCAGCAAAAACTTCTCCAGCAAACTGAAAATAACGGCTTTAGAAAATCAGGCCCTCTTTGGAAATCAATGCCCAACCACTTCTCAATATCTCATACCGCAAAAAAAAATGGGGCCTCCAAATGCAAGAGCACCAATTTAATCACCCTTCCCAATGTAAAAAAATGTTGCCCTCAAATTCGCAGCATTCAACAAATCAATCGGCCATCTTTAGCAAAAAAAAAATGCCACTGCTTCAAATTGACTGCCTTGCAATGAATAAAATCAACACAATCCTTCATTTCCAAATTTTCTAGCAACAATAAACACCCTTCAACAAGAAAATGAATAATCAAAAATAATACAAATAAGCCAATTTTGAAATTTGAAAATTTTCAAATGTTGGAACAACTGCAACAAATAATCGATCTCAAAAATCTCTGATGAAAACTCTTAGGGAAGGATTGCAGAATGGTTGGCTTTGATACCATGTTGGTGTCATCCACCTTTTTGAAATGCACAAGACAACTAAGAGGAGGGGTGAATTAGTTGTACCAAAATCCTTTTCTTCTGACCTTAATAAATTCCACTTTAACTTTAATATGTTATTAATTATAAACATGAAATGAAGATAACAAAAAGAAAACACTAGAGACACTAGATTTACTTGGAAAACCGAATGAGGGAAAAACCACGGTGAGGATTAACTCACAATATAATAGTAATGCAATACCGGATACAAATGCTCACTACTAGAGGGCTCACTGCCCAGAAAGGACTCACTGTCTAGATACAAAGGCTCACTACCTACAGATAGGACTCATTGTCCAGAAGGAGGCTCACTTCCTACAAACAAAAAATATATAATAGAAAATCCACCACAACAGGTTCAACACATCTATAGCTTGATCAAGGGATTGTAGACAATGTCAGCTCACTGCTTTCAGGAATCTAACAAATCAAAGTACTACTACCTTGATTCGCTCTTACACACTCTTCTTTTCACACACATCACTTTATTTCTTCTCTTCTTCTCTAATTCACAACAACTTGACTTTATTTTATACCATCATCAACCTTAGAAACATTCTTAAGGTCGGCTATACGTCCTTCATTTTACAAATTCAAATTAGGCCGGCTACTCAACATTCCCATGGTGGATAAGAATGAGGGAGGACCAAACAAAAACTTAATTAGGACCCAAAACAACATCTTGGATCAATCAAATACTTCCTTAATCGGTGCTTAATCTTTATGTAACGTGTAGACACCAGGTCAGCCAAACCTAATGAAAAGACTAATGATCTTTGAAGTACGCACATCTCCAGGAAGATGATCACATGTGGATCACCCAGCACACTTCACAAGACACTAGAATGCTTCTTGGAAACCTTCAAGAACATCCACAATGATTGCAACAAACTTCATGCACATAACACTCTTCAACAGTCCAACCAGACCGAGCAGAAAGACACCGTAGCTCTGGAACAAGCCTTCTGGAGAACCAAAGCATAAGCACATTTTCTAGAACACATAAATCATCAAGATTAACCTTCTTCCATATTTGCAAGATCTGAAACAAACCACCAGAAGACTACAGAGAAAGAACATATCTCCCAGTCGATAGACAAATAGTTCTGCCAAATGGGTTCACATATTGGTGAACACAACTTTCATTCTCCATCGACCTAGAAGCTAAAACTTAGGATATATTATCCATTGAAGCTCATGGACACTACTATAGATCCACATAGGAATAGGATCAACACAGAAGAAATGTAGAGAAAATTACCAGAGCACACTCAGAACAAACACTTAACACTTTCATCATTATTTCTTAATTTTCTCAAAAGCACTTGGCATCAACACATTGCAACTTTATAAATATAGCTTAATGTACTCTCAACATTTCCACAATATCCCAACTATACTTGTACCATCTACAATCACTCTGAACTGTGTTGGCATCAATGACAACATTAATGACAACACCAACAAACACATGCATACATGCAACAATACCCCCCTTTGTCATTGAAGGCAACACATGATGTGAAAAACCATCAAAGATAGAATACATACTCTCCTTCTTCTTTTCTCCTTTCTTTTTCAGATTAGACAACCTGCACAAGAATTTCTGCACTCTCTTCTCCTTACACGATTTTATCTCCCTCTTTCAAAATTTTCACATGACTTTGTCTCCCCCTTTGACATCAATGGCAAAGAAAAGTTCTGCAATAACACTATGATCACTCCCCCTTAGGAGTGCACCCACATCTCATACTGTAACAATGAAACTCTCTGCTCCCCCTGAGGAGTAGACCTCAATCATCAGTGTAGACCAAAAATAATCTGTGAATCCACTACACTGATGCACTTCCATGTGCACCTAATTTAAGGAAGGAGGGGCAGTAACCCCTAACTTCCCACTGAGATACTCAAAAGTATCCTTCGGAAGGGCCTTAGTGAATATGTCAGCAATTTTTTCATTGGTAGATACATATTCAAGTCTGACTTCATTATTCAACACCTTCTCCCTCAAGAAATGATACCTGGTAGATATATGCTTTGTCCTAGAATGAAACACTGGATTCTTTGAAATGTTTATTGCACTTGTATTGCCACAAATGATAGGGATAGGCTCATCACATATCAAACCAATGTCCTTCAAAGTTTGCTTCATCTAAAGTACCCGTGCACAACAA